>OU342743.1:340257669-340364710 GCA_910589775.1 Avena eriantha | reverse complement strand
CTCCCAAATCCTCTAGCTTTAAGGATATTTATGATGGTAGAGTGGTCTACTGTATCAAATGCCTTCTCAAAATCAAGTTTGAGAATTAAAATTTCCTCCTTTGACTTGTGGCATTGGAATAAGTATTCAAAGGCCCAACCAATACAATCTTGAATAGATCTGTTGTTGAGAAATCCATATTGGTTTTTATGTACCAATTTCAGAATAATAGATTGCAGTCTATTTGCAAGAAGTTTGGTAATTATTTTGAAAATATAGTTCAATAATGAGATTGGTATGAAATCAGTCGATGTAGATGGGCAAGTGACTTTAGGTATGAGTGTAATGTATGAAGAGTTGATGCTCTCAAGGGATACTTTCTCATTAAAGAACTCATGTATCAGTAATTTGATATCATATCCAATGATAGACCAGCGACTTTTGATAAATTCATTATTAAAACCATCAGGACTAGGTGACTTGTCATTTGGTAGATCATTGATAACCTCCTCAATTTCCTTGTCAAGAAAAGGTTTTTCAAGTGAATTCTTCATCCCATCAGTCATTCCATTTCCATAGAAGTCTGGAAGGTTATAGTGCATCTCAGTTTTGACTGATGTACCCATTCTTGCCCTGAAGTCATTCCAAAGGATATCAGCCTTGTCATAGTGATTTGTAAATTCCTGTCCAGATTTATTCTTGATCATAGATATATAGTTGTGTCTGTAACTGATGGTAGCTTTGGAATGGAAGAACTTAGTGTTTTCATCCCCAAGTTTTACCCATTTAATTTTCCCTCTTTGTTTCCAATAGGTGTTTTGGTTCTGAAGAAGAGAGATAATATGGGATTTCAGGATATCTCTGAGGTGCCATTCATTGATGGTTAATGTTCTAGATTCTTCAAGTAAGTCCAGGAGATCAATGGTGTCATTCACGTTAGCAATCTGGTCCTTTAAGCAAGGTAACTGTTTTGCCCAAATCTTGATGCCTCTCCTCACATTTTTCAACTTGGCACAAATTCTTTTTGCCATGTCTTGATAATTCACAGGTATATTCCAAGCATTTTGTACAATCATCTTAAAATCAGAATGATGGAGCCAGTAATTTTCAAATCTAAAGATTTGTGTCTTGGGGATGTTAGTTCCAATGGATATGACACAAGAAAGATGATCAGATGCAGGTTTGGATAGTGGAGTAACCAAAGTGCATGGGTATTTGGTTGTCCAAGAACTAGATGTAAAAAACCAGTCTAATCTTTCCAGGAGTGGATCTTTTTGCATGTTACTCCATGTGAATTTTCTACCCTTTAGTGGCAACTCAATAAGGCCCAGGTTGCAGATAGCATCATTGAAGAGCATAGTTTCATTGACATCTCCCCCACTTTTTTTTATCAGTGAGACTTCTGATAAGGTTAAAATCACCTAACACTAGCCAACCCATATTATCAGGCATAGTGATGTTTGAAAACCAGTCTAAGAAATCCATCTTTCTATCATTTTGACATGGACCATAGATATTAGTAAGAGTCCAGGAATCATTTGATAATTGAGAGGTTAAGGTGAAAGAAGTTGAGAAATCATTTTGGAAAGCCCTGGTACCATTAAATAATGTACTGTTCCAGATGGTAATAATTCCTCCGGATGCACCAATTGATGGTAAGAAATCAAAGTTGTCAAACTTGTTTGGACAGAATTTTTTTAAATAATTGATACCAAAGTTTTCTCTCTTGGTTTCTTGGAGAAAAATAATGTCGCATTCAGATTCCATGATCTTACTTTTTAGTGCCAACCATTTTTTGTCAGAGTTAATTCCCCTGAGGTTCCAGTTCAGAATCTTCTAGTTTCTGTTGTTACTCATTTAATAACCAATTGGGTGAGCATTGGGGTGACACAAAATTTGTAGTCACACAACCAAGACTGAACATATCATAGGATACTGAATACATAAACATGTCCAACAGCAAATAGGTCTGCAACAACTCATAACAGACATGAAAAGTAAATGGTCCAGTCACAAACGGATAGATTTTTTTAAACATTAACCACATTATTTAGGTGCTTTCTTCTTAGACTGCTGTCCACAAGATTCAGCAACACCTCCCTTCTTCTTGCTTGGGAGGTATGGTTCTGGACCAGTCTTCTTCGGTCCAGGCTTTCCAGGTGGCTTGATGATCAAATCATTGATCCTGCCCTTCTTCAGCAATCTTTTCTCAAGTTCTCCCTCCTTAACCTTGCAAAATGAATCAGCAAGATTCTTAACAACCTTATTACTGAGACAAGGTGGAGCAGCATTGCAAGAGAGACAATTATGATCAGAGCAATTCATATGGCTTTTAAAACCCCCATTAAGTTCCACAATTCTGGGGCTCCTTCTCACCCCAGATTCCACCAGTGGTTCTTTACCCCTCCTCCTCTTTGCAGGAGCATTTGGCACCATCATGCTCGATGGGGAATTATTCAGGCAATGGGGAGGAAACTGCCCAACACATTCATCAGGTATAATGAAGGTGAAAGTAGTTTCTTCAGTAATTGGTTCCTTAATAATCTCCCAAAGTGGAGATGTGAGAAAGTGTCTAGTCCAACTGAGTTTATCAGGAGTGATGAGCATTATAGTGATAAAATTAAACCAACTTACAGGAATGTCACATTGCAGTTTGCCTTTGTCAGGTGAGGGATTCATGTGTGGAGCAAAGAATCTGTCCCATAGTTCAAGACCTTGCTTTGAGAAAGAATTCCTAGCAGAAAGCATCCTAGATGAATTGACAAAAGGAATAATGGCCATTCCATCTTGAAGGTGTGCCTCATTTGGAGAGAGGAGATTAGTGTCCTCCATCATCCAGACATCTTGCATGTTACCCTCATCAGCTTGGATGGTGTCCTCTTCCTCATCTTGGTAATTCTGCAGAATGTTAAGCAGTCCTTCTCCCATGCCCACATCCTGATTAGCATTAGCAATATTTTGTTCCACTTCTATATCCTCAGCTCCATGGACAGATGCCTTGTCACTGTCAGATGAAACATTTGCAACAGGGATAGATCCAGTAACAGCACTGTCAGCCTCCTGAGGTGGCAAATTCTGGTTGGCAATGGGCATGTCAACGCCTTCAGCAAAAACAGGTCCTTGGACAGCATTCCAGTTGCCCCAGCCAGCATTGTTGTTTTGAGGGGCAGGTTCAATCCATTCATCCCATCCACCAATGTCTCCTTCAGGTGGTGGAGGAGGAGGTGGAGAAGGGGGCCCGAAAATGGGTCCCACCACAGGTAGAGGGTGTGGGTCAGCACCATCATCAGGTGCCCCCCCAGGAGATTGCTGTGTCATATTTCCACAGAAAAGGTCCATGATTCAGTGTCCACCAGGTCCCCTATGGTGAATCTAACATCTAGGAGGTCAGTGACTCTGAGCTTTGCAATGATCCTGCCCTTGTGCTCAGGGTCCCTCTCCTAGAGCAGAACTTTACCAATATCAGAGAAAATAGCATTCAGGTCGTCATGATGCCAGTGATCAAGTGGAGGACCCAGGAGCATAACCCAACATTCATTGTTGAACTGAGTCCTACGCCAGTTGATTCCCTTATTATGCCTATCAAAAGAAATAGCAACATCTTGGAAGGGAATATGACCCGCAACAATTAACCGGTCACGGTCACTAACATTTGCAAACTGAACATATGCATAACCAAATGGGCAATCTTGAATATCACGAAAATCAACATGTGCATCATTGATAAAGAAATCTTGCAACAAATCCCTGATATTACCAAAAGGGGCTGGAAGAGGAGGAAGGGGATAGATGTGCGCAATGGCATACTGTTCATGTGCCCTTGGTCGGCGAGGAACCACCACCCTTTTGACCTGGTTCCTGCCAGCCACCTGAATAATCTCGAAGCCATGGGGGAGAAATGGGTGAGGGTCAAGTGGAATGTTGGCCATTGCGTCGGTGGTTGTCGCCGGCGATGAGCAGAGCGAGGCAATTGGGGTTTCTCCAGGCGAGGGAGCTGAGGAGACAGGGGTTTCGGCCGAATTAATTTTTTGGGCAAGAATAAAATCCTTAAGACAGTCGTACACCCTGGGCCACGAAACTTGTGGCGAGACATGGGCCTTGAACCAATGCAGGTAAGATTTGTCGGGCCAGGGACAAGAAGGGAAAGTAGGGAATTTCAAATATGGTAGAAGACCAGGCAAATTAAATGTAGAAGATTTGTTGACTGTAGTTGATTTCGCCTCTTTAGTACCATTACCGTTGATCACAATTTCCGCAAATGATGCACCCGGTACAACACGAGTAAAGTCACCTTTATTTTGACCGTTATTGCATGGGACAGGTGACGTCGAATAACCAATACGATCAAAAATAGAGGATTTATTTTTTCTTTTGTATGAAACAAAAGTCCAATCCTTGTCCAATTCTTTGTAATATTCTTTCTCTTCAAATTTCCAATTTGGGCCTCCATCACCCCAAAGTTTGATCTTCAAGATGAACGACTCATCAGAGAAAGAACCAGAATTATATATTTCAAATCCCACAGCTCTTGATGCAACCGAGAATCTAAAGGTTCTGTCTTGGAGTATTTTGACTTGAAATTTTGATGCATGACCCCCAAAACAAGCTTGAAGAACAATGCCAATAGTATGAATATCAATCTTAAAATTTGCATGACCAAATGAACCAACAAGGAAGAAAGGTCTTCTGCGAAATCCTCCTGAGAAATTAATATGGTGTCCAAATTTTTTGAACATATTATCCTCAAACTTAAGCCCTTTAGAGAAATCCACAGAAATGTCGTTGTGTTTGGTTGCTGAAGTGGGCACATCGAAGATTTGATCACCCACCACCACTCTTTTGATGATAAGATCCAAGATAACACCAGAGCAAACTTTCTCATTTTGGAGAAGGAATCTAGCATCAATAACCACCTTATCACAATTTAGTAACACAACCCTCTTAGCAAGAGTATACATGACCAGAAAACCAGGAGCATTGTCCAAAACATCAGAAGGCAAGGTAGAGCTAGTAACATGCCACATAAGTTTCAAATCATCACTCTTGCGTTCATGAACATGAGAAGTCCCATGAAAATCAGATGTTGGTGGCAAAATATCATTGATCCTTGCAAGGTGAGAGGGGAACCTCACCACAGAACCAATCATGAGAACCTCCCCATTTCCAAACTTCTACCTTCCAGTGGTGAACCATTAGCATTGAGAATGACCAGCCAGCGATTTTCCGAGAGAATAAGTGATCCAACGAGACACTTACCATCGGTGGAGCTTCCAGAATAGGTGATTTTCCAGCCACCACCAGATGAATCCAGTGAATGACAGCCCATGAGTATGTGTGCAACGGTGCCGGAGTGGCGCCGGCGAGTGCCGGTGGGATGGGCCTCAAAGAGGCATGCCTCGGAAATCGTGCAGGTCCTCAAGTGTCCATCACATCTATCAGGGTACCATGAACCACAGCTAGAGTCATTGCATGTCGGTTACTTCCATAAACCACACATGGATACACCGGTGTCATTGCATGTTTGTTCTTTTCATGAACCACACGCAGTGTCATTACATGTCAGTTCTTTTCATGAACCACACCCAGTGTCGTTGCATGTCAGTTCTTTTCATGAACCACATAAGGATCCACCCGTGTCATTGCATGTCTGTTATTCTCACAAACCACATAAGGATCCACCAGTGTCATTGCATGTTTGTTCTTTTCATGAACCAAACCCAGTGTCATTGCATGTGTGTTCCTCTAGACAAACCACATAAGGATCCACCGGTGTCACTGCATGTCTGTTCTTTTCCTGAACCACACATGGATCCACTGGTGTCATTGCATGTCTGTTCTTTTCATGAACCACACACAGTGTCACTGCATGTCAGTTCTTTTCATGAACCACATAAGGATCCACCAGTGTCATTGGATGTGTGTTCTTCTCATGAACCACACATGGATCCACTACTGTCATTGAATGTCTGTTCCTCTAAACAAACCACATAAGGATCCACCAGTATCATTGCATGTCTGTTCTTTTCATGAACCACACCTAGTGTCATTGCATGTGTGTTCTTCTAAACAAACAACATAAGTCATTGCATGTCTGTTCTTTTCATGAACCACACCTGGTGTCATTGCATGTGTGTTCCTCTAGACAGACCACATAAGGATCCACCGGTGTCACTTCATGTCTGTTCTTTGCATGAACCACATAAGGATCCACCAGTTTAATTGGATGTGTGTTCTTCTCATGAACCACACATGGATCCACCGGTGTCATTGCATGTTTGTTCCTCTAAACAAACCACATAAGGATCCACTAGTGTCATTGCATGTCTATTCTTTTCATGAACCACACCCAGTGTCATTGCATGTGTGTTCTTCTAAACAAACCACATAAGGTTCCACCACTGTCATTGCATGTCAGTTCTTTTCATGAACCACACAAGGATCCACCAGTGTCATTGCATGTCTGTTCTTTTCATGAACCACACCCAGTGTCATTGCATGTGTGTTCTTTTCATGAACCACAGCTAGAGTCATTGCATGTCTGTTCTTTTCATGAACCACACCCAGTGTCATTGCATATCAGTTATTTTCATGAACCACACCCGGTGTCATTGCATGTCTATTCTTTTCATGAACGATAGCTAGAGTCATTGCATGTCGGTTACTTCCATAAACCACACATGGCTCCACCGGTGTCATTGCATGTCTGTTCTTTTCATGAACCACGCCTAGTGTCATTGCATGTGTGTTCTTTTCATGAACGACATTCAGTGTCGTTGCATGTTAGTTCTTTTCATGAACCACATAAGGATCCACCAGTGTCATTGCATGTCTGTTCTTCTCACAAACCAACATAAGGATCCACCAGTGTCATTGCATGTTTGTTCTTTTCATGAACCACACCCAGTGTCATTGCATGTGTGTTCCTCTAGACAAACCACATAAGGATCCACCAGTGTCACTGCATGTCTGTTCTTTTCATGAACCACACATGGATCCACTGGTGTCATAGCATGTCTGTTCTTTTCATGAACCATACCTAGTGTCACTGCATGTCAGTTCTTTTCATGAACCACATAAGGATCCACTAGTGTCATTGGATGTGTGTTCTTCTCATGAACCACACATGGATCCACCGGTGTCATTGCATGTCTGTTCCTCTAAACAAACCACATAAGGATCAACCAGTGTCATTGCGTGTCTGTTATTTTCATGAACCACACCTAGTGTCATTGCATGTGTGTTCTTCTAAATAAACAACATAAGTCATTGGATGTCTGTTCTTTTCATGAACTACACCTGGTGTCATTGCATGTGTGTTCCTCAAGACAGACCACATAAGGATCCACCGGTGTCACTGCATGTCAGTTCTTTTCATGAACAACATAAGGATCCACCAGTATCATTGGATGTGTGTTCTTCTCATGAACCACACATGGATCCATCGGTGTCATTGCATGTATGTTCCTCTAAACAAACCACATAAGGATCCACCAGTCTCATTGCGTTTCTGTTCTTTTCATGAACCACACCCAGTGTCATTGCATGTGTGTTCTTCTAAACAAACCACAAAAGGTTCCACCAGTGTCATTGCATGTCAGATCTTTTCATGAACCACATAAGGATCCACCAGTGTCATTGCATGTCTATTCTTTTCATGAACCACACCCAGTGTCATTGCATGTGTGTTCTTTTTATGAACCACATCTAGAGTCATTGCATGTCTATTCATTTCATGAACCACACCCAGTGTCATTGCATGTCAGATCTTTTCAAGAACCACACCCAGTGTCACTGCATGTCAGTTCTTTTCATGAACGACATAAGGATCCACCAGTGTCATTGGATGTGTGTTCTTCTCATGAACCACACATGGATGCACCGGTGTCATTGCATGTCTGTTCCTCTAAACAAACCACATAAGGATCCACCAGTGTCATTGCATGGCTGTTCTTTTCATGAACGACACCCAATGTCATTGCATGTGTTTTCTTCTAAACAAACCACATAAGGATCCGCCAATGTCATTGCATGTCTGTTCTTTTCATGAACCACACTCGGTGTCATTGCATGTCTGTTCTTTTCATGAACCACAGCTAGAGTGATTGCATGTCAGTTACTTCCATAAACCACACATGCATCCACCGGTGTGATTGCATGTCTGTTATTTTCATGAACCACACCTAGTGTCATTGCATGTTAGTTCTTTTCATGAACCACACCTAGTGTCATTGCATGTGAGTTCTTTTCATGAACCACATAAGGATCCACCAGTGTCATTGCATGTCTATTCTTCTCACAATCCACATAAGGATCCACTAGTGTCATTGCATGTCTGTTCTTTTCATGAACCACACCTAGTGTCATTACATGTGTGTTCCTCTAGACAAACCACATAAGAATCCACCGGTGTCACTACATGTCTATTCTTTTCATGAACCACACATGGATCCACCGGTGTCATTGCATGTCTGTTCTTTTCATGAACCACACCAATGTCACTGCATGTATGTTCTTTTCTTGAACCATATAAGGATCCACTAGTGTCATTGGTTGTTTGTTCTTCCCATGAACCACACATAGATCCACTGGTGTCATTGCATGTATGTTCCTCTAAAGAAACCACATAAGGATCCACCAGTGTCATTGCATGTCTGTTCTTTTCATGAACCACACCCAGTGTCATTGCATGTGTGTTCTTCTAAAAAAACCACATAAGTCGTTGCATGTCTGTTCTTTTAATGAACCACACCTGGTGTCATTGCATGTGTGTTCTTCTAAACAAACCACATAAGGATCCACCAATGTCATTGCATGTCTGTTCTTTTCATGAACCACACCTGGTGTCATTGCATGTGTGTTCTTTTCATGAACCACATCTAGAGTCATTGCATGTTGGTTACTTCCATAAACCACACATGGATCCACCGGTGTCATTGCATGTCAGTTCTTTTTAGGAACCTCACCCAGTGTCATTGCATGTCAGTTCTTTTCATGAACCACACCCAGCATCATTGCATGTCAGTTCTTTTCATGAACGACATAAGGATCCACCAGTGTCATTGCATGTATATTCTTCTCACAAACCACATAAGGATCCACCAGTGTCATTGCATGTTTGTTCTTTTCATGAAGCATACCCAGTGTCATTGCATGTGTGTTCCTCTAGACAAACCACATCAGGATCCACCGGTGTCACTGCATGTCTATTCTTTTCATGAACCACACATGGATCCACCGGTGACATTGCATGTCTGTTATTTTCATGAACCACACCCAGGGTCACTGCATGTCAGTTCTTTTCATGAACCACATAAGGATCCACCAGTGTCATTGGATCTGTATTCTTCACACGAACCACACATGGATCCACCGGTGTCATTGCATGTCTATTTCTCTAAACAAACCACATAAGGATCCATCAGTGTCATTGCATGTCTGTTATTTTCATGAACCACACCCAATGTCATTGCATGTGTGTTCTTCTAAACAAACCACATAAGGATCCACCAATGTCATTGCATGTCTGTTCTTTTCATGAACCACACCTGGTGTCATTGAATGTCTGTTCTTTTCATCAACCACATCTAGAGTCATTGCATGTTGGTTACTTCCATAAACCACACATGGATCCACCGGTGTCATTGCTTGTCTGTTCTTTTCAGGAACCACACACAGTGTCATTGCATGTCAGTTGTTTTCATGAACCACACCCAGTATCATTGCATGTCAAATCTTTTCATGAACTACATAAGGATCCACCAGTGTCATTGCATGTCTATTCTACTCACAAACCACATAAGGATCCAACAGTGTCATTGCATGTTTGTTCTTTTCATGAACCATACCTAGTGTCATTGCATGTGTGTTCCTCTAGACAAACCACATAAGCATCCACCGGTGTCACTGCATGTCTGTTCTTTTCATGAACCACACATGGATCCACCGGTGACATTGCATGTCTGTTCTTTTCATGAACCACACCCGGTGTCACTGCATGTCAGTTCTTTTCATGAACCACATAAGGATTCACCAGTGTCATTGGATGTGTGTTCTTCTCATGAACCACACATGGATCCACTAGTGTCATTACATGTCTGTTCCTCTAAACAGACCACATAAGGATCCCCAGTGTCATTGCATGTCTGTTCTTTTCATGAACCACTGATGACCCACAAGTATAGGGGGTGTATCACAGTATTTTTGAGGGAAGTGAAACCCAATTTATTGATTCGACACAAGGGGAGCCAAAGAATATTTATAAGCCTTAACAACTGAGTTTTCAATTGAGCTGTAGCTGGAAACAATCTTGCTCACAACAGTTTATCAGTAGCAACAGTTTTATAGTAGGAATAGCAAAGTAGCAGCAACAGTAAGGTAAATACAGTAGTAACAATAATAGTAAACAGTAGGATTCGAGTGCGGTAGGCATAGGGATGGATGGACGGGTGTTGCATGGACAAGACAATTCACACAGCAATCAGAATATAGGGCAATTGCAGATAAATAAGATAAAGCATCCAAGTACTAGATAATCCTAGGCATGTGTTCCATATATAGTCGTACATGCTCGCAATGAGAACATGCACAACATCTTTTGTCCTGCCAGCCCATTTGCAGCGGGGCCTCAAGGGAACTACTAGCAATTAAGGTGCTCCTTTTAATAGATCACCGGAGCAAAGCATTAACACTCCGTGAACACATGTGATCCTCATATCAAAGCCATTCCCTCTAGTTATCCCGATTTCTGTCACTTCGGGGCCATTGGTTCCGGACAACAATGTGTGTATACAACTTGCAGGTAAGACCATAAACAATACTATCATAATGAATCAATAACATGTTCAGATCTGAAATCATGGCACTCGGGCCCTAGTGACAAGCATTAAGCATTACAAGTCGCAACAAAGTCATAAAGCACTAATAAAAGATACTAGGCACCATGCCCTAACAATCTGATGCTATTAGATGAACGATCTCATCAAATCCCTACCATCCCCATAGTTAATTTAGTTGGTTTTGGCAAACCTGGCTCAGTCAGTAGCAACACCTTTTTGAGAGTTGAAAAGAAAAATATAGAAGTACTCTATAGAAAAAAATAATTTCATCATCTTTCTTTCTTGATTTTCTCATAAGTCTAGTATTCTCTAGTAAGATCTTTTGTGCTTCCAAGGAAGATTGCATGTTTTTCTTTATCACTTGTATGTTTGTTTGTTTCCTTCAACTCTTATACTTGCTACCCAGCCTTGCTAGCCAAAAACCTGTACTGAGAGGGTATTCTTCTCGTGCATCCACTCCTTTAAACCAAAACCTTTGCCATTTGCGTCCACCATACCTACCTAGTAGCATTATTGCTATTCCAAGTAAATTCTTGTTTTTTCTACCTCCCAAATTAAACTTGTTATGCGAGAATTAGTGTAAATCTCTCACGAACTGGATGGCACACTTTACTTTCTTGCATTTAATAAATCTGAACCATTGTGAACTCTCCATGAATGTTATATGCTTGCAAATTATAGGCTTGGGATTAGCAGAACCATGCTATCACGGGGAACGCTTTCAACACTTGTAAATATATACCCAGTTGATACCCTTGCTCTTTTGTTTGCGGATGTCGTCGGTGTGAAATAAAGGGGGAGCTTGTAAGTCCATGGAGTTATGTATGTGTGTTAGAGAAACGCCTAGGCCGCTGGTCTAATCCATGCTGACATGGTGGAAACCTGCAGCGTAACCATAATGATATCTATGAAACATTCTTCTTATAAAAAAAGAGAGACATAGCTTTTGAGAAAAAAAGAAAAAAAAGAAAAAAAAAAGAGATACTATGAAAAGAGGAAAGAGAGAAAAAAGCACCATTTTCCCATGGTAAATAAGAAGATTCTTGAGATACTCATTGTCTGCTTGCCTTGTCATTTTGATATGGGGATTCTTCCGTATCATCGGGCAAGGGGTACCCCGTTGGCGGTTCTCAATGATACGCACATACTTACGATGACAATAACTTACCGGTAACTAAAGTTGAGTAGCATGAGGAGCGGCCCTCGTACTCAAGGGACTTGGGATTTTCAGTTTATAGTATGTCAAGCATATAACTCAGATTGGACCTCACTTTCACCTTCATCACCTAAAGATGCCTATGATAGGGGCAATGAGAGCTGAAAGCTAGTAAGTATCATAATTTTTGGGAGCTCTTTATGAGACTTGCAATCCATGCTTCCCTTTGCGAAGGGCCTTTCTTTTAATTTGTAGTTGAGTCAGTAAACCTATTCCCTTCTATCTCAGCAAGTATTTTGAGTTGATGTGTTTCATTCATTCATATGATGATTTATTCAATCATGTTTCTTATGATCCTTGTTTTGCACATTGCTCTTATCTTGATGTTTACTACTTTGAAAGCTATCATTGAAAAACCAGCTATTTGTGAACTCCAGCAAATTATCAACTATTCTTCGACCAAGAGCTAAGTTTGCCATTACCAATGTTGATTCACTCTATGTATCTTTATTGTGTTTCCTTTACTCATTACAATTTGAGTTATATATTAGTGAGTTGTCTTCTATTATGATCTATGTATTTGATGAATGTGATGCTTCTTGTCCGTATTCTATTATCGATTCTTCACTCCATAAACCTGAGGTCATGTTTATTGAGCTCAGTTTCGCTTGGGGACAAGCGAAGTCTAAGCTTGGGGGGAGTTGATACGTCCACTTTGCATCACTATTCTGTGTCTTAATTCACTATTATTCATTGATATATTTCATATTGAGAGGTGATACCTATGTTATTTCATCTGTTTTTGCATGGTTGATGACTTTTGGAGCATCGACCGCTATAGTCAGGATTCTGATGGAAAAGGTGCTGTTTGGAGGCAATATTCGTGAAGATCAGAAAATCCGGGAAAATATACGGAAAATCCTATTTTTCCAGAAGACTCGGGATGCCAAATGATGGAGTGGAGGTGGGCCACAGGGGGCCCACACCACCCCATGGCGCGGGCAGGCCTAGGCCGCACCTGGAGGTGGTGTGGCCGCCCTGGCCCACTCCAGCCTCTCCCCTCTAGCGTATATCATCCCCAAGAAACCCTAAGGCTCGAGGAGCGACCATAGAAACATTCCGCCGCCTCTGCGGGGCGAAAAACACCGAGAGAGAAAGATCTCTCCGGCAGACAGATTTCTGCTAGGGGAATTCCTTCCCGGAGAGGGGAGATCGTCGCCATCAACACCACCATCAAGCTGGACTTCATCGGGATCATCATCATCATCATCACCACCATCATCACCATCAGCACCCTCATCACCATCTCCATATTGTTGTAACAATTGAGTTGAATCTTGCATAGTTCATAGGGGAAACTTTCTCGGTGTTGATTACTTTTTGTAGTTGATGCTATTGAGTGAACCATTGAACTATTGTTTATGTTGAGATTGTTATACATCATTATTCCATCTCTGATCATGATCCATATGATGTCTTGTGAGTAGTTCTTTTTGTTCTTGAGGACATGGGAGAAGTCTTGTTGTTAGTAGTGGCGTTGCATTGAGAAAGATTCAATAGATTGTTATTTAAGTTGCGGTGTACTTCTTCTAGTGGTGTCATGGGAATGTCGACTACATGACACTTCACCTATATGGGCCTAGGGAAATGCATTGTGTATTTGGCTACTAATCGTAGGGGTTGCCGGAGCGACAGAAACCTGAACCCCCGTTAGAAAACCATTGCACAAGGGACGTAAGGGTCTTAGAGTTTAAAGCTGTGGTTAGGTTTCTACCTTAATTACTTTCTTGTACTTACGGATGTTTGCAAGGGGTATAATCACAAGTATGTATTAGTCCTAGGAAGGTCGGTACATTAGCACAGGTTCACCCACACAACACTTAGCAAGCTAAAGAAGATTAATCAACTATATGAAGCGAAAGCACTTGACAGTCTTCCCATGTGTCCTCGAGAACGTTTGGTCATCTTAAGAAATACAATCGGCTTGTCCTTTGCTGCATAAAGGATTGGGCCACTTGCTGCATTTATTCCTACTGTCTTTTATTTACTCGTACTTTGTTTACTTGCTTTATCGAAAACCCCTAAAAATCTGTTTGCTAAGTATTTGCAGAGAATTTCTGATCCATACCACTAGCCAGCACCTTCTGCTCCTCGTTGGGTTCGACACTCTTACTTATCGAAAATACTGCGATACACCCCCTATACTTGTGTGTCATCACACTTTCAACTTCTAAAATTCTTTCTTCATTAGGTAATCTAGGTTTACCATTATAGCCATAAGTAATATTAGGAGGGTAGGGCCTATAATTGTTATTACCATAAGCATTGTTGCCAAAATTGTTATTTCTTATGAAATTCACATCAACTTGCTCTTCTTGAGCAACCAAAGAAGTCAAAGGAACATTATTTGGATCAATATGGGCTTTCCCATTCACAAGCGTAGACATAATAATATCAATCTTATCACTCAAGGAGGAGGTTTCCTCAACAGAATTTACCTTCCTACCTTGTGGAGCTCTCTCAGTATGCCATTCAGAATAATTAATCATCATATTGTCCAGAAGTTTTGTTGCAGCACCCAAAGTGATGGTCATAAAGGTACCTCTAGCAGCAGAATCCAATAAGTTCCTTGAAGAATAGTTCAATCCTGCATAAAAAGTTTGGATGATCATCCAAGCAGTCAGTCCATGAGTGGGACAATTCTTTACCAAAGATTTCATTCTTTCCCAAGCTTGAGCAATATGTTCATTATTAGATTGTTTAAACTTCATTATTTCACTTATCATAGATATAATCTTAGCAGGAGGATAGTATTTTCCAATAAAAGCATCTTTGCACTTAGTCCAAGAATCAATACTATTCTTAGTTAAGGAATTCAACCATTCTTTAGCTTTTCCTCTCAAAGAGAAAGGAAACAATTTCAGCTTAATAATATCACCAGCTACATCCCTATGCTTTTGCATCTCACAAAGTTCAACAAAGTTATTTAGATGGGCAGCAGCATCTTCATTACCAATACCAGAAAATTGTTCTCTCATAACAAGATTGAGTAAAGCAGGTTTTATCTCAAAGAAAGTATCTTCAGGCACAGGTGGAGCAATAGGTGTGCTCAGAAAATCATTGTTGTTGGTGCTAGTGAAGTCACACCACTTAGTGTTTTCAAGAGTAGTCATTTTTTTGTGTGTTTTCAAATAAGAAAGCAAACTAGTAAAACTAATTTTTGTGTGTTTTTGATAACAAAACAAGCAAACAAAGCAAAAAGAAACTAAGCAAAAGAAAAATAACAAAGTAAAGATATTGGTTATGAGGGACTCCCCTTGTGAAGATGTCCTTGACTACCCGGCAACGGTGCCAGAAAAATGCTTGATGGCTCAGTGTTGATGTAGACCTCGTTGGGAACCCCAAGAGGAAGGTATGATGAGCACAACATCAAGTTTTCCTCAGTTATGAAACCAAGGTTTAATCGAACCAGTAGGAGCAAGGAAACACCCCAAAGGTGTTGCTAGTTGAGCCTTGGCAGGGCGCACTAACGGTGCTAGTAGCAACGTGGAGACCTGCACAACACAACCACAAAACTTTGTCCCCAACTTGCGATGAGGTTGTCAATCTCACCGTGTTTTGCTGAAAACAAAGGATTAAACATATCGAATGGAAGGAAGTAATAGTTTGCAGAAAGTAAACACAAAGCAGTAAACAATTTATAGATTGTATGTAGAGAAAAAGGATTGGGATCCATAGTTCACTAGAGGTGGCTCTCCTTAAGATAGATAACATGCTGGGTGAACAAATTACAGCGGGGCAATTGACAAACATCGAGAAAGCAAAACATGCATATACTAATCATCTTGACTCCTTTGAGATTCGATTGGGCATTACAACATTATACATAGACCGCCATCCAACTGCAGCTATGACTAATAATCCACCTTCAGGTTATCATTCGAACCCCCTCCTGTATTGAGTTGCAAGCAACAGATTATTGCTTTACGAACTGCATGTAAAGTAAACAATACGGTTGTTCTATGAACAAAGGATTGTTGTTTTCTCCCTAGTAGCAACATCACATCTAGTACCTTAGAGAATTCTGTCACTTCCCCAGATTACCAGAGGCATGAACCCACTATCGAGCATAAATACTAACTCTTGGAGTTGTTAGCATCTACTTGGCCAAGATAGCTACTAACAATGGAAAGCATGCAAGATCACAAATAACAAAGACATGATAGAATCAATAATCAATCTGAAATAGCATCTCAATATCCATCGGATCCCCGCAAACACAACATGCAGAATTACAAATAGATGATCTTGATCATGAATGGAGCTCACAAGATCTAGACATGAAAGCACAAAGGAGGAGAACCAGCCATCTAGCTACTACATGGATCCGTAGTCCAAGGATGAACTACTCACGCATCACACCGGAGGCTTGCATGGTGATGAAGAAGGCCTCTAGGGTGAATTCCCCTCTCCGGAAGAGTGCCGTGAAGAGCTTGAGATCCCTCCCGATATAGGGATGGAGACGACGGCTGCTACAGACTCTTTCGTGGATTATTGATCAGGTGTTTAGGGTTTTCGTCCCGAGGGAAATATATAGGTGGAAGGAGAGGCTGAGGGGATGCCTGGGGCGGCCAAACCATTGCATGTCATTGCATGAAACACACCCGGTGTCATTGCATGTCTGTTCTTTTCATGAACCACAGCTAGAGTCATTGCATGTCTGTTACTTCCATAAACCACACATGGATCCACCGGTGTCATTACATGTCTATTCTTTTCATGAACCACACCCAGTGTCATTGCATGTCAATTCTTTTGATGAACCACACCCAGTGTCATTGCATGTCAGTTCTTTTCAAGAACCACATAAGGATCCACCAGTGTCATTGCATGTCTATTCTTCTCAGAAACCACATAAGGATCCACCAGTGTCATTGCATGTCTGTTCTTTTCATGAACCATACCTAGTGTCATTGCATGTGTGTTCCTCTAGACAAACCACATATGGATCCACTAGTGTCATTGCATGTCTGTTCTTTTCATGAACCATAGCTAGAGTCCACCAGTTTCATTGGATGTGTGTTCTTCTCATGAACCACACATGGATCCACCAGTGTTATTGCATGTCTGTTCTTTTCATGAATCACAGCTAGAGTCATTGCATGTCTGTTACTTCCATAAACCACATATCGATCCACCTAGTGTGATTGCATGTCTGTTCTTTTCACAAACCACACATGGATACACTAGTGTCATTGCATGGGTAGCCGTTAGACCGAGTCTTCTAGAAGGCACGCCCTAACACAGTTGTTCTGCTTGACGATTGTTACATACCGTTCGATTGGGGCGCTTGGACGATTGGGATGGTCTTCATGAGACCGATCCGCGAGTAGGCTGTTCTGCGGCATGATTGGCCACGCTTGCTCTAGACAAACTGGCAAGACCGGGCGCTCCCCTGTTGTGAGTGTCACGTCTCACGAGTTCAGTGGGCCACATCCCAGTGTCACGTCCCCGTACTTCTCTTCGTTACCCTCGAAGCCACTTTCCCCACTTCACTCCCATCCTGCCGTAGCCGCAAGCCGACGGCGCCTCCATCCCAATCCCTCTTCGGCAGCCACCCCCTCCCCTCTCTCCATGGGTTCAAGGGGAGACGGCGAGGAATCGCGTCGTGATGACAGGGACGGTGATTTCGATGTGAGTCGTCTCATCTCTATTTCTATCATCTGTGGCTAGTTATCTATTTTTTGAGCTAGATCTAATATGTTTACTCATGCACGTATGATGTGTTAGGCCAACCAGACGATGTATGACTCTGACTATCATGGATTAGCGGATGAAGACAGTCCCCTAGAATGTAAACATGGATATGTGCCCGCTAAATTTGTAGCGTTCAAAGGACGAAACGCAAGCAGGAGGTTTCTACAGTGTCAAGGACATCGTGCAATGATGCAAGGCGGAAGTTGCGGTGTTATCAAATGGGTAGATCCAGAGTGGCCCAAATCGATGCAGAAAACGCTGGACAAATTATGGGAAATGACTGTCGAGTTGAAATAATCTGTATTCATCTCACTTCTTGAAAGTGTTGAGATGAAGCTATGGGAACCAGTTGACACGACCAAGCATAAGCGAGATCTCAGGTGGGTGCAAGACAAGGTTAGAAAAGTCGAGAAGGAGAGGGACACGGCGTTGGCCCTGAAGGCTAAAGCAGAGCAAGAACTGACTCAAGCAAGGAATGATCTCCACCAGGCCAAAGTCCTGCAGTTGACAACTACAAGTATTGACAAGTGCATGAGGAAAAATGCAGAGAAACAATTGAAGCTGTGCAAGGAAGATGCTAAAAGGAAGGAGCAGACGATTCGATCCTTGCTCTCGCAGGAAGATGCCCATCGGGCTAAGATTAGGAAGATCGAGGAGATGTGTGATAACTAGTTCTATTTAGCTTAAGCTCCGTGCCTTTTTAAGTTGTAATAGTTGTACTTGTTGACCTAGCGGTCTAAACTATTGGTCCTGGATTCTAGGGAGGAAAAAAATTGCTCTGACCCTGCATTACTTCTTTTGTCTGACCCTGCATTACTTCTTTTGTCTGACCAATGCCCCTTGGATATTCCGCCCGTCACTTCGTCATCCTCGTGTACAAATAGGAGGCGCCACAGCGCGTCGCTTCGTCGTCCATCCCCTCGTCCTCTCCAGTATCCACCGCGCCTCCATGAAGATGCCTGATGTGAACTTCTACGAGGCGGTGATGTTCGCGAACTTCGACATCCTTGCGCCACCAGCCACGACTGTGCCACGCGGATGGCGCATCAGCTCTTCGGGGGTGCTGGTGGCTCCGCTCCCCGGCCGAGCCGAGACGGATAGCGAAATCACGGCGCGCCGCCGCCAGATGCCTGCATGGAAGAGGGCGCTCCCCGGTACGCGGTGGCCAACCCATACTAGCCGGTGCTATTCAAGAAGGAGCGGAAGGCAAAGATTGGGAACCGCATTGTTAACGGGTGCGTGGTGCACCGGGATCTCCGCAACCGAGAAGGGCGGGAGAGGTTCTGGTCCATCCCTAGACGGACCAAGTACACCGTCATCGCCGCCGCTTGACGCGAAGGGGTGCTCCGTCTCGCGAACAATGCGGACATCGTGGAGGTCCCGTCCGACTGCGACGAGGAAGCCGGCGGCTCGGAGGACAGTGGCAGTGGAAGTGAAATTGTTGACTAGTGGTTGAATTAATGTAGGATGTGAAATCGCACCTTTGTTTAGAAGAATTTGTGGTTGAAGTAATGAAATGCCTCGACTTAGATCTTTGTCTCGATTAATTTGTGGAAGAATTTGTGATTTAGATCAATCTCTACCTCGATTTAGATATCTGTCCCGGATTGGGAACGTGGCCGTGGACCAAAGACACCTTTTCTACTAGTGACATTGGTGGTTTGTTTAAACGTAATCTACGTGGATTGTGCCGCATGCAAATGGCACAACCACAATTTATAAAGTGGAAGCACGCACACCCGGTTACTGGAGATCTAGGAGCTTCGCCTGATGCAGGGGATGGAGGAGCAGAGAGGCGGTGAGATAGACGGGCTCAAGATTAGGCCAGAAAGTGGTACCGATTTCCACCTCATATGGGCATTATCGGTGAGAACATTGATGTTTATGTTGGCACGTCGTTGTGCAGCATCTGAAATAAGTTGCTGCTTCATGGAGTGTGGCAGCTTAAATAATTTATTTTTGTGCCACTTACATCCCGTCCTATTTGTAGACCTCGTGCCCCTCAGCAATCGTGGAACCGGTGGATCCTTGTTTTCAGATAGAAGTGGCACAATCACAATTTCGGATTCAACTACTGACTCGGGCGTTCCCAAACCCTAAGTCGCGGTACATTTTACTCAGAGAACGTGGGTAGATTGTTTCGCCCAGCAACGTGCCACACACAGAGCGATCCGAATTTAACAGGATTACATATATAGGTTCAAATTCAACACATTACTATGCATCTTCATTGCCAGCAGCCTTCTTCTGCAGCCTGGGTGCCAAGCCTTCACGTCCACTAGCTTCTTCATTTCCTGCCTTCTTCCTCTTCCTCGGTGCCAATTTTCCTAGCTTCACGTACTCTACATCGCTGGGACAATGGGCACTAGAATCGTGTCCAGCATCATCTTCCCACTCGTTTTTAATTTCTTCGGGCAGCAAAATGATAGACCCGGCAGTCATGTTTCTAACCTTGCGGCTCTTCCTGTCAAAAAAAGACTGTTGCATAACTTCCCAATATCTACAGAGTAAATAAAACAAAAATTACAATTTAGCACAAACATTCGAACCCCAAGAGACCTTTGTTTACCAGGAGCTAATTGGGTTCGAGCAACCACCCTGTCCAAGAATAGAAGGGCGACTCCCAGTTGCAGCAGCTTCCACATCCGGTACATCACATTTCAGCTCAAACATGCCAGCCGCAGCATACCTTTTCATCAACCCAATTAGCTGACTGTCACACTTTATAGGAACCATGATGCCACGTTCATCCATGAAGCTGAACTTTGTAGTCTTCTTTGGCCATAATTCAACATGATTACGCAGATCAGCAACCATCCCAGATATAGTGTAGATCTGCGCATGTGCTTCTTCCATCGTGAAACAATGGTGTCCATACCTCTTGCCCTTAGAGTCGTACATGTAGAGGACTACCGTAACCAGGTAAGGGGGGTCTGCGCAGATCCCACTTGACATAAAACTATGGACAAAATATGTTTGCCAGCATTGGGCTAACAAAAAATTTAAGGTTCAGTAGCCAGCTAGCAGTTGTAATTAGTGCGAATAGCAAAGAGAAGGGTAGCTCACCTGCTTGTAGACATAACTTTTTCTTTCTTGATAATAGGATCTGCCATCCTCCGAGATCCTCGGCTCGTCGGCGGCGGAGGCAGGCTAGAGCCTCGCAACAGTGGCTACGACATGCACCATTGGAGCTCGGGATCAGCGACTGGGCACAGCAACTGGGCGCAGCAACTTGGCGCCGAAAGTCAAATGTCCGAAGGAGTCGTTCTGCCTAGAGCGTGCTAGGGGAAAGCTGGGAATGGATTTGGGAAATTGGTCAATGCATCCAATCCACTTAGTTGCTCAATTTTCCTAAGAGGTTGCCGCGTTGGCGCTCGCGTCACGGACAGATGACCGACATGAGGGTCTCGGCCGTCTACTTCACATGGCAGTTTAACAGAATGTTTGAATTTGGCAGGGGTGAGATGCGTTTGCCTCGAAATGGCCCCTCTTAGTAGTTGGCGGGCCAACTTTTCGAAACACGGTAATTTCAGGCAACTTAGGTACCGCCATGCGCTGGCCTGCGAACTTTGGTACCACAAACGAACAAGCCCGATGAGGACCCCAGCTCAACCACATACAAAAGTTTTGGCATTGCTTTCATCGAAGCAACGACTGGGTTAACGACTGAGAGTTGAGAGGTGAGTGTGGGAATGTGATATCGAGAGAGGGAATGGTGGGGGCGGAGTTAGAGAATGGGAGTGGGTAACCCTCTATCCTCTTTAGTAGTATCGTACTACAAAAAAAGAACTACATTTCACATATCATCACTTTTTGACAAACTAGTTCATTTCATTGAACCGAATAAAATAGTGGGTACCCTTTAGGTTTCAAACTTCCATCTAGTACCTATTTTGCTAGTAGTAAGTATAGTACAATACTTTGTATTACCCTCCATAGTAGTATAAAACATTTTTTAGATAGAGGAAATTGCACGATCCACCATCTTTTCATCGCACTTTTGCACAAAACACTTGATGGACGTCATTTTTGCACATTTTAATAGTTTTTGGCCTAATATGCACAAATTTGGCCAGTTAGTCCTATAATGACTGATTTAACCTCATTGTTAGCAATACTGACAAGTGATCCTTGAATGTCATTGCTCCCATTCACACACAAAGATTAAATGATGCTAAAACTCGATACTAATGATACTTATCACCCACAATACTTATTGGATGCATGTAGCTGGGATGTAAGAGACTTATTTCATATGAAACATCAATGTTTACACAAACGTAACAAAATATTAGTCCGTCGAACATTGAATTTTTGATGGCTTTATTTGGTTGTAATAAACTTGTTTTTGAACATAACTTGTTTGTACATAAGATTTGATGTTTCATTCACATAACCAAATGTCCATCGAAGAGTTTCTTTCAAAGTGTCGGACGAACGATATAAGTATGTTTATTACACCTCCCACAAAAAACCACCCTGATTTATCATAAACTTTAAGCAGATAATTATTTTCCCTAGATTTATTTTCTTGAGAGCAAGCACGGTAAATATGCCTCAGAATGCCATAATCCCATTTTCTAGACAAAGTTTATACATGTTTCACTTACAATTATGAAGTTTTCAGAGTTCTCAAGATTTCGTAGCAAACTTCACACTCTTACACTAATTTAAGCTAATTTATCAATGTTAGATAAAAATTGAACTATGAGTAAGTAGTAGATTTCTCTTAAAGTTATACAAGTATCTTTTGAAGGTACCCACTGATGGTTCAGTGTTGATGTAGAGCTCGTTGGGGAACCCCAAGAGGGAGGTATGATGAGCACAACAGCAAGTTTCCGTCAGTTATGAAACCAAGGTTTAATCGAACCAGTAGGAGCAAGGAAACACCCCAAAGGTGTTGCTAGCTGAGCCTTGGCAGGGCGCACTACCGGTGCTAGTAGCAACATGGATACCTGCACAACACAACCACAGAACTTTCTCCCCAACTTGCGATGAGGTTGTCAATCTCACCGGTTTTGCTGAAAACAAAGGATTAAACATATCGAATGGAAGGAAGTAATAGTTTGCAGAAAGTAAACACAAAGCAGTAAACAGTTTGTAGATTGAATGTAAAAGAAAGGACCGGGGTCCATAGTTCACTAGAGGTGGTTCTCCTTAAGATAGATAACATGCTGGGTGAACAAATTACAGTGGGGCAATTGACAAACATCGAGAAAGCATACAAGCATATACTTATCATCTTGACTCCTTTGGAACTTGATTGGGCATTACAACATTATACATAGACCGCCATCCAACTGCAGCTATGACTAATAATCCACCTTCAGGTTATCATTCGAATCCCCTCCTGTATTGAGTTGCAAGCAACAGATTATTGCTTTACGAACTGCATGTAAAGTAAACAATACGGTTGTTCTATGAACAAAGGATTGTTGTTTTCTCCCTAGTAGCAACATCACATCTAGTACCTTAGAGAATTCTGTCACTTCCCCAGATTACCAGAGGCATGAACCCACTATCGAGCATAAATAATAACTCTTAGAGTTGCTAGCATCTAATTGGCCAAGATAGCTACTAACAACGGAAAGCATGCAAAATCACAAATAACAAAGACATGATAGAATCAATAATCAATCTGAAATAGCATCTCAATATCCATCGGATCTCCGCAAACACAACATGGAGAATTACAAATAGATGATCTTGATCATGAGCGGAGCTCACAAGATCTAGACATGAAAGCACAAAGGAGGAGAACCAGCCATCTAGCTACTACATGGACCCGTAGTCCAGAGATGAACTACTCACACATGACACCGGAGGTTTGCATGATGATGAAGAAGGCCTCTAGGGTGAATTCCCCTCTCCGGCAGGGTGCCGGGAAGAGCTTCAGATCCCTCCCGATCTAGGGATGGAGATGATGGCGGTACAGACTCTTTCGTGGATTTTTGATCGGGTACTTAGGGTTTTCTTCCCGAGGGCAATATATAGGTGGAAGGAGAGGCCGAGGGGGTGCTGGGGTTGGCCAGACCACCTCCTTGCGCGGGCCAGGCCTGGTCGCGCGGCCAGGTTGTGTGGCCGGATCCGAACCCTTCTCCGCCTCGTATTCTGGCATCTGATGTCTTCCGAAAAAATAGGCACTTTGGCTTTTGTCCCGTCCAATTCCGAGAATATTCATTTTCTGACTTTCCTTGAACCAAAAACAGCAGAAAATAGGCAGCTCGCATTGTGGCTCTTGTTAATAGGTTAGTCCAAGAAATCATATGAAAAGTACTCCAAAGTGTGGAAAAAACACAAGAAAGTAGATAAAACCAAGCATGGAACATCAACAATTATAGATACATTTGCAATGTATCAACATCCCCAAGCTTAAATCCTGCTCGTCCTCGAGTAGGTAAGTGATAAAAAGAAAGAATAATTTTTGAGGTGACATGCACCATCAAAGACTTGATCAAAGTATTTGTAAAACATTCAAAGCTGGGATCATAGTACTTCAATCATAACATGAAAGACAAAGTTCTAGCAATAAGACAAAGAAACTATGATGCAACATGAAAAGGCATAAACAAAAGATTCATGAATAACAATGCTTTGCAAGATGTTTGTTTGTTTCACATAAAGAAAACATAGCATAATAGTATTCAGCTTGGCCCTCATAGAGTAGCAAATATAAATGCATAGGACACCTTCAAAGTTCATAAGAGTGACTAGATACAAATAGTTTAAAACAAGCAATATCAAGTTATGCATCAATCAACTAGTCTTGGGACAATGCACATAGAACTAAGAATGGCCACTATGCTCTCCAAGTAGGTAGAAGGTGGAGACTCAATATAATGGTAGAAGAAAGGCCTTCATAGAAGGAAGTAGGGATTCAAGTCTCATAAAGAGCTTCCAAAAATTATGGTACTTCTAGCTTTCAGCTCTCATTGCCCCTATCAAAAGCATCTTGAAGGTGATGAAGGTTAAAGTGACACAACTAAGAGGATATGCTTGACAAGTTATAAACCAAAATCTCATGCCCCTTACTTACGAAGACCGAACATCATGCTACTCAACTTTAGTCATGAGTAAGATCTTGTCATTGTAAGTACATATGTATCATAAAGAACCGCCAACGGGGTACCCCTTGCACATGATACAGGAGCTATCCCATAATCAAAATGACAAGGCAAGCATACAATGAGCATCTCAGCGATCTTTTTATTTGCTATTTGCATAGGTTTTTATTGAGGATGGTTCATAGAGTGATCATTATGGTGATGCTGCAAGTTTCCACCATGATTAGGCATGGCTTAGGCTAGCGGCCTAGGCGTTTCTCCAACACATACAAACACCATGATCTTACAAGTTCCACTTTTATTTCACACCGCCGGGATCCATAAGCAAAAGAACATGATATCAACGGGGTACAAAGTACAAGTGCAATGTTTAAAGCGTTCCCCATGATACATGGTTCTGCTAACTTCAACTTATAAAGCGCAAGCATATACGCAAAAAACAAGGACCCAATGGTTCAATTTTATTAGATGAAAAAAGTAAAGTGTGCTATCAAGTTCGTGAGAGCTTTAATCACTAGTTTTCTCATAACAAGTTTAATTTGGAAGATAAACAAAAGCATGAATATACTTGGAATAGCATATGCTAGTAGGTAGGTATGGAGGACTCTTTGGAATAACTTGGTTTAGGGAGTTGGATGCATGAGTGGAACTCATACTTGGTTGTGGAGACTAGCAAAAGACTGGGAGCGACAAACTAAGAGAGCAATAATGGCCATAATCATGCAGAGCGACAAAACATCATTGATCAAAGCATAAAGTGATTCTACAAGTTGAAAACTAAAGGATCATAAAGGCTATGGTGACTTGATATAGTCATAACATGGTGTGAGCATGTGCCAAGTCAACCCAAATAAAGCATCAAAGGAGAATACCACTATACTATGCTTTAATATGCTAAAACGACGCATGATTCATCCAAGCCGCATTAAGCAATCTGAATTGTTTATAACAATTCATGCTACAGCAAAGAATACTAAGCATAGAGCCAAAACAATATCAAGCATGGCATGACAAAGCATAGGCCACAGTCAAAAACAAGCTCTCTTTAACACTTAAGCTTGAACTTTCCTACTCTTTTCCAAACCAAACCAAACTATTTGAAAGCCAATGTATGAAAGAGGGGGTCCAACCAATTTATTTAGCAAACTAAGCAAACTAAGCAAATGAAAACCAAAACAAAAACGAAAAAGAAGACGCTCCAAGAACAACACAACTGTGCATGAAATAATAAAAATGAAGCGTTTGGAAGAAACCAGGGATTTTTATTCATGAAGAGGGGGATGCCTTGGGCATCCCCAAGCTTTGACGCCTTGTACTTCTTGGATATTTCTTGGGGTGACACGCATGGAATCCCCAAGCTTGAGCTTTAGTCGATCTTTCATCTCATTACTCATTCCTTCCATACATCTGAAATTTTTCTTTCATACAAAACTTCACACAATCATTATTAGCAACATTAGTGCACTCAAGATAAAAGGTCTTAAGGTTCAGTTCCAACACCAATAAACTTCCATTAGAACACTAGCTACTGAAGCACTTCCCTCAAAAAGCTCAATTCCCCAAAAGAACTCAGAAAGGAACCAACAAGAAGCAAATGCAGAAAATGGCAGAAATCTATCAAAACAGACGAGCAGGTAAAGAAGAATTTTTTCGAAGACCTTCTGTTGCTCAAATCAAAAAGTGTTGAACTAATGAAAGTTAGATAACAACCTGCGATAGAAGCACAAAACTTCACGCCTCAAAGCACGTTCAGAGATTTGACATGAATTTTTATGGTGAAGCATAAGAATCTGTTTCGAGACAGCAACTTTCCCAATCATTACTTCTCTCTCATTAGAGGTTACTCTTAGCACAAAAAGCAAATAAAAAGGATAAGGAGCGGTTATTACTGAAGTAATAACTTCCAATACTCATCTAAAACTTTTGGGTTATCTCCCAATAAGTACATTTTTCCTTAACGCCTTTAAGTTAGGCATAAGAAGTAAGAAAAAGAATCAAGTGTTCATAAATGAAGAAGCATTAAGACCAAATTTCTTGCCCTTACCCCTCTTACTTTTATTCTTAACCTTGGGGAAAATATGATTGTTTGGTGGAGAAGAAAGGTGCATGGTCCCCTTTCCCAAATCTATTATTGCTCCAAGGAGTTCTAATAGGGACCTTCCAAACGTAATTTGTCCTTTTTCTGCACATTCAATAATAAGATAATCAGTAGAAATCATTTTCCCAAGGATCTTTGTAAACACTCCTTCAGCTATTCCAATAGGTAATATGGTAGCATTATTAGCAAGAGATATTTCTTTTCCTCCTTCAGTAAGCCCCCAAAGATTCAAAGATTCATAAATATCTTTGTGCATAAGACAAAATTCAGACATGATATCACAGCGAGCTTGAAAAGTTTCATTATTTATATCAATCTTTACTGTGGGGAACCACTTTGATGGTTCAGAATTTATTGGAACATAATCATGATGCTCCCTAAGCGTATTAGAGCAATCTTTTAAGCTAATAGTGTGGGTCTCAAGAGTGTTTAATCTAGCAAATATGTTTGCAAAAGAAATATCAGTTTGTCTAGGCAAGTTGTAAGTAAGGATCAATTTTTTAATAGCATTAATAACATCATCCTCATTACATTGGAGGAAATCTCCTCCCACAACAGCATCTAAAGCATATCTATAGCAAAGAGCAATTCCAAGATAAAAACTGCTAAGGAACAAGCTTTGAGTCATTTTAGCTCAGTTTTTCATGTAGATCAGAGATTCTAGACCAAGCTTCGTTGAAGCTTTCCTCAATTTCTTGTTTAAAAGTGAAAATCATTTCCTCGGGTGACATAGTGACTGGAGCAAGGCTAGACATAATGGCAACTTAAGATAGGAACTATTTTTTGTGTTTTCAATAAAGAAAGCAAACTTGTAAAACTAATTTTTGTGTGTTTTTGATAAAGAAACAAGCAAACAAAACAAAAGTAAACTAAGCAAAACAAAAATAACAAAGTAAAGAGATTGGTTATGAGGGACTCCCCTTGTGAAGATGTCCTTGACTCCCTAGCAACGGCGCCAAAAAATTGCTTGATGGCTCAGTGCTGATGTACAACTCGTTGGGGAACCCCAAGAGGAAGGTAGGATGAGCACAGCAACAAGTTTCCCTCAGTTATGAAACCAAGGTTTAATCGAACCAGTAGGAGCAAGGAAACACCCCAAAGGTGTTGCTAGCTGAGTCTTGGCAGGGCGCACTACCGGTGCTAGTAGCAACGTGGAGACCTACATAACACAACCAAAGAACTTTGTCCCCAACTTGCGATGAGGTTGTCAATCACATTGGTTTTGCTGAAAACAAAGGATTAAACATATCGAATGGAAGGAAGTAATAGTTTGCAGAAAGTAAACTCAAAGCAGTAAACAGTTTGTAGATTGAATGTAAAAGAAAGGACCGGGGTCCATAGTTCACCAGAGGTGGCTCTCCTTAAGATAGATAACATGCTGGGGGAACAAATTACAGCGGGGCAATTGACAAACATCAAGAAAGCATACAAGCATATACTAATCATCTTGACTCCTTTGGAACTTGATTGGGCATTACAACATTATACATAGACCGCCATCCAACTGCATCTATGACTAATAATCCACCTTCAGGTTATCATGCGAACCCCCTTCAGTATTAAGTTGCAAGCAACATATTATTGCTTTACGAATTGCGTGTAATGTAAACAATACGATTGTTCTATGAACAAAGGATTGTTGTTTTCTCCCTAGTAGAAACAGCACATCTAGTACCTTAGAGATTTCTGTCACTTCCCCAGATTACCAGAGGCATGAACCCACTATCGAGCATAAATACTAACTCTTGGAGTTGCTAGCATCTACTTGGCCAAGATAGCTACTAACAACGGAAAGCATGCAAGATCACAAATAACAAAGACATGATAGAATCAATAATAAATCTGAAATAGCATCTCACTATCCATCGGATCTCCGCAAACACAACATGTAGAATTACAAATAGATGATCTTGATCATGAACGGAGCTCACAAGATCTAGACATGAAAGCACAAAGGAGGAGAACCAGCCATCTAGCTACTACATGGACCCGTAGTCCAGAGATGAACTACTCACGCATCACACCGGAGGCTTGCATGATGATGAAGAAGGCCTCTAGGGTGAATTCCCCTCTCCGGCAGGGTGCCGGGAAGAGCTTCAGATCCCTCCCGATCTAGGGCTGGAGATGATGGCGGCTACAGACTCTTTCATGGATTTTTGATCGGGTACTTAGGGTTTTCTTCCCGAGGGCAATATATAGGCGGAAGGAGAGGCCGAGGGGGTGCTGGGGTCGGCCAGACCACCCCCTGGCGCGGGCCAGGCCTGGCCGCACGGCCAGGTGGTGTGGCCGGCCCCCAGCCATTCTCCGTCTCGTATTATGCCATCTGATGTCTTTCGGAAAATAGGCATTTTGGCTTTTGCCCCGTCCAATTTCGAGAATATTCATTTTCTGACTTTCCTAGAACCAAAAACAGCAGAAAACAGGCAGCTGGCACTATGGCTCTTGTTAATAGGTTAGTCCAAGAAATCATATGAAAAGTACTCCAAAGTGTGAATAAAACACAAGAAAGTAGATAAATCTAAGCATGGAACATCAAAAATTATAGATACATTTGCAATGTATCACCCACCTAGACTGTTAGTATATTGGAAACCAAAGAATTTGTTGAATTCAACTTCTTGCTAAAAAATTGCATGTACAAAATTTGACTTTTATTTGAAAATAATAATAAAACATTGCATGATGACCTCTGACTTGTACTACTTACCATGAAAAATGATTATTATCAAGAGAGTTCACATATAAAAACAAACTAATTAAAAATATGGCCTCCAATGTATGAACATATCCTTAGGCTTCAGGCCGAAAGACAAGCTAAATGGCCTTATATATGTATACCATACTTTATGGTAATGTACCCATATTTGGTAAATGAGTGCATCTTGGTATGGTGAACAATAATGCTACCAGTACTGGGAGTTTCCAAAGTTTAGGAATAAAAAACTTATTTTCAAATTTAAACTACAAGTATACATGATAAAATGCTCTTAAAAAGTTACAAACATCCTTTGAGTCTTTATGGTATCGAGGAAGTCAATACTTCAAAAACCAATGAGAGTTCTGT
Organism: Avena eriantha; assembly: GCA_910589775.1. Classification (NCBI taxonomy): domain Eukaryota; kingdom Viridiplantae; phylum Streptophyta; class Magnoliopsida; order Poales; family Poaceae; genus Avena; species Avena eriantha. The sequence continues at coordinate 340,334,757 of OU342743.1, read as the reverse complement.
AGGATTAAAGGTTTTGCTATGAATACGCATGTTTACATTTTGATCCTCACTAGCTATGAACAAAATAATGAAAACCCTAAAAATGAAGCCTTCTTCATGGCGTCCTCTTCCGTGTACTACTATTTGCACTGAGAAATAATTAATAACCGTGAGTCATCATAAATTACAAAAAAATAGTTACACAATATATGACCCATAGTGTACGAGCACTCTTTGGTTTCAAGCTGAACGACAAAGGTAACAACCATATGCACATTTTATTGTATTGCAATGTTCCCATATTTGGTAGATGTGTGCATCTTGGTAAGGTGAAAAATAGTGGCAACCACAGTTTCCAACTTATAGGAACAATAAAACTTTTTTAGTTTTCGGAGTGACAAGAATTTTGCTATAAGAAAGTACGAAGAAAAAAGGCTCAGAGTACCACAACAACAACCCTAGTTTTCAGACAAAGCGTGGACCTTGATACATTTACGATTGATTACCAAGTTTTATGAGTTTTCAAACTTCCCAGCCAACTATTTTCCTTTCTAACTTTTAGGGTTCTTCATGCTCAATATATGGACATCGATGTAATTTTACCTTTTTTAGGTCCTTGATGTAAAATGTACTCCCACCGTCTGTGTAAAAATCAAACCTAATAGCAAGTGGTAAAATTTAAATGTATTTAAGATTATTAGTTGTCAAAGAGTATGAACATTCTTGGAGTTTCAAGCCAAACGACCAAGCTCATGGCCATATCAACATGATACTTTATGCCATAGGCCAGTTTCCAAACAAAGCTTATACATGTTTCACTTACGATACAAAGTTTTTTGAGTTCTCAAGGTTTGTTAGCAAACTTCACACTCTTAAACTAATTTAAGCTGATTGATCAATGTTAGATAAAATTTGAACTATGAGTAAGTAGTAGGTTTCTCTTAAAGTTATACAAGTATCTTTTGAAGGTACCCACCCAGACTATCAATATATCGGAAACCAATGAATTTGTTGAATTCAACTTCTTGCTAAGAATTTGCATGTACAAAATTTGACTTTTATTTGAAAACAATAAAAAAACATTGCACAATGACCTATGACTTGTACGACTTGCCATGAAAAATGATTATTATCAAGAGATTTCACATATAAAAACAAACTAATTGAAAATATGGCATGCCATGCCATGTATGAACATATCCTTAGGCTTCAGACCAAAAGACAAGCTAAATGTCCTTATATATGTATAACATACTTTACGGTAATGTTCCGAGTGCATCTTGGCATGGTGAACAATAATTCTACCAGTACTAGGAGTTTCCAAAATTTAGGAATAAAAACATTATTTAAGAATTTGAACTACAAGCAAACATGATAGAATGCTCTTAAAAAGTTATAAACATCCTTTGAGTCTTTATGGTACCGAGGCGGTCAATACTTTAAAAACCAATGAGAGTTCTGTAGGATTAAAGTTCTTTCTACGAATTCACATGTGGACAATTTGATCCTCACTAGCTATGAACAAAATAATGAAAACCCTAACAATGAAGCCTTCTTCATGGTGTCCTCTTGCGTGTACTACTATTTGCACTGAAAAATAATTAATAACCGTGAGTCACCATAAATTACAAAAAATTAGTTACACAATATATGGCCCACGGTGTATGAACACTCTTGGGTTTCAAGCCAAATGGAAAAGGTAACAACCACATGCACATCGTATTGTCTTGTAATGTTCCCGTGTTTGGTAGATGTGTGCATCTTGGCAATGTCAAATATTGTGGCAACCACAGTTTCCAACTTATAGGAACAATAAAACGTTTTCAGTTTTCAAAGAGACAAGATTTTTTCTGCAAGAAAGTACGAGGAAAAATGGCTCAAAGTACCACAACAATAACCCTAGTTTTTAGAAAAAACATGGACCTTTATACACTTACGATTGATTACCAAGTTTTATGAGTTCTCAAGCTTCCTAGCCAACTGTTTTCCTTGCTTAATTTTAAGGTTCTTCATGCTAAATGTATGGACATCGATGTAATTTTACCTTTTTTAGGTCCTTGCAAAAATGTACTCCCACCGTTCGTGTAAAATTCAAACCTAGAAGAAAGTGGTAAAATTTAAATGTTTAAGATTATTAGTTGTCAATGAGCATGATCATTCTTGGAGTTTCAAGCCGAATGACCAAGGTCATGGCCAAATCAACATCACATCTTATGCTGATGATGATCCTATATCAAAGAATTTACATGCCACCAAATTTGTCCATATATTATGAAAACAAACAAAGAGGAAGTAGCGGTATGAAGAGTATGACTCGACCAGCTTCTCTCTCGAGAAGGATCCAAACCTGACTCTTTTTCTTGCTTATTTTTAGGGTGCTTCATGCTAAATGTATGGAATTCGATGTAATTTTACGTTTTTAGGTCCTAGATGTAAAATGTACTCCCACCGTCCATGTAAAGGTCGAACCTAAAAGTAAGTGGTAAAATATGTACGTATTTAAGAATATTATGTGTCAATCAGTATGAACATTGTTGCATTTCAAGCCGAATGACCAAGTTCATGGACATATCTGCATCATACTTTATGCTTATAATTTGTGATACCATATCCAAGAATTTTCATGCCGCCAAATTTGGCCATATTTTGAAAACAAACAAAGAGGAAGTAGTATGAAGAGTATGGCTCGATCAGCTTTTCTCTCAAGAAGGTGCAAAACATGACTGTTTTACCTACTTAATTTTAGGGTGCTTCGTGCTAAATATGTGGAACTCGATGTTCTTTTACCTTTTTAGGTCCTTGATGTAAAATGTACTACCACCGTCCGTGCGTGTAAAATTCAAACCTAAAAGCAAGTGATCAAATTTAAACGTTTTTAAGATTATTAGTTGTCGATGAGTATGAGTATTCTTGGATTTCAATACGAATGACCAAGGTCATGGACATATCGACATCATACTTTATGCTGATGATGATCACATATCCAAGAATTTTCATGCCGCCAAATTTGGCCAAAATTTGAAAACAAGCAAAGAGGAAGTAGTATGAAGAGTATGGCTCGAGAAGGAGCTAAACATGGAAGTTTTCCCTGCTTAATTTAGGGTGCTTCGTGCTAAATGTATGGACCTCGATGTAATTTTACCTTTTTTAGGTCCTTGCTATAAAATGTACACCCACCGTCCGTGTAAAATTAGAACATAAAAGAAAGTGGTAAAATTTAAACGTATTTAAGCTTATTAGTTCTCGATGAGTTTGAAGATTCTTGCATTTCAAGCAGAACGACCAGGGTCATGGACATATGTACATAATACTTCATCTGCTGATTCACGATCCCATATCGAAGAATTTGCATGCCACAAAATTTGGCCATATTTTGTGAACAAATGAAGAGGAAGTAGTATGAAGATTATGGCTTGGTCAGGTTCTCTCTCGAGAAGGAGCTGAACCCGACTATTTTCCTTTGCTTAATTTGAAGGAGTTCTTCGTGCTAAATTTATGTATCTCGATGTAATTATCCCCTTTAAGGTCCTTGATGAAAACAAATGAAGAGGAAGTACTATGAACACTACGACTCGATCAACTGCTCTCTCGAGAAGGAGCCGAACCCGACTATTTTATTTGCTTAATTTTAGGGTACTTCGTGCTAAATGTACCTTGATGTAATTTCCCCCCTTTTTAGATCCTTGATGTAAAATGTACTCCCACCGTCCATGTAAAATTCGAACCTAAAAAGTTAGTGGCAAAGTTTAAAAAAATTTAAGGTTAGTTGTGAATGAGTATGAACAAACTTGGATTTCAAGCTGAACGACCAAGGTCATGGCCATATCTACATCATACTTTATATCGATGATTCATGATCCCATATCCAATAATTTGCATGCTGCCAAATTGGGCCATATTTTGAAAACAAACAAAGAGGAAGTAGTATGAAGAGTATGGCTCGATCAGCTTGTTTCTCGAGAAGGAGCAAAACATGACTATTTTCACTGCTTAATTTTAGGGTGCTTCGTGTTAAATGTATGGGCCTCGATGTAATTTTAGCTTTTTAGGTCCTTGATGTAAAATGTACTCTCACCGTCCATACGTGTAAAAATCGAAACTTAAAGCAAGTGGTAAAATTTAAACGTATTTAAGATTATTAGTTGTCAATGAGTATGAATATTCTTGGATTTCAAGATAAACAACCAAGGTCATGGCCATATCTACATCATACTTTATGCTGATGATTTATGATCCCATATCCGGAAATTGGCATGCCGCCAAATTTGGCCACATTTTGAAAACAAACAAAAAGGAAGTAGTATGAAGAGTATGTCTCGATCACCTTTTCTCTCGAGAAGGAGCAAAACATGATTGTTTTTCCTGCTTAATTTTAGGGTGTTTCATGCTAAATGTATGGACCTCAATGTAATTTTACCTTTTGTCGGTCCTTGATGTAAAACAGTGTATGTGTAAAATTCGAACCTAAAAGCAAGTGGTAAAATTTAAACGTATTTAAGATTTTTAGTTGTCGATGAGTATGAACATTCTTGTATTTCAAGGCGAACGACCAAGGTCATGGCCATATCTACATCATAGTTTATGTTGATGATGATCCCATGTCCAGTAATTTGAACGCCGCCAAATTTGGTTATATATTTTGAAAATAAACAAAGACAAAGTAGTATGAATAGTATGGATCGATCAGCTGCTCTCTCGAAAAGGAACCGGACCTGACTATTTCCCTTGCTTAATTTTAGCGTGCTTCTGCTAAATGTAAGGACCTCTATGTAGTTTTCTCCATTTTTAGGTCCTTGATGTAAATTTTACTCCCACCGTCCATTATGTTCCCATATTTAGGAGTAAATGGGTGAATCATAGCATGGTAACAGTGTTGCCACTCGGAGTTTCCAACCATTAGATAAATCTAGCAATAAAACATGACTATATACATTCTAATCTAGATAAATCTGAGAACATTATATGGATCAGAGGGAGTAGTATATATGCACTCAAAAAATTGTGTTTTCTCTATCCTTTAGTGCCTCATCACCATCCCCACATGCAAAACAAATTTGAGGACATTTCGAACTTTTTTCTTTGTGACGGTGTGATTTGCTATTCCCTAGCTACCGGCGGTAAAAACCCTGTAGCGCCTCAAACTAGCAGCTACTGTTGCAGGCTGGAGCGTTTAAGAAATATATCTAATTTTATGTTATTATTCCTTTTTGCATAAGAGTCTATGTTAACGTCCCATGTTAGTTTTTCCTTAACGGGTCGAAGGAGTCGATCCCACAACTGGAGGGGAACCGCCCACGCCCCATCTTTTTTTGGCTGAGAAACCGTGCGCCCCTCATCATCTTCCTCACCCACTCTGGCCGCTTGTGCACCATCGTAGCCCCTCTCCACCCTTGCAGAAAGGTAGCGCTGGCACATGCCGACTAATCTTCCGTAGTACTCTTCCCCGAAACGACATCTAGAGTGATGACGTGTAAGATATCTCTAGTCACGCCGATCTTCTAAGCAACATCCACTACGGACCGCTGAGCAACATCACTTTTCACGCTGATATTCTGAGTACCGCTTGCCTGGCTCGCAGCATGGTTGGTATGCGTCAATGGATTGCAGAAGATCTTGGTCTCCCGTTTGGTTTGCCCTCCCTACTTCACTCTGACCCATAGACATGGCCACTAGACCATGAAGTTTTGCATGATTTCTGTAGGATTCGAATCCTTAGATTATTTCCTATGGATTGCATTTGGATTAAAGGAATTGTTGTACCCAAATTCTTTTTTACTACAACCCCCCACCCATGCTTAAATCCCGTAGGAACTGGAACATCTACTTGAGCCTCAACTCTCATCGTGTGCGTAGGATTGAAACATGCCATTCACGTAGGTAGTTTTCCTATGTTTTATAATCGCCTGTTTTTCATCGGCAAACATGTGAAATTCCTGTGTTCTCAATCCTGCGATCCAAAGAGACCCAAGACTTTTACCTCGGTGTCCCCCTCTCCTCCAAACATACTAATCTGAAAACACAAGAACGACCAGGATTGTTGATACCCGTAACGGAAGCTGTATTGGCCAATCAAGGCTGGTGTTATATTTTCAGTTTCATGTGTTTTACAAACACAAGATTTCTGTAAAAAGTTGGTTGTTTGGTTTACATGAATACAAAAACATAGGATTACTTTCAAACATGGTAAAATCAAAGTCAAACCTCATGGAAGAGTATATTTTTGATGTTATCGTGTCTCTTGGGACCTCATTCTTGTTCTTTGCATGCGTAGGAATTTGAAAATGAGGTTCAAGTTGGATATGAAGAATTGCATATGAGTTTTGGAGGAGTCTAACCCATAGGATTTTGGAAGATATCGAATTCCTATGGAGTCCCTCTTAGTTCCTATGCCCTCCATTACATAAAAATCTAAACATGAGTTCCAACCTCATTCTATTTCTCCTTTGAGAAGTCCAATACGCTCACACTATATTCCTGCAAAACTCTTGTGTTTATTTCTTATTCACCATCCAAAGACACCTGTTACAAAATTCCTGCGTATTTAATTCCTAATATGAATTTACTATACCTACCATGTCAATCCTGTGTTTTTCCTATTCCTACATTTTTTAAAAATCATTGATCAAAATAGGCCCCTAATCTTGTTAATCAATTATAGGAAAATTGCCTGCGTTTTTTCCTCTAGTCCATTCCTCTGATCCAAATGGCTGAACAGTGCCAGCATAGGAAACTTAACTGTTCCTACACTTTTTCTTTAATGCAGACAAGACCTTATTCCTTGATGTGTTTGTCTGCATGCATTCATGATTTATTCATCACGTTTCTGCGTCTTTCAGATAGTAGTTTTTCCGTAAAGCTAGCTAGCACTCCACCTTTGTCAAACACATTGCATGCCCCTATATATGAAGACAACTTGTTGTAGGGAATTGACGTGTTGCTGATACCACTAGACAATCCAACAGTAGAAGCATTTGTACCAGTTGATGATGACAAACCCGAAACATGGGATGATGAAGGATTTGAAAACAAGGGTCGCTAGGTTGGTGCCAACGGAGAATGGATTGCAATTGCAAAGCACCAGGGGCGCTCGTACCTCCAAAACATCTACAGTATGGCACGTATCGAGCTGCCACATGTGCAGTGTGTTGATATTTATCCATCGGGAAACCAGTGTTTCCTCAGCCCCCCATGCACTTATAGCTACAAGCACACGATTGTCGAGCTACTAAAGATACAAATAGCAAAAAAACTGTACATATTTGACAACCAATGACACTATAGCGCGATGACGGTGTTTGACAAATTCATTGCTACCATATATTTTCCTAGTCACATGGACTGTATTATCCTTCGAAACGACTATCTTTCACCAGCAAAGTATGTTGATGACATTGCCACGAGTCTATTCGGTGGTTCTATTGATCACAACACGGTGATAGAACCGCGAGGAGAGTATCTTCTCTAGGAACCAAACAAGTGGAGTGAGTCCCGTTATTTAAAAGTAAAATTTATAAATTACTTACAACATCATTGTTTGTGATGCTTTTGCTAACAGAAATGCACACACAGGTATACTTGCAGTCCCGCGTGTCATATAGGCTCCAGTAATTGAAGAGCTGGCACACTTCCAAGCTGGTGATAATGCCAAGGTTGAATATATTGCATTACATAGTTGGTACTTGGCAGATCTTGGCTGGGATATCTTGTGGATTCACACCATGGGGAAAAAACCAGCAGCCATGGTGATCCTGTATCATACATGGGTAGAGAGCTGCTCTCTTATCCCTCGCTCCGCTGCCACATTTTCTAGAGGGCCTTTAATCTGGATGACCCTGTAGCACCGGACTAGATCAGAAAGGATAATCTTGAAGGGAGGTTAGTGTTTGTGGGAATAAACCATCCATTCATCCTAGAGCCCCCTAAAAACCCTGAACCTGGTGCTGCCGATGTTGACGAAAATCTGCCAGTTTTTAGAGGAGACTGTGTATTTGCTACACACGTGCGCTGTGAATATCGTCCACAACCAGTTCCAAATTCGAGCCGCATGCACGCCAATGGGGGGGCTTACGTAGGTTCATCACTTAATTACACTAGAGCAGAACATAGGGAGTAAATGTTCGAGGCGCCAATGTGGTTCGTTCCAACCCTGCCTCATTAAAACTATTTGAAGTTTGACGAAAATGCAGAAATGCAGATTATGAGCACTCGCAACATAATTTCTATAGCTAGTACTTGTCACCATATAATGTACAATACTACGTACGTTGTACTTTCATACTGTATTGTAGTATCAACACTTGCAACATCATTTCCACTATTGCTTGTACTAGGCACCATGTACGTAATAATATACTTTCATAGTATGTGTTTGATGTTTTCCTATTCAAGCACTCAAGCGGTCGTGCCCAATGTTCTAGGGTATTAATTTTGGCATGACAATTGCAAGTACTTTATTGGTGCCCGTTGGATTTGCAATATATTGGATATTGCGGCGAAACTACCGCGAAGTGAAGGCAAGGTTTGCTTTGTCCACAACATACGTCTGACCTCGCCGCATTTATTCCCTCCCCATCCCTAGCCCTGGCTCTCTCTCACACAATACTCCTTAGTCGCCATTGCGCTTCCCTCCATTGATGTCCACCACCGCCGCAACTTACTTGTCTTAGGTGGGTCTGCTGCGAGTGGCGGGCCTTGCAACCTCATCTATAGAGCCGTCGCATCCCTCAGACATCGTGGTGCCAGTGCAGTATGTACATAATCTCTGAAACCCTTGATCTTGATGATGTTATGCGTTCAAGGTTTTATTAGCGCTTGGTTAACATTGGGTTGGTGTGGAGTATAGCTCTCATCTAGGGCATGTAACCCGTTTGTATACTATAGTTCAATTTTACACATGAAAGCTAGTTTTGGGGCTATATCTACGATGAATTGTAATAATAAGTTCAAAATTTGTATTGATTGATCCAAGGATGATGATGATTTGGAAGGTAACTCGGCATGTTTTTCTTGATTGGTCTCAAGGACGGAGGTCCCTTTAATTTGGGCAAGTTAGGGCAGCTGCTGCCCTACCCTTTTTTGCCAAAATTTCAAGTATATGTATGCATCTCTAGCATCGGCAGCAGAGAGAGGTCATCATGTTCGTATGTTCGTTTGTTCCTGGGTGTTCGGTATCCGTACTAATGTGATGCCTAGACCTTGTAAGTAGTACTAATATAACCGGCGTTCATGTTAGCTAGAGTTAAGACTTTAATTTGTGTACTTCGATAAGAAAATTGCTCCACTTTACTTTCTTAGCTGATCTTGTAATGTACTCTATCAGCTAATACTATACTATTTCACAATTATTGATAGCTGGTAGAGACATTATCTGTCCACGGGATTTTTTTTGCAGTGTTCAGGCAAGAAGCTCAAGCTTGGAGAGACTCATCATCGAAGATGAAAAGAGACCCCAGTGCAGTCTGGAAGGAGGGGCGAGCCAGGAACACCCACGTGGAGAACACCTCTGACGAGTTCTGCAAGATGATGTTAATACCGAGAGGGTTAGACGTGCGGAGCATACCCAGCTCCTTTCTGCCAACATTTGGCGGTGAGTAACCAGAGGCCATCAGGCTGAAGATATGCAAAGCCTCCAGCTAGGACGTTGACCTGAAGAAGCAAGATGGCAAGGTAATCCTTGATGAAGGATGGCTAGATTTTTTCAAAGCACATGACTTGAAGGTAGGATACTTTCTGGTATTCAATAAGCTTGCCACCACTTCCTTTAAGGTGATAGTATTTGATCATGATAACTGCGAGAAGGTGATCAGATGTGTAGGTTATCACCGATCATTTGATGGACAATTTACTATATCATAGGTGTATTAATGTAGTGATTGTTCGCTTCTAATTATAACTATTCTATAAATAGGTGCTTGAACACCTTCCATTATCATACATTGTGTCAGAACACTATGGTACTTAGTCACGCTAGGCTCCAATGTGGAGGTATTTACTATACTATGTTTACAGCAAAACTGCAAAACAATCATCTAGTGTACTACTGCTAGTATTGTACTACCTCTGTTCCATAGTATAATCCGTTTTAGAAAACTATACAATCATCTTGTTAGTTCCGCCGCATACAAGAGTTGTGTCGTGTTGGTGTACCTAACAATCAAGTGGTAGGTGTAGTACAAATCCTATACGCAGTGGAACTAACGAGATGATTATTCGCTATACTCTACTGCTAGTAGTAGTACATATTGTACTAGTACAAGTGTATTACTACTAGGTAAGAGTACTATTTTTTTAGGAAAATAGATGCTGTAAATAAACATCATCTGGTCAAACATGAAAGCAGTAGTAACTCTAGTCGGTGTACACGACAGCGTGCCAGCCTAGCTGTAATGGCCCAGGTTGTGACATGGTTAATTTAGTGCATGGCAGTGTGCCGGCCTAGCTGTAAAATGCGCCAGGATTTCAGATGGTTAATTTAGTGCACTATAGTGTGTCAGACAAGCTAGTCGGCATCCTAGAGGTGGCTCCAAAGGCCTTGCAAAAAAACCTCAATCAAAGATCCATCCCATCTTCCCAATATCGGCTATTGTTATCCCCACTCGCCAACACTGCCTGGCCCCACATTTGCGATCGTCTCCAATGCGCGCTTCGCACATTTTCCTCAACATATCGCCCGCTGCATCGAATCTTGCAGGGCGCACCACCCCTCTCCAAAAGTCCCCCGATAGTCATACTCTGGTCCGACCTCTTCACCCGATCCATCTTGATGTCTCAATCAACACACAACCCGCTACATGGTGTCTGGAGCAAGGTCCGCGACGATGTTTGCAACGAAATCACTATGCGTTTGGACACTACCAGTGCCGCCCGGCTGGCCGCATGCTCCAAGGAGCTATACCACCAAGTCGTGGGCGGAAAAGGTAGTAGATGCCCCTATGACCACTATAGGACATTCGTCCCCTAAAACGACGTCTATGACCACATAATATGGTGCTTTCATGGCCAACAAGTCTGCACAGATCCTGGATGCAAGTTCATCACCTTGTCAATAGAGCTAATACCTATGGTAGAGCTTGTCCGCCACCTCAGAGTTTTCCACTCGAGGACTACATTCATAATGCCCTATAGCCGCAAACACTGGGAGTCGTCTAAGCCAGTCCCCATAAGAGGCTCGCAGAGAGTGGATATCATCGACATCGGGAAAGAGGGCACCATGTTCGTCGCCCAAATTGATGTCCACACCACGGACACTGTCATATCCCCCAGGTTCATCAGTTCAGGTGCATGTGAATCACCGCGGTACAAGGTGAAGCTTTGGTCGCTGTCTCTATGGCATGAGCTCCTTGCGGTCGAAATGGTGGCGACATCTAAGCTGACAAGCAGGCCAACGTCGGTCGAATTTGCCCTAGAATGGCTCAGGTCGTACCTGTCACAACCGCGGTGTTACCTGGAAGCTTCTGAACTGCTTGTCAGAATTCCCTATGGATTAGGAGTATTGCATCAACAAGTTTCAAAAGTGAGATAAAACATCTAAATCATCTTGTGATGATCCCAATGTTAAGATATGTAACATCGTACAAATTAATTACTATTTTATGTTGGTGACAGATTCAATTTGTATGGGGAGAGGTCAAACAAGATTGTGGCAATGTATACCTATTTCCAATGTATGTTGCTGACATAGTGGGCCCACAGGCGACGGTGTGACGAGGAAAGCATAACACGCAGGAAAGAAAGTGCTACCCGACCAGCACTTGGACACGCTGTTGCGTTATGCCGAGTATTTTGTATGGAGGTCTTGCTACTGCTAATCTATTTTGTAGTAATACATATGTACTGGTACTTGTTTAGATCGACCGATCGAATGCTGAATATGGACTCTCTTTCCTTTTGAGTCATGGCCTTGCTACAACTATTGGATTTCAATGTCTGCATTGTTGAATCTGTCATTTCTTTTGGCCATTGTCTGTACTGTTGAACCAGTCACTTTGAAATGCTACTGAATCTGTCAAGTGGTAATGAATATGAACTGGGAATCTGTAGATATTTTTTGTCTTATTATGTACTACTCAATCTTCAAATTCTACTCAATTTGTCAAGTGTTATGTCGTTACTATTACTAAGGTATTTTCTAGAACTAATACTTATGTACTGGTACTTGTTTAGATCAAGTGTAGTAGATGGTCTTGTTTTTCTTTTTAAACTTGTCCTTGTCACAATGTAGATGAGGCTTGGACATTTTGGGATGCATATATGGGGGTCACACTGATATTAATGTGAAGAGGATGTATGCACACAAAAGCATACTTGATCGTTAGTTTTGCTTGCACCAATGATCGAGTGTGTTTGGAGAAAAGGGAAAACTGATCGTGTGACAAGGTTTTTAGAGATGAAACATAAACATTCACTTTGGAATGCTGCAAAATCGGTCAAGTGCTGCTGAATATGAACTAGCAATCTATCGATATATTTTTTCTTATTCTATACAACTAGATCTTTCAAATGCTACTGAATTTGTAAAAACGTTATGTCGCTCATGCTGGGCAGCTTGCACTAGAGCTTTTACCTGTGTATCATCGGAACCGTTGGATGTGTTTTGGACAGAGATTATAGGGTACCAAGTGTACCAAGTGAAGTCATTGGATACCAGTCCAGTTTTGGCACACGCGGTCTATGTCCCTTGTTCTTTAGATATTTTACACGAATATCTATCAAAAGAATTATCGCTTTTTTCCATCGGTAGTGAGGTCCATGTTCCGAATCCGTCCAAGCCACAACATAATGCAAAATTTACTAAAGAGGAGGTAAAATCGAGCCCATCGAGCCCTCTTTAGCCTAGAACAATTTAATTCGTCCTTTTAGCGGTCAGGGGACTTACTGACGACAACCCATTAAAATTTTAATCAAGGAGCCCTAGGAGAATAGCGCATGGAGTATAGCCCATTGAGTATAGTAGATGTAGAATATCCCAAAATCTTTAATTTGGCATTTTTGGAATTTCCGTTTAAAACAAAAAAAATCTCCCTACCCATGTTTCCAAGAAACTACTCCATTATCTGGCATTTAATAAATTGAGATGCCAGGATTGCTTTCCTTTTATTCTAATAAGAGAGATAACATGGACACATAAAATCCTTTTAAGAAGGCTAATATATAAGTTATAGGTACTATAAAGCTTTTAATGATAATGTTCACCTTATTTGTTTGTCGTAGTGGCAACACACACGGTTTATATGTGTTTTGAAGTGTTGAGTTCGATTCTCTATCGTTGACATAAAATTATCATGGGTTTACATTGTTTCTTCTAGCAATATTGATTTTTGGCGAGGATGACATCGCGGACCCACCAGCCTGTAGCATCCCTCAAGTTTAATGGTCGGGTTTGGAAAAAAAGTTAAAAACTTGTATAGAGAGGCTGGCATCAGGGACCCACCAGCCAGAACATACAAGGCTACATCGGAGACCCACAAGCCAGAACATACTAGAGAGGCTAACGTGGGGGCCTCATCAGCAAGACCATAAACGAATGACACATCGAGCAATGTTGCCAAGGTCAAAACAGTGGATGCGGCCAAAACAAAAGTCCATCATACGCAGGTTACATTTACAGAGAGACCGACATGTGGGACCCAGTAGCGCGTCCTTATACAGGTTCTTCCTCGAGCGACGTTGCCTTGTTCGAAACAGGGAGGCGCGAGTGAGAAAAAAGTCTAGCATGCACACGTTTCTTCTAATGAGAGGCTCACATGGGGGACCCAGCAGCTTGGAAAAATGGCTGATGCATCAAGCAACGCTATCAAGTTCTAAACACGGAGTCACGACTGAGGGCAAAAATTCCATCATACACACGTTTCTTCTAATGAGTGGATGACATGTGGGGCCCAACAACATGATTAAATGGTAGATGCAGCGAGCAACGCTACCAAGTTCGGAACATGGAGGCGCGACCGAGGGTACAAATTCCATCATACACACGTTTCTTCTAATGGGAGGATGACATGTGGGGTCCAGGAGCTTGATCAAACGGTAGATGCATAGAGAGACCGAGCAACGTTATATAGGTTAAATCAGGGAGGCAATATCCAAGGAAAAATTCCAGCATGCACACGTCTCTTGTAATGATAGGATGACATGTGGGACCCAACAGCATGATTAAATGGCAGATGCATCGAGCAACGCTATCAACTTTAGAATAGGGTAGCGCAAACGAAGGAAAAAAGTCCCATTATACACACGGTTCTTCTAATGAGAGGCTGACATGTGGGATCCAGCAGCCTGACTAAATGGCAAACACATCGAGCAACATTATCGAGTTCAAATCAGAGAGGCATGACCGAAAAGTATGGTCCGCTAGAAACACTGACGTCTGGGACCCACGCGCCTCAAAAGGACTTTAATGAGTCAACATCGCGCGAGGAACCGAAAATCTTGCTTCTGCCATGCGTCGGCCAAGCTTCCTCCATGTTTTTAGCGGTTCTGTCGTAGTAGAGGGTCGTGCACCCAGAAAAAAGTTTTCCATCAGCCACGGTCGAGCCGAGAAATTCGTCGCGGAAGATGCGCCGTCTATGACGGCTGTTGGGCCAAGTTGTTGCAGAAGGAAACATTTCTTGTACTGACTAATTACAAAAGCATGGCAAAGCTCATATAAACTAATTCAAGCTGGCCACTAAAACCAGTGTACTAACAGTCAACTATTGAACCACAATGCAAAAAAAGATGACACAACAATATACTAGAAAGATCCACATCTCAGTCTAGGGACGGAACGATGAGCCTACCACACCTAAACTAGGCCTAAACTATATTGCCGCCTGTCGCACACTGTTCCAACCATCTTTTGGAAGGCTGATAACTCCCATAGGCTCACCTTTAGTTGCCTGCAGGTTGCAGCGTTTAATCTAAGGAAATTGTATTCCACGAAACCTCATGTATGTTGTGTACACACAGTTTTTCCTCATGAATGGGAACAATGTGCCATCAGGATCCCTGCATCCGCATTTCTTCATAATCTTATCAATGATTGGATAACTGAGACCGATAAACAGAGAGTTGTCGCCCAGCCTATTAAGCTTCCTCCAAAGGATGACCCCTGGAGGTCCAGAAGAGCTAGGATCCTCTTAAAAATGTAGACACGAAAGGCAGGATATAGGCGTAGGTTAGTATCATTTTGAGCATGGGGAATTTTTCACCGTCTTCACCATGGGCAACCCCCATGCCATACGTCGTAATTATGATCATCAAGTGTTCGCCATCAGCCGATCGAGCGAGGAACCACATGCTTGGCCGATCATTTAGAATAGGTGCTTGGATTACAAACGGAAGCTCCTTGTTTCCTGCAACATCCGAATTGGAGACAAAAAGTGCGTTACTGGCATACATAATCTAACACCAACATTCTTCATTGTTCATGCTAACGGTGTGAATAGGCAAATCCTAACTATAATATTACTCAATAAATTAACAACATTAGAAATTGCATATCTTATTCTGCTATTCCGAATATTTGGATTTCTTGCTTATCTTAGTTTCCTAGTTGTTGTAAGTTTCAAAAGAGGAAGCGCCACTTTTTATTGATATAGAGGCATTTCCACTTAAATCTATTGGATTAGATGCCTAGAGTATTTTGGATCAGTGGTGTTTGATTGCACATGAAAACCAAAGGAATTGTACAAAGAGGTTGGAGTGGATGGAAATTTTCCCCCAAAATAGAGTGCAAAGGAATCCTTTGAAGGAATTCCTAAGGATTATACTCTTTACAATCAAAAAAATTTATAGAAAAAAAATCCAAAGGATCCAAATCCTAAAAAAATCATACACAATTCCTCTGAATCCCAAGGCAAAATCCAAAATGGAAATATTGGTCTCCTACAAAAATACGATGTGATTCCTACAATCCGAGGAGGGCCTGAAAGTACAAACAAACAAAAAACCCGGCTTCATTGTATTGCGATCACATTTGAGATGCTGGTTAATAATACCTTTCATATTCTAACAACGAACGAACTTACAAGTGCAGGAAATGGTTCATTCATTTTTTTGAGGACATAAAGGGTGTGCTCATTCAGTCAAAAGAATTACCTTCCAATGTGGGATCCCAGCGGTAGGTGTAGTGTTGACTTGCGACCGCAAAAATGAGGCCACCATGTTCAATGGCATCATAGTACTGTCATATTCCATGACCTGAATGGTCCAGACATCTCCAAACTTCACTACCGCCTTCCAGGTAGGCGATTTTAGTGTCGAACAATGCGAGGAGCTTATAGTCTATGTAATCCCCAACTTCTGTGCGCACTCTGCAGATTAGGATCTTCAACAGTTCAAGACATCCATCCCACGACTTTTGGAACGTTTCTCCATACATGTGGATTTGCCAAAAAACAACTTTTAAAATATGAATGAATTTAGAAATGAGTAAAGGTAACTAGGGGAACTATAACATCCCAATTTCAACAACCCTGATTAAGTTGTCCAAAATGCAAAAAAAATTAGGGGGAACAAAACCTTTTTCTTGTTTAGTGATGCAATGTTTTCATGCTTGCTTGTTATGCTTATGCATATGAATGTGTAATGGTTGATATACTCCTTACCTCACCCTCGATTAGAAAAAGCTATTTAAAAACTCTCTTGGCACTTTCAACATATTCTCGAATGTTCTGGCATTTCCAAAACCTGAGCCAAGATTCCTTGGCAAACCAAAACCATTTTAGTAGCTTCTGTTGACCAAACTATGGAGAGCTACACAATATAATCTCCTTATGTTTTCTAGACATGACTTTCAACTACTCGTATCTCTAGGTTTTCCAAAACCTTTCTATAAAGCTTCTGAATTTCTGCTCTTGGTAGAGATACCAAGGACTCTCACCCTATTCAAATCCAACATTTCAAAATACCCACCTCTACCTCAAGCTAGGTTTGATGGTATCCAGATATGTATATTGTTTTTCTTAGAAGATGAATTGCCTTGATCTGCTATCTAACAAATTGTGTTGATCTCCTGTTTAACTTGTCTACTTAGGAAGTAGTATGATCTACTCTAGGAGATCATCCACTAGGATAAAGATGTTTTAAGATCACACACCCTATGCAAGAATAAAAAGTTGGATCTGATCTCTAGCCACTAGGTGATCGTCTAAAACCCTTAGTCAGATCATTTCAGCACTAATTCTTTTCTAGAAGCTTCAAGGTAAATGAAGACCAACTCCAAGCATGGATCCCTTCTAGTCAATCTACATCTCAACATCATACATTTGGTGATGATTGGGAAAATTGCAACCAATCAAAAACATCAACACTGGTATTCTAGTCAAAACCCTAAACCAGCCAAAAAGACCAAGTCTGGAAAATTGTTATCACTATCACATCTTTGAGCCTCCATCATTTCCAAAAGTTGTGCATTTTTGGCAATGCACTTGAACCATCTTGTAGACCATCGTAAGGTATACCAAGGCCCACTCTTTCCCTTGTCTAGATCATCCTCCAACCCACTTGTTTTTATGGTTTTGCAGGCAAGAAAACAATCTTTTCTACAAATCTTATCAACATGCCCACTTTGGCAGAAGCTCACATCCTCATACTATCTACTTTGGACCAAATCTTTGCATTATTGTGTTCTACTCATGAAGGTCTATCAATACCTACTTCAGTTGTTCCAATTGGATATTTGTGCTTATAAAACCCACATGGTTTGGAAGGCTATTTGATTATCTGTTTTGGCACCCTTATTTTCTCCAAAGATTGGCATCAATCCTAGGAGAGCTCAATCATAATAAACCTCAACCTTATATACCATGGTGATATACATAACTTGGTCTATCTATCCATATATCCCATGACCCAAGGGGAGCTTTGAGCTCCAAGATCCAACAAGGTTTTGAAGGGATAAAATTAACAATCCTAAGATCCTCTTTTCTTTTGCTTCTACCCAAATCAAGTCAGATCCTCAAAACCCAAGGTAAAAAATGGTGGATGCATATTGTGGACATATTATACCATGCAGATATAAATTTATCCAAGGTCATCTATAATTAATTTGGCTCCAAAACCATTTAATTCCTTTATTGGACAAAAACTCCAAATTTCTCCTTATAAAGGAAATTTTATATTTCTACAAATCACACCTCCCACTTTAGGCTCATTTGAGGCCTATGTATCATACCCTAACTTCGCACCTCAAAAATAAACATTTTCAAAGAGATTTAACAATTATTTTTGCTTATTTTCTTAAATGGAAGAAATGCGAAAATAATTGTTTTAAATACTTTTATGCCTCAAATCAAAAACTCACCTTGACCAATTAAAAAAATTCAAATAAATACAATAAAACAGATTCAGCAGTTTTTGAGTAATTGATATAAAATGCACCAAAAAATCAGCTAATAAGTCCCATATAATTCTTGTAGGTGTATCTAAGCATTATCTATCTGCCATGATCATCAACTCATCTTTCCAACGTCAATGTGGAGAATTTCCCACATGATCATCTCTATGGCCCATACTTGAAATTATACAAAACTATACTAAAAACCAAATCAAACCCTCTCAAATCTTGCAAGGTACTACTCCACAACAACCACCATCACCCTCAGGTCGATCAGCCCTGTAGCACCTATCCTCTTATTGCCCTTGCACTTGGAATAAGAAAGAGAAGGATAAAGAGAGCCCACTTGCACTTAATGCAAATCTTGCAAGATCCTTCCACCTCCTCAATGCTACAACCAACCCTCCCTCCAACAAGTACCACTGCTTGTACTAGCCCCACTCCATAAACCCCCTACCCCACCTGGCATGCCCTATGGCTAGCTCCAACCCCTCTCTCTATCCAGCCGAGGTAAAATAAAGGAGGCACCCACTATACCTCCTCCTTTGTCCCTGTGCGCCAGCCAGTGGTGTAAGAGAGGTCCTGTAGGCTTGTGTCCCCTCCCAGCACCACCCCTCATAGCCATCCGGTGCCCAGGTCCCCTCCCTCACCAAACAACTAAAACTAGTCCACCATGGACCTTCCCTTTGGGATATAAGGCCAGAGGCCCGAGCATCCTCTCCCTCCACCCTCATTTGCTTCCTCCCAGCTCCACTGACCACCCCCACGCTCTAGAGCTACCTCCAGGCCCTGCATTGCCTATGAGAGAAGGAAACTCCACTTTTAGGGCATTAACAAGATCTGGTAGTGGCGCCCCACTCCCTACCTCCCTCCTCCTCATTTCTGTTGTTGGAGCATGCCCTCTTGATCCTCTATCTAATGTGACCTTGTTTGACCTAGGACTTCCCATGGCGCGCCTTCGTCGAGTCCTGGTACATCCAAAACGTATCTACTTTCCCGAACACTTTTGCTATTGTTTCTCCTCTAAACTAGTGTGATTTGGATGCAACTAACATGGACTGACGCTGTTTTCAGCAGAATTGCCATGGTGTCTACTTTTTGTGCAGAAAATTAACTATCAGGAAAAATCCCGGAAAATATGCCGAAAATCCTATTTCACCAAAAGACTCTAGGAGACAGAATACGAGACGGAGGGGGGCTGGGCCATGCCACACCACCTGGCCGCGCGGGCTAGCCCAGGCCCCGCCAGGGGTGGTCTGTCCGCCCGAGACACCCCCTCGGTCTCCCTCTTCGCATATAAGAAGCCTTCTGACCTAAAAACTCTTGGGGGTTCGACGTTTTTCTAGAAGGATTTCTGCTCCGCCGCCACCACTAGATTCCACGAAACAACACCAGAAACTCCGTTCTGGCACCCTGTCAGGACGGGGAATTGGAGGAGATCATCACCATCATCATCACCATCGCTTCTCCATCGACCATCCATGTTTCCCCCATCTATGAGTGAGTAATCCCCCGCTGTAGGCTATGGGGATGGTAGGGATTAGATGAGATCGTTCATGTAATGGCATCAGATTGTTAGGGCATGGTGCCTAGTATCTTCTATTAGTGCTTTATGACTTTGTTGCGAGTTGTTATGCTTAATGCTTGTCACTAGGGCCCGAGTGCCATGATTTCAGATCTGAACATGTTATTGATTCATTATGATAGTATTGTTTATGGTCTTACCTGCAAGTTCTATACACACGTTGTTGTCTGGAACCAATGGCCCCGAAATGACAGAAATCGGGATAAGCGGAGGGAATGGCTTTGATGTGAGGATCACATGTGTTCACGGAGTGTTAATGCTTTGCTCTGGTGCTCTATTAAAAGGAGCACCTTAATTGCCAGTAGTTCCCTTGAGGCCTCGCTGCAAACAGGCTAGCAGGACAAAAGATGTGGTGCAAGTTCTCATTGCGAGCACGTATGACTATATATGGAACACATTCCTAGGATTATCTAGTACTTGGGTGCTTTATCTTATTTATCTGCAATTTCCCTATGTTTTTAGTACTATGTGAATTGTCTTGTCCATGCAATGCCTGTCTATCCATCCCTATGCCTACCGCACTCGAATCCTACTGTTTACTGCTATTGTTACTACTGTCTTTACCTTTACTACTGCTATTACTTTACTATTGCTACTACAAAACTGTTGCTATTGATAAACTGTTGTGAGCAAGATTGTTTCCAGGTGCAGCTGAATTGACAACTCAGTTGTTAAGGCTTATAAATATTCTTTGGCTCCCCTTCTGTCGAATCAATAAATTGGGTTTCACTTCCCTCGAAAATACTGCGATACACCCCCTATACTTGTGGGTCATCAAGACTATTTTCTGGCGCCGTTGCCGGGGAGCATAGCTTTACTTATCAAGTTCACTTGGATTCTCTATTGTTCGCTGCCATCCACCCATCATGGGTAAGTCTCGTGATGGTAAGGTTCCTATTTTACAATCCACTACAAGAAGAGGTATGGTTCTGAACACCTTTGTTGCTCTTGATTCACCGTCTGTTATGAGTAAGCTCGTTACACCACCACATATACATGCTACACACACTGCTACTACTGGTGAATCTGAAACTTCTGATACTTATGATGTTGCTTCCACTGTGCTTGATAAGAGTGGTTCATAGGTCCTTTCCTAGATGCTACGGTTGCTAGAACTATAGCTGGAAATGCTGAAACTCCTAATGAAGACACTACTACACCTGTTAGTTCACCTGAGTCTAGTGAGAGTTATGATATTGAAGATGGTTATGTTGAGATGACCAATGAATTTATTAAAGAATGTAAAAACACCCATGATAGGAGCGCTGCTAAGAGTTTCCTTGAGAGGCGTACTATTAGACCCAAATTGTCTCCTATTGCTAAGTTTGCTGCTTCTCCCATAAAGATTAAAGATAAAGATTATGATTTCTCTCTCGATCTATCTTACATAGCTATTGTTGAGAAAGAACCTTTTTGTGGGACTAAGAATGAATGTGCGGTAGCACATATGAATGAGCTCTCTACCATGAGTAGCTTGTTTCCTGATGATATTAAGATGCGTACTTACTTTGTTGCTAAGATTTTCCCCTTTTCACTGAAAGGAGAAGCTAAAACTTGGTATAGTAATTTACCTCCTAGATCTATTGATAGCCCTGATTGTTTGATTAGTACTTTCCTGTAGAAATATTTTCCTCCTAGTGCTAGACATGCTATTTTGCAGGAACTTTTTGATTTTAAACAGGGAGAAAAAGAGATATTGCTTGAATCATGGGCAAGGTTTTGTGCTTTGATTCATGCACAGGCTGGAAGTCCATTACCTAAGAATGAGCTTCTTGATATATTTTATAATGGACTAACTGAAGAATCTAGGTCATACCTAGATAGTTATGCTGATTGAGTTTTCAGGAATAGGACTCCCAAGGAAGCTGAGGAATTAATGGCTAAAATAAGCAAGAATTATGAAGATTGGACTCCTCCTGAATCATCTATACCTGAAGTAATCATACCTGAATCAATTATTCTGATGCATATTCCAACATCAAAGAAGAGGGAAGTTATTGAATTAAATGATGAAGTGATGAAGGAAGCTAAGAAATATCTTAAGGAGACGGGAATTAAAGCTGCAGATGTTAAGAATGTACCTCCTATAGAAGAATTATGTAAGCCTATTCCCTACTCATCCACTATTGAGGTACACTCTCTCCAACACTTTGATGAAGGTGATATCCCTTACTCTAAACCTCCTGATCAATGCTTAGAAGAATTCGATATCTTTATTGTTAAGCAAGATAATTTTAATAAAAGGGTGCAAAATCATCTAATGGAAAACACTAGAGCTATTGTTGAGTTGAAATATATTGTGGAAAGAACCTCTAATGATGTTAAAATGATTGCAAAACACTTTCAAATGGTTCAAACTCAAATAGATCAACTCATTAAAGTGCAAAAAGACTTGCTAGTTAATGCTGCTAAAGAAAAACATGCTTATAATTAAAACTAGAAGTGGTGTTGCTACCCAAGATCCTCTATATCCTGAGGGGCATCCCAAAACAATTGAGCAGGATTCTCAACAAGCTAAAAATAGTGGCTCTACTCGTAATAAAAAGAAAAAGAAACATAAAATTGTTGTAGAATCCTCTGAACCTGCTATAGATCCTAATAGTATATCTATCTCTGATGCTGAAACTAAAAGTGGTAATGAAGAAAATGAAGCTCCAAATGAAGAAAAAGTTGAAGAAGAACCTCAAGAGCACACTTAGAATACTAAATACACTAAAGAACATTTTGTTGCTAAGAAACATGGTAGTGAAAGAGAGCCTTGGGTCCAAAAACCTATGCCTTTCCCTGATAAGAAACACAAGTCAAAGGAAGATGAACACTATAATAAGTTTTGTGAGTGGATGAAACCTTTATTCCTGCAAATTCCTTTTGACTGATGCTATTAAATTGCCTCCTTACTCAAAGTATATGAAGGATATTGTCTCGAATAAAAGGAAGATCCCTAATGAAGAAATTTCTACTTTGCTTGCTAATTATTCCTTTAATGGTAAGGTTCCTAAGAAACTTGGATAACCAGGGATTCCTACTATCCCTTGCTCTATTAAGAACAGTTATGTTAGAACTGCTTTGTGTGATTTGGGAGCTGGAGTTAGTGTTATGCATTTCTCTCTCTATAAGAGGCTTCAACTTGAAAAACTGATACCAACTGATATATCTTTGCAAATGGCTGATAAATCTACCACTATTCATGTTGGTATATGTGAGGATGTACCTGTTAAAGTGGATCATAATTGC
This sequence comes from Avena eriantha, assembly GCA_910589775.1. Lineage (NCBI taxonomy): Eukaryota > Viridiplantae > Streptophyta > Magnoliopsida > Poales > Poaceae > Avena > Avena eriantha. Next base: position 340,311,646 of record OU342743.1, on the reverse strand, counting down.
TAGATATTAACTGATTTTGTTGTGCTTGAAATGCCTGAAGACGATAATATCTCTATTATTCTTGGGAGACCTTTTCTTAATACTACAGGAGCTGTTATTAATTGTAATCAAGGAAAGGTGACCTTTAATGTTATTGACAAGGAACATACTGTCTATTTCCCCAAGAAGATTGAAAGGACTTATGGTTTGAATTCAATTGAACATGTTGAGGGCATTCAAGTTGGAGAGATATATTGTCCCATACCAAGAGAAAAATTTGAAACTATTATGATTGGGACCATTGCTATCAAGGTTGAGGTAACATAATCATTAGTGGAATACAAAGTTTTGTCTCATATGAAATTGTTTTTATAACAAGACCTGATCAACCTTGTTAACCAAAGGATTTCGTTGAACAAAACAATGTTTTCACTATGATTATCTCCGCTTACTTCTATTCTATCCATTTTAGTTTTTGTTTTTGTTTAGTTTTCCTTTTTGTTGTTAGTTTCTTGCTTGTTAGAGTGTCTTAGAACTCCTGTAGTTCTAGCCTTGTTTTGTCATTGCATCATTTTCCGAAAAAAATCTGTCTATCAGAAATCTTTCTTCTATGCCTGAAAATTGCCCAACAATAAAGTATCTCGAAAAATTCCAAAAAAAATTCATATTAAATTTTTACGTGAAAAAAGGGGCAGAGGAGTGCGTGGCAGGTACCAGGGGGACCCACCAGGCAGGCACATCACCTGCTGGCGCAGCCTGCCCTGGGTGGCGCCATGCCATGGTGTGGGCCACCCCTGGCCCTCCACTAACTCTCTCACCTGCCACTTTCTTCTCTCTCCCGAGCAAGCTCCAGTTCATTGCTAAAAATCGCGTTCTTGCTGTGCTTGCTCTTGATTTATTTGATCTCCTTGCTCAGCCCATCTTTGTTGCTGATATTTGGAGCATTTGTTCATCGATATGTGACTCCTCCGCTTGTCCAAGTAGATTTGTGTTTAGTGGATTATATCTTGAGTAGTTTGCTATTGTAGGTGACAGGTTATGAGAGCTTGTAAGCTTGTTTGATGCTTAGAGATATAGTTTTGATGCATGTTTAGGCCTCTTACAAGTCCCTATGAGTAGCACCCTTCATTATATTCACTTTGCAATCACTTGTTTAATAGGTGTTTAAATTTTAGAATACCAAGTATGAACAACCATACCTTTGGAGAGATATTTGAGAGGGATGCACCTAGGAGGTCGAGGCCCTCAAGAGCAGCCTCTCAGTTTAGGCCATCATACAATGAAGATCTCATTGCAACTCGAATTGGTAATGAAAGGGATGATGGGATGCTCACCCATCTACTTTCCTTGTTTTACTTTCTTACAAGCTGCAGGGATTCTTGATGATTTCTTGTTACTGATTGAGAGGGTTGGTTTGACCTCATATATGCAAGATGAGAGTGAGAAATATGCTATGATCACCAAAACCTTTGTTGAGAGCTTCGCGTTTACTAACACGCCCTATCAGTCAACTGTCTCTTTCAAAATTTATAATCTGCCCTTTACCATGTCATTGGAAAGATTTTGTAGTGTTGTAGGTGTAAGTATGACAGGGACCGTGAAGAAAATTCAAGGGCGACCCGCTGATTTGCTGGAGCTTTATCGAGGGGTGACTAATGATGATGACCACGTGGTGCAGCGTGGAAAGATAAGAAACATCCAACTCCCTGCTCTTAGATACATTGCATATTATCTTGCCACTAGCGTTCTTGGTAGGGAGAATACGAGTAATATCTCCAACTATCATTTAGCCTTCCTTGCTGCTGCACTTAACAATGACACTCGGTACAACATTGGCTCGCTTATTGCTTGTCGCCTAGCTGCTAGGGGGCCTATCTATGGGGGCATCATTGCCTCACGAATGGTCAATGCATTAGGGCTTTCAGTGGACCCCAATGATACTGTATTGGCACCACAAAGGCTTGACCTTGTTGCTATGAAAACTCATCATTTTGTCACTGTTGATTATGATTTAGATAGTCTAGTATATAGGATGTTGTTTACTAATGGGGATGAGATGGAGATCCCTTTGCCATAGTCTTCTTTGTTTAGTGTTCACAGGAGACCATGGTCTCGCTCTAAGGAGGAGGTGGACAAGCAGCTTCGCTTGTTGGATTTCAACGAGCAGCACCAGGAGGATGTGCCCTCCTACGATTACTCTGCGCACTACGGAGGGACATACTCGAGCTCGCACCAGGACAAGGGCACCTCCTCGTCATACCACGGTGACACTTCGTCCTAGTCAGCTTGGGATTGACACCCACTTAGGCCAAAAGCCTAACCTTGGGGGGAGGTACGCCGACATTGCACTCATCTCCTTATCATGTTGCGTCGGTACTTTGTGTATTCATGTTTCGTTCTCCTTTTAGTTTTCGTTCTTTCTTTGCTGTTGCTTTCTAAAACACAAAAAGTCCAAAAATATTTTTGTTGTTTCTCTTTGGTTTGCGTCTTCCTCTTTTTGCCTTGGTTTTCTTTTCCCTTTTTGCTTTGTTTGAACTATTCGAAAAACCCAAAAAGATTTTGCTTTGATTGTTCTTCCCTTTTTGGTTCTTGTTTAAAAATCGAAAACACCAAAAATATTTGTTGTTCTTCTTTGGCTTTGTGAGTTTGTTGCAGGGTTCAGCAGTCCTCAGTGGGATTTGGTTTCATATTATTATCCAAGCCACACAAATGAAGGGCAATAATGAGGATTAATGACAACTCGATGTGTGGTAAGAGGATGGTAATGAACTCTACTTGTTTTCATTTTTGTACATATACTCATCATTGTGGGCATGCTTAGCCTGTTCGTGTAGGGTGTATGTTATCTTTGGATGCTTAGTAGTTCTTTCTTTCGTATGATTAGTTCCAGCTCGCTAATAGTTTGTAGCATGTAATATGAATGTTTGCTTGCGTTACGCTATTCATAACTTGGTATGACACCGTGGTATCCTCTTCTGAATGTTTCATTTGAATTGACTTGGCACATGCTCATGCATGCATATGACTGAAATAATCAGTTAAGCCTCGATGAATTATTTTTCCTTGAGGATCTTGAATCACTTTCGTGCCACGATTAGTCCTGTTTTGTTCAAAGCATAATTATGACAGCTATTGCTCTCTCATTTGTCGCTCCCTTACTATTGCTAGCCTTCACTTTCACTGAGTATTTTACTCATGTTTCCAACTCTCTAAAACCAAATATTTCCTTGTTTTCTTCCGAATAAAATGTTTGCTTGTTATGAGAAAGTTAGTTAGTAAAGCTCTCACAAACTTGATGGCACATTTATTTTCTTGCATTTAATAAACCTGAACCATTGTGTCCTTCTTTGTTACGTATATGCTTGCGCTTTATAAGTTAAAGTTAGCTGAACCATGTATCATGGGGAACGCTTTCAGCATTGCACTGGTACTTAGTAACTCATTGATATCATGTTCTTTTGCTCATCGATCACGGCGGTGTGAAATAAAAGTGGAACTTGTAAGATCATGGAGTTTGTATATGTGTTAGGGAAACGCCTGGGCCGCTAGCCTAAGCCATGCCTAATCATGGTGGAAACTTGCAGCATAACCATAATGAGCATTCTATGAAGCATCCTCAATAAAAATCTATGCACATAGTAAATAAAAAGATCGCTGAGATGCTCATTTTCTGCTCGCCTTGTCATTTTGATTATGGGATAGCTCCTGTATCATGTGCAAGGGGTACCCCGTTGGCGGTTCTCTATGATACGTATATACTTACAATGACAAGAGATTACTTGTGACTGAAGTTGAGTAGCATGAGGATCAGTCTTTGTAAGTAAGGGGCATGAGACTTCGGTTTATAACTTGTCAAGCATATCCTCTTAGTTGTGTCACTTTAACCGTAACCATTTAAAGATGCTTATGATAGGGGCAATGGGAGCTCAAAGCTAACGAGTACCATACTTTTAGCATTTGGAAGCCTTTCAAACTATTCAAAACCTTTTGCGTTTCCTTGTTGAGTCTCCACATATTCTATGAGCACCTCCTTGAGAGCATACTTGTCATTCTTAGTGTAATGTGCTTGCCTCAAAACTTGATTATTTGTGTTATGACTTTGATGCTTGTATCTTTAACATCTTTACTTCTAGTCTTCACCTGAACTTCAGAGGTGCCTTAGATCAAAGGCAAGCGAGATACCACTCTATCATACCTTGTTATGAGCATTGTAATGTTGCTTATGTTTATGTTTATTGCTACTTATTATTTTTAAGTTGGAATCTCTTCATAGCTTGCATTGCCTATTAAGTGAACTTAGTTGCATACTCTTTATTATGAATTGTCTAAGTAGTTGACCAAATGCTGAGAATATATACATCATATGAAGCAAATGTGTTCATGAAAGTTCTTTTATGGCACTCAGTTTTCAACTGAATTGCTTGAGGACAAGCAATAAGCTAAGCTTGGGGGGAGTTGATACGTCCAAAATGTATCTACTTTCCCGAACACTTATGCTATATTTTCTCCAATAAACTTGTGTGATTTGGTTGCAACTAACACGGACTGATGTTGTTTTCAGCAAAATTTCCCTGGTGTCTACTTTTTGTGCAGAAAATCAACTATCAGGAAAAATCCCGGAAAATATGCCGAAAATCCTATTTCACCAGAAGACTCTAGGAGACAGAATACGAGACGGAGGGGGCTGGGCCTAGGCCACACCACCTGGCCGCGTGGGCTAGCCCAGGCTGCGCCAGGGGGTGGTCTGGCCACCCTAGACACCCCCTCGGTCTCCCTCTTCACCTATAAGAAGCCTTCTGACCTAAAAACTCTAGTGGGTTCAACGTTTTTCTAGAAGGAGTTCTGCTCCGCCGCCAACACCACATTCCATGAAACAACACCAGAAACTTCATTCTGGCACCCTACCAGGACGGGGAACTAGAGGAGATCATCACCATCGCTTCTCCATCGACCATCCATGTTTCCCCCATCTATGAGTGAGTAATCCCCCGCTATAGGCTATGGGGATGGTACGGATTGGATGTGATCATTCATGTAATGGCATCAGATTGTTAGGGCATGGTGCCTAGTATCTTCTACTAGTGCTTTATGACTTTGTTGCGACTTGTTATGCTTAATGCTTGTCATTAGGGCCCGAGTGCCATGATTTCAGATCTGAACATGTTATTGATTCATTATGATAGTATTGTTTATGGTCTTATGTGCAAGTTGTATACACACGTTGTTGTCCGGAACCAATGGCCCGGAAGTGACAGAAATTCGGGATAACCAGAGCGAATGGCTTTGATGTGAGGATCACATGTGTTCATGGAGTGTTAATGCTTTGCTCCGGTGCTCTATTAAAATGAGCACCTTAATTGCCAGTAGTTCCCTTGAGGCCCCGCTGCAAACGGGCTGGCAGGACAAAAGATGTTGTGTAAGTTCTCATTGCGAGCATGTATGACTATATATGGAACACATGCCTAGGATTATCTAGTACTTGGATGCTTTATCTTATTTATCTGCAATTGCCCTATGTTCTGATTGCTATGTGAATTGTCTTGTCCATGCAACGCCCGTCCATCCATCCCTATGCCTACCGCACTCAAATCCTACTGTTTACTGCTATTTTTACTACTGTCTTTACCTTTACTACTGCTATTACTTTACTATTTGCTACTACAAAACTGTTCCTACTGATAAATTGTTGTGAGCAAGATTGTTTCCAGGTGCAGCTGAATTGACAACTCAGTTGTTAAGGTTTATAAATATTCTTTGGCTCCCCTTATGTCGAATCAATAAATTGGGTTTCACTTCCCTTTAAAATACTGTGATACACCCCCTATACTTGTCGGTCATCAAGTCCCGATGTGCTCGGCCGACGCGGATACCCTCGAGCTCTCCTAGTGAGGAAACCACCTCGTGCCGCCCATCTTTCAGTTCGTCATCGACCACCGTGTCCCCTCTGTTCCTTCCCCAATGTCGAAAAGGCCCCAAGTGAGCTTCCTCTGCCCTGCCGGCAAGTCCTAGGGTTTCATCTCCATTGCGGTAGACAGAGGTGGAAGACAGACGCTGTCCGTCAATCTCGTTTAGATCGAATGGCCAGCCAAGCCCCATGTCGCTTCAGTGCTAGCGCTCACCGACGCCTTGACCCCGCCCTAGGCCTTTGAAATCCCTCTCCCACGCATGGATCAGATTATTGGGCTGAGTTTTGATGATGTGCGACCCATGTTCCCTAGAAACTAGCTCGCCACCACTTTCTTTTAATCATTTACATATATATATGCAAAATATCCATCTAGTTTAAATAATTTCAAAAATGGAAAATACTAATCAGTTACTGCATCTAATTTTGGAATGATCTATGAGGTTTTATCTACCATGCAGAGCTAGCCTCATGCCAATATCTCTCTTAGTTATTTTATGGAAATTAATCTACTAAAAAGTATCTTTTGCAAGAAATAAATCACTTAGTAGGATACTTCTCCATTTGGAATGAATACAACTTCCTCTGGAAGGTAATTAACATACTATCATGTGACCTTGACCTTAGGCCAAGTTGATCTCTAGTTTACCTTTAGCAAAAATAACAAAAACAATTCATTTTTGGATGTAGAGATTTCTCTAGGCCAAAAAATAAAAGGTATGAAGGTAATTCCAACTCCCAGTGAAGTGGTACTTCAATACCCATCAATACCTAGGTGATCAATATTTATTGAGCCATGAATGATTTATGATTATTTAAATCTCTCTGTCTAGGGTTGTTTCAGTAGAAAAATCACTATAGGAGTTTCAAATCTTTAAAAAGGGTGAATCGAATTTCAACAAAAAGTTATCTAAAATACCTACCATGTGACCTTGGATACATACCAAAAGCTTTTGTATATTAAATAGAACGAAAAAGACAAACTGCTTGCAAAACTGACTTTGGGAATTTCCCAAGGGTATTCTAGTAATTCTTTTGATTTGATTCCAACTCTCAAAAATCACAAATGCAAATGTATACAAGATATTTTGAGGAAAATTTTATTTGAGCTCTAAATCTTTTCTGGTGAATTATTCACCCAAACCAGGGTATTTCCACTAAAATAATCATAACTAATTAAGAAAAACTGATAAAATCATAAAACCACTTTTGTTGACCTTGTCTGGTCAATATCTATCTAATGATATCATTTTTACATATTTATATCCGATAGACCAAAGCCTTAGTTCCGATCCCTTTATTAAGTGGTTTTGGCAAATAAATCATAAAGGGGATTCCACAAAGGCATTGAAAATTATTGCAATTGCTAGGATCTCAAACGAGCAAAACCTACTGAAGTGAATAATGTGTTGAATGTTGGTGTTGTATTGTAATGCTGCTTCTACGCATTGTGTTTATTATGGCTTTGTTTGCTTGCATGTGCTATCTTTGCGGATGATAGTTGCATTTATAACGGAGACTAGAAGAAGTGGTTATTATTAGATTATTATGGTATTTTCAGAAGAAGTACCGGGATATATATTGCCAGATTATTGTTCATAGGCAAGCCACCTTCTTTCTCATAAGACTTGTCCTACTGTTTTACTTATGCATGTTTTACCTATTGTTTATGAAAACTGCATTCTTTTATTATATGATGATATATACCTGGTAGTGGCTTGGCTCCTCCAAATCACTACTCTTCGGTACTACTAAGTACAACCCCCTTGATGACACCTATTTGACCCTAGTATGGTAGATGGTGTGTAACACCATACCCCATTGGAGACCCTGTTTTAGCCGAAGCAAAATTATAGGATGGGAACACCCCAAATTTTTTAAGAAATGTTTTATGATAAAACCTTGGTGAGGTCTGACCTACCAAGAGAAGTGAGAAAGGAAAGAGGTTTTTTTTACAGAATGCTGAAGGAAAGATGGAGGAAGAAGATTTATGAAAGTGCACCCGGTGCTTTGTAGTTTTGCCAGAACAATTACCCCGTGCAACCACATTACTCTGGAATAGGACAGGGCTAGACGTGAAGTTTGCTACTCTGGTGTGGGAATTCTCATAACTTCTTCTAAGGGATCAGCTCCCTCTAATTCTGAGCTTACTTTACAGAAAGGTTCAACTGTTAGAAAGTCACCTAGAGGAAGTAGGATCGCCCATGTGAGCAATCGGTCAATACTATGAGCCTCTCATTGAAAGTGCCCACTTTCGATGAGTCGGAATGCGCTCTGGTTGGCCCTTGGCCTGAACGTCCCCAGTGTTGAGGGGAACAACTCATAGGGTAGGGCCTATGCTAGAGTGGCATCCAGAGAGTCTTGATCATTTATTTGACCCACGGTCTGTAGGTGATCAGGGCAGGGTGATCAGATGGTGTGGGTAAAGTGTACAACCTCTGCAGAGTGTAAATCTGTTCGAATAGCCATGTCCACGGTCATGGACGGTTGGGAAGGTTGTTGTAGAGGAGTGCTGGTTTTGATTTCAGAAAGGATTTCGAAAAAGCGAAGGCTTTTGGAAATGTTGGACCATGGGATGGTTGGAAAGGAAGGGAGGAGTTTGGGTCATGGGATGACCGAAAGGAAGGAACAAATGGGCGACCCAATCCCAGTGGTTTCCACAGCTTAACAAATGTTTCCAGAATGTTTTACAAAAGTTTTCAACAAAAATATGTAGATGCTACATCTACAAGAGAATCTATTTTCGAAAAGAACCTCTCTTGGAACACTCCTACTACCACAGCCATATTGCATATCGTCTTGTTGTTATTATTACCTTAAGGTTGTTTGCGAGTACATTCAACATACTCACTATAATTGTCCCTGGCTATTAACTTGCTCAGATTCGAGAAGTACATGGAGAAGAAGGTGACATTGATGACTATGCGAGCTAGGACGTTCTCTGAGTCAGCTGCCTGTAGGTTAAGGCATGGCTCGGTCTCTACGCTTGATGAAGTTCTACTGATGTTAGATGATGTAGCCATAACAAAAAATAAGGTATGACATGTATCCGCTTAAGAAATGGATGTTTACTTTGATACTTGTTGGTTATGTGCCATGTCTAATTGATCATGGGATCATGGTGTATGCATAACAGGGGTTCTTGGAGGATTAATCCGGGGGCCCCACAGACTTGGTATCAGAGCCATCCTAACTGTAGGAGAACCTTAGTTAGCATGGAGTTAGACATGAATACTATTTTGGAAACACCGGGTTTCGAAAACTATTTTCTCAAAATCCCTTCGAAAAGTTCTACTTCTTATCCTCTCCTAATTTAAATGATTTCTAAATTGGTTTCCTGTATCTCTTGTCCAAATTCAAACATAAGGATTTCAAAACAAATAGGACCTAGAATCAGGTGAAGGCAGTGATAATAAGATAAAGTGAGCAACTACCAGCAAACACAAGGAGACTACAAGATCACCCACCCAGTGGAGTCCTCATGATCTTAAGAAATCAAGTGCTACACTACCAACAAGTGTCCAACGACACGAAAAATGCTTCAAAGGCACGACAATGACAAGGACTATCGACCGTTTTGATACCTAGGATCAATAATAGTCCTTAGTTAGAATTCCCCTACATTGCAAGTAGTTAACTCATTGGTCCCTATAGTAGGGCGTGTTTGCTTGCCTATGTGCATATGGTGTTGCTTGATGTATGTTGTCTGCAGAGAACATTGCGGCCCCGTCGCTCCGTTCACCCTATATGTATGTTGTGTCTTGTTCTGACCTTAGTAAAATATGACTCGAGGATCCATACCCCACCTAGTACCTCAGGCACCCCTATTTGTTGTTGGTAACGAGAACCCTACTAACATCGGGAGTTATGAGAGGAAGAGTATCGCATGAAGGAAAACTTCGACACTGCCAACTTAGAACAAATCGAAGACTCCTCCTCAACAAGATGGGATACCTCGTCCAACTCACCTCACAAGACTCGTCGATAGCGCATCACTCCAATATTCATCGGTCTATTATAGCAAGGATCTTGTTGAATTCAGAAGTCTAACCCAAAGAATCCTCACAATCCACAAGAAACCACATGACTTACCTACCAAGAAAAGAAGTGAAGACCTAACTACACCAACCTTTGGTATATTTGAGCTTTCGACCGCCTCGGGAAACTAACTATTCTAGTCAACCCTACCCCAAACCGACGGGAAGTTCCTTCCTAGAAGGTCAAAAATACTCCTGACTCCGGATGATAAGGAAGCGTGAAGACGACGAGTCCACTCTGCCATCAAGCAAAAACAACGGAAGGAATTCAAGTGAAGACGTTTCTCCAAAGTTAGCTTCCCTACCTCCAATGAAGACTATCAAGACAAGTCATAAACCGCTAACATGCCTAGAGCTAACTCCTTAAGGCTTTGTTTGGAAGCCACCCCTGACAAGGTTGAAGCAATGGAACATCAATCTGGGGCTTCAACTCAAGTAGCCTTCCTTAGCATCACGCTAGCCCTTCAAGATAGAAGCTCTGCACCCTTCTCAAAGAACCATAGTAAATATATAAGGTGGAAAGCCTGCGTCTTTCCACTCAATCTCCAGAAGACTGTCTGTAACATCCCAATTCCAGCAACCCTGATTAGTTGTTCAGAATGTAAAAATCAGGGGGAACAGAAACTTTTTCTTGTTTAATGCTGAAGTGTTGTCTTGTTGTTTGGATATGCTTATGCATGTGAATGTGTATTAGAAGATATACTCCTTACCTCAACACCAGTTGACAAAAGCTACTTCCCAAAACTGTCTTGGCTTAATTTCCATATTCTCAAATGTTCTGGCATTTCAAAACCTGAGCCAAGAAGCCTTTGCCAACCAACTATTTTAGTAGCTTCTATTGATCAAACTATGGAGAGCTATATAATACTATCTTCTTATGTTTTCAAGACAGAACCTTCAACTGCTCGTCTCTCTAGGTTCCCCAAAACACTTTTTTTAGCTTTTGAATTCTACTCTTGGTAGAGATACCAATGACTCTCATATTATTCAAACTCCAACCTTGTTTAAAATTTCCCAACCTTACCCCAAGTCAGCCTTGATGGTAACCCCAGTAGCGGATTTGCTTAGTCTATAATATGAGGCTCCTTGATCTGCTGTCTGATGAATTGCCTTGATCTGTTGTTTGACTTGTTTGCTTAGGAAGTAGTATGAGACACTCTAGGAGCACATAAGTTGGATAAATATACTTTAAGATCACCAAACCCTAAGAAATAATACAAGATGGATCTGATCTCTAGCCACTATGTGATCATCTAAAACCCTTAACCAGATCAATTCTGAAGTGATCCCTTCTAGAAGTTCGCAAGTCAATGAAGACCAATATCAAGCATGGATCTATCCTAACCAATCTACACTTCAACCTCATACACTTTATGATTCCTTGATACCTTGCAAACCCTCAAAAACATCCCCACTCATATTCTAGTCAAAACCACCAAATCTGCCAAATTTGGCTAAGTCTGGAAAAAGGTTGTCAAGATCCCCTCTTTGGGTCTCAATCATTCCCAACCCTAATGCATTTTTGGAAATGAACTTGAACCATCTTGTAAACCATCCCAAGGACTACCAAGTCCCACTCTTGAACTTGGTTAGATCATCCTGCAACCCACTTGTTCTTGATGGTTTTGCAGGCAAGAGAATAACTATTCCTGCAAATCTAGTCAACATGCCTACTTTGATAGAAGCTCACACCATCATCCAACCTTCTTTGGACCAACTATTTGCATGGTTGTGTTCTACTCATATATTTATATCCATATCTACTTCACTTGCTCCAAGTGGACCTTTGTGCTTCTTAAACCCACATGGTTTATAAGGCATCAGGACTCATCTGGTATGACAGCTTTATTTTCAACAAAGTTTGCCATCACTTCTAGACCACCTCAAATGTAACCAATCCAAACTCCTTCCTCCATCATCATATATATGACTTGGTCTAACTATCCGTCTATCCCTTGCATCAAGGGGAGCTTTGAGCTCCAAGATCCAACAAGGTTTTGGTGGTATGAAAATAACATCACCCTAGATCCTCAACTCCTTGTTTTTCCATCTAATTCCAGTTGGATTTCAAATTCCCAAGGTCGCAAATGCTTGCATCACCTTGTCTACATCATATACCCTGATCAAAAAGATTTACCAAATATTATCCATAATTAATACGGCTCCAAATCTAATTAATCTCTTTAATAGACAATATCTCCAAAACTCCCTTCCCAAGGGAAAGTTTGGTTTTTGCCAAAACACTTTCCCAACTTTTCGCTCAATTGAGGTCCATATATCATACCCCACCTTCCCACTTCAAAAATAAATATTTTTGAAGATCTTCATTATCCCTTTTTGCCCATTTGCTTAAATGGCCAAAACAAGTAATAATAGCTCAAAAATACTTTTACCCTTCAATAAATCTTGGGAAAATTCCCCTAATTGTGCATTCAAATTTGGGTCCATCTCACATCAAAAACTCAACTTTTCCAATTCAAAAATACCAAATAAACTCCTAAAAACCATTTCTGCACTATTTGAATAATTGATATAAAGTGCATCTAGAATTCTCCGAAAAATCCCAAATAAATCTCAGAGATGCGTCTTGACCTAAACCATCTATTAGTATCGTTGCCCCTCCTTCCAAGATCAAAAACCAAGAAATCCTTCATGGTCTTCAAAATGGACAAGAATTGAAAGATTTCAAAACTATGATCAAGTACATCAAATCTTCCCAAAACTTGTCCAATACCTCACCACAACACCCCAGCTCTCCTCTGGTCGGCCAGGCACTGTAGCATCCGCCCTCCCCTTGTTTTTTGACCTTGGAAAGAGAGAAAGAGAGATATGGAATATCTTTCAAATCTTGGATATATTGTGCAGCAACAAACACCACCCCTTCCTCCACTCAGTGCTCGAATCAGAGGCCCCACCACCCCTCTCTCCACCTCCCTTATTTCCCAACCCCTGGCCAGCTCCTCCCTCCTTTGCTCTAGTGGACCAAGGCCACCCTAGACCATATCCCTTGGTTTATAAGGGGCAGTGAGCACCCCCGAGCTCCCCTGGCCATTCATTTGCTCCATCGCCACCCCAACTACCTCCCTGAGCTCCCCCTTTTCTACCCTACTGCTCTGCATTAACCTAGAAGAGAAGAGGAAGCCTTCTCGTCCTTCCCCATGAAATCGAGCAAGGGCTCCTTCCCACTGCCTCTCCCCCTCTCCATGTTATGCTCCTGAGCTCCCCTCCTCCTTCAGGTACTAACGATGTTCCTCGTTTCGACATGCAGCGACTGTGGACGTCGCACCGGTGAGCTCCCAAAGTTTTGCTCTGGCCTACCTCACGCGGGCTCCTTTCTAGAAGTAAACAGGGTCACGCCGCCCATCCTTGGAGTTGCCGTCATCGACCGCATTGCCATGTCGCCTCCCCGACCTCCCCCGAGACCCAGGTGAGCCGCGCCGCCGCTCCCTGAGCTCTGCTAGGGTTTTAGCCCGCCGGCACCATGATGAGGTGCACGACGGACGCAGGCCGTCGATTGCCCTTTAATCCAATGGCCGGCGAGTCCCCATACCTCTTCGACGCCCAGCGTCGCTGACATTTGGGCCCGACCTGGCAGGTTGGAACCAGGCCTCACGCGCGCAGCACCTGCCGAGGTGGGCCGATTCTCCGCAGCGCGGCCCATCTCCGCTCGGATCCTGCCCAGCCGCCCCGGTCCTCTTTTCCTTTATTTAAATCCTCTAGATCTGAAATATAGGGGTTTGGTTTAATTCAAAATAAATTTGTAAACTAACAAAAAGTGGCCAACTATAAATTTACAAATGGTCCTTGGAATTTTCCTAACCATTCAGAATAAAGCACCTACTCAAATTATTTTTCATTATTTCCTGGTACTTAAGATGCCTTGAAGTATCAAAAACACTCCCTAGTTATTTCTGGGATTTTAGTAAACCCAAATGGATTAAACCAAGTTTACTCTAGTAGGTATTTCATGCACCAATCAGGTGATCCTGACCCCATACCAAGTGGAACCTTGGAGTTACTGTAGCATAAATAACAAAATCAGCTCCTCTCTGACTTTAGAAATTTCCCTAGACCAAACCATGGGTTCAATTGACCCAATTCCAACTCTCCTGGATGAGCTACATCCATATCTACCCAACCCCAGGACATCACTAAATTTTTAGCTTCTGTAGATTTGTAGTGAATTAAACACTTCTACATGTGACTTTATCACTAGATAAATCACTACAGTAGCTCTGCAACTCCAAAATTAGTATTTCCAATTGGTACTAGAAGGTATTTTCAATACCTATCCATTGCCCTTTTCCTCATGTCAAAAGTCCATGTATATTTAATCTGGTGAAAAAGACAAGTTGTCTACAGAACTGCCTTTGGGAATTTCCTGAGGGCATTCTAGTAAATATTTTGACGTGATTCCAACTATCAATGAACTAGTATATCAAACACTATCTAGGTAAGTGATAATCTAGTGAAACCACTTGTGTTTATTCTGATAAATTCTGGTGAATTATTTCCTCAAACTAGAGTTTATTCCACTATAAAAAGCATAACTAAATCTAGGTAAGTGATAATCTAGTGAAACCACTTGTGTTGGTCTTGTTTTGTCAAGACCTATCTGAGGATATCATTGTTGCACATTGGTATCCTACAGACCTTAGACCCCCACCCCAAGTTCTTGGTAAATAGCCTTGACAACTATCTTCCAAGGGAAAACACTTCTATGGCAATCTAGTAATTCCATTACTAGTACCCAACTTCTCCAAAACCTACCAAATTAAGTTGTATGCCATATGTTTGTTTGTTGTATGGTTTGATGTATGTATGCCTTGTTTTGATGGTGGTATTTTCTACTTGCATGTATACTCGATGACGGCGATAGTGTGATTGTTTGACGACGAGAAGAAAGGGACTTCTTATTATTTATTGTGTATTCTAGGTTATCTAAGGAAGTCCAGGTACTTATCACTGATCACATGCAAGCCACCATTCCCGAATTCTAATACTTGTCCTACTCTTTTTATTACCTGTTTTGTACCTCCTTTACAAATTGCATTATTTATCTGCATGTCTTGTTTTATAAATATTGCGCTAATGACTTGGCTCCTCCAAGTTATGACTTGGTGTCCCTCATGGCATCCACCCTGATGTAAACCCACCAATTACCCCTTTTGATCGAGGTTATGATGGTTAGCATCCTACCCCGTTGCGAAACCACGGACTTTTGTTGAATAAATTGTTTTGGGATTTACCCTACTACAAATGTTTAAAAACTGCTTTGTAAATCCCTTGGGAAGAGGCATCATTCCAAGCGGATGTTTTAACTAAATAACTGGTGATGATGAGAAATGAGAAAATGGACAAGAGAAAGAGAAGGGATGTTCTACGCCTTTACCGGAACAATTTTATCTGTGCAACCACATTACCCCAGGTGCTAGGGCTTAGCTCGTAGTTTGTCTTCTTTAGCCGAGGCAGCTTGTACAATGCTTATTGGGGGAAATCCCTTGAATTCCGGGCCGACGCTAACAGTTCTACGGATCTGGAGCCTGTAGCTTGCTTCGGCAAGACTGAGCCTGTCTTGGCAGGAGTGCCGGTGCAACAATTGGGTCTCCCGCGAACGGTATGACTTAGGTAGTGCGGAAGGAAGTGGAGTTACCAAGTTAAGGTATACGCCAAGCTGCGGTTTGGGTATATGCGTGTACAGAAGGCAGGACTATGGCCAGGGGGCACATACTCGATGCCGGGGAGAACAAACCCAAAAGGAAAAGCAGCCTTTGCTAGGGTCGACAAGCGAAAGGTTAGGTTTGATTATCTGAACCCCCATCTACCGTGTGTAGTGGGCCATGGCTTTATCTCGGCAGATGTATTTATTCTTGTGGAGAAAGTGCGCAAACTGTACAGAGTATAATCTATTCGAATAGCCGCGTCCATGGTCAAGGATGATTGGAAAGGTGATGGGTAGGTGTACCCAAATGGTGGTGTTTGGAAAAATGGATGAAAGTATGAGGTTCCGAGGGAACCTAAGTTTAAAGTTTTGTTTTCACCATAGGTGGTCAAAGATGTTTAAAAAGGGTTTTTCTCCAAAACTATTTTCAAAAAGATTTTCAACAAGGATATGGGGATATCCTGATATAAAACAGAAGCATGTTTCAAAATTCTTTTTCAACAAAGATATGGGGATGCCATAACTACAAGAGATAGTCTAGGCTTTGCAAAAACAACCCTAGATAGAGCTATCTCGCCACAGCCAGAATTGCATTTCCTTATTTAACTTATCTTGGTGGTTTGCGAGTACATTCAAAAGTACTCATGGCATTGTCCCTGGCTATTTACTTGGCCAGGCTTTCAGAAGCTTGACATTGGAAGGTTAAGGTGATGTCCATGCGAGCTAGGCCGTCCTCCCAGTCAGTCGCCTGTAGGTTGAGGCCAGATTGGGCCCTGCGTGTGATGAAGCTCCGCTGCTAAAATATTGTGTAGCCATAATGGTAACTATGTAAGTCTTGTATTCGTTATGTTTTGGATGCTGTAATGATACTTGTCTGTTATGCTCCACGGCTCACTGATCATGGGAACGTGAATATTTACATAACAGGGATTTCTCGGATGATTAAATCCGGGGGACCTCACACTATGTACAAGAAAATACTACAGAAAAGATATCCAGATCCGATGCATTTTTGCCAAACAGCAACTCATGAGTCCTTAGAGGAGAAACTAACTGAAGATTCTAGGAAGTCCCTCTGCTACTTCAACTAAAGACCTACCTGAAGGCATGTTGATTCGCTAATCCCCATTAGTCTAACCAGTTTGGACGTTCCACAAAATTAGCAGTTTTGAATAGGCTAAGTGCGATATAGTAGTATATGAGCCTCATGGGACCCAGCTTGGGGACGACGTCTGAAGGTTTCAACTCTAGGCGAAAGTTGGGTGATAGTCTTCAAAACATCATTTGGCGACTCCAAGAAGGAAGGCCTGTGCTACCTCAGAGCTACCCTAGTCTAATCCAAAGGGGGAAACACTGCGTCTTTCCCATAAAAATAAAGTAACCACCCGCCAGAAACGCCACCAAGAGTCTTGAACCTAAATCGTTAAATAGGATATGATAAGCCCTTAAGAGAAATGCCAAAACTCCTTATAGAATGAAGATCCTCCATCGCAATATGGACTGAAGCCTGCTCAACTCTCCGCACATCCAAGAAGACTGGAGCTCAACTTCACTAACGCAGTAACCACGCTCAAGGACGAAGCGCGTAAGTTAGTACCCTTGCAAGCGATAGCACTAACCCCAACTACAAATCTTCTAACCCTACTCTCTCGAATCTCGAGATGAGATTCTTTTAAGGGGGAAAGGTCTGTAACATCCCAATTTCAACAACCCAGATTAAGTTGTCTAGAATGCAAAAAATGAGGGGGAACAAAACTTTTTCTTATTTAGTGATGTATTTTTTGCATCCTTGCTTGTTATGCTTATGCGTATGAATGTCTAATGGTTGATATACTCCTTACCTCACCCTCGGTTAGCAAAAGCTATTTAAAAACTCTCTTGGCTCTTTCTACATATTCTCAAATGTTCTGGCATTTCCAATACCTGAGCCAAGATGCCTTGGCAAACCAAAACCATTTTAGTAGCTTCTATTGACCAAACTACAGAGAGATACACAATATAATCTCCTCTCTATTTTCCAGACATTACTTTCAACTACTCGTATCTCTAGGATTTACAAAACCTTTCTATAAAGCTTCTGAATTTCTGGTCTTGTTAGAGATACCAAGGACTCTGACCCTATTCAACTCCAACATTTAAAATACACACCTCTACCTCAAGCTAGGTTTGATAGTATCCAGATAAGTAGATTGTTTTTCTTAGAAGATGAATTGCCTTGATCTGCTATCTGATGAATTGCTTTGATCAGCTATTTCACTTGTCTACTTAGGAAGTAGTATGAGATACTCTAGGAGCTCATCTACTAGGATCAAGATGTTTTAAGATCCCAAACCCTAAGCAAGAATAAAAAGTTGGATATGATCTCTAGCCACTAGGTGATTGTCTAAAACCCTTAGTCAGATCATTTTAGCACTAATTCTTTTCTAAAAGCTTCTAGGTTAATCAAGACGAACTCCAAGCATGGATCCCTTCTACTCAATCTACATCTCAACATCATCCATTTGGTTATGATTGGGAAAATTGTGACCAATCAAAAACAGCAAAACTGGTATTCTAGTCGAAACCCTAAACCTGCCAAAAATGACCAAGTCTGGAGAACTATTATCACTATCACATCTTTGAGTCTCCCTCATTTCCAACCCCTGTGCATTTTTGGCAATGAACTTGCATCAAATTGTAGACCATAATAAGGTCTACCAAGGCTCCCTCTTTCCCTTGTCTATACCATCCTCCAACCCACTTGTTCTTGATGGTTTTGTAGGCAAGAAAACATTGTTTTCCACAAATCTTATCAACATGCGCACATGGGCAGAAGCTCACATCCTCATACTATCATATTTGGACCAAATATTTCCATGATTGTGCTATTCTCAGGAAGATATATCAACACCTACTTCACTTGTTCCAATTGGATCTTTGTGCTTATAACACCCACATGGTTTGGAAGGCTATTTGATAATCTGTTTTGGCACCCTTATTTTCTCCAAAGTTTGGCATCAATCCCAGGAGATCTCAATCATAATCAACCTCAACATTATGTCCCATGGTTATCTACATAACATGGTCTATCGATCCATATAGCCCATGACATAAGGGGAGCTTTGAGCTCCAAGATCCAACAAGGTTTTGAAGGGATAAAATTAATAATCCTAAGATCCTCTTTTCCTTTGCTTCTACACAAATCAAGTAAAATCCTCAAAACCCAATGTATAACATGGGGTATGAATATTGTGGACATCTTATGCCATGGAGATATAAATTTATCCTAGCTCATACATAATTAATTGGGCCCCAAACCATTTAATTCCTTTATTGGACAAAAACTCCAACTTTCCCCTATAAAGGAAAGTTTCTATTTCTCCAAATCACACCTCCCACTTTAGGTTAATTTGAGGCCTATGTATCATACCCTATGTTACCACCTAAAAAATAAATATTTGTTAAGAGATTTATCAATTCTTTTTGCTTATTTTCTTAAATGGCAGAAAAGCGAAAATAATTGTTTTAAATACTTTTATGCCTCAATAAATCTTGGAAGAATTCTCCAAATTGTGAATTCATATTTGGGACTACCACAAATCAAAAACTCACCTTGAAAAATTCAAAATTATCAAATAAATCTAATAAAACAGATTCAGCAGTTTTTGAATAATTGATATAACATGCACCAAAAATCATCTAATAAATCTCAAATAAATTGGAGGTGTATCTAAGCATTATCTATGTACCGGGATCATCAACTCATCTTTACAAAGTCAATGTGGAGAATTTCCCACATGATCATCTATATGGCCCATAATTGAAATTATTCAAAACTATACTAAAAATCAAATCAAACCCTCTCCAAGCTTGCAAGGTACTTCTCCACAGCAAACACCATCACCCTCAGGTCGAGCATCCCTGTAGCTCCTCTCCTCTTATTACCCTTGCACTTCGAATAAGAAAGAGAGGTAGAAAGAGATCCCACTTGCACTTAATGCAAATCTTGCAAAATCCTTCCCCCTCTGCAATGCTACAGCCAACCCTTCGTCCAACAAGTACCACTTCCTGTACTAGCCCCACTCCATAAACTCCCTACCCCACCTGGCATGCCCTATGGCTAGCTCCAACCCCTCTCTCTATCCACCCATGGTCAAATAAAGGAGGGACCCCTATCCCTCCTCCTATGTCCCTATGTGCAGCTAGTGGCGTAAGAGAGGCCTTGCAGGCTTGTGTCCCCTCCCAGCACTGTCCCTCATAGCAAACCAGTGCCCAGCTCCCCTCCTTCGCCCAACAACTAAAACTAGTCCACCATGGACCTTCCCTTCAGGATATAAGGCCAGAGGCCCGAGCATCCTCTCCCACCACCCTCATTTGCTTCCTCCCAGATCCACTGACCACCCCCACGCTCCAGAGCCACCCTAGGCCCTGCCTTGCCTATGAGAGAAGGAAACTCCACTTTTCGGCCATTAACAAGATCTAGTAGTGGTGCTCCACTCCCTACCTCCCGCCTCCTCTTTTCTATTGCAGGAGCATGCCCTCTTGATCCTCTATCTAACTATGACCCTTTTTTGACATAGGACTGCCCCAAGACACGCCTTCGTCGAGTCCCTGACGTGCTCCATCGGCGCGGATATCCTCGAGGATCTCTCAATGAGGAAACCACCTCGTGTCGCCCATCTTTCAGTTTTTCGTCGACCACCGAGTCCCCTCTACTACTTTCTCGTTGTCGGAAAGGCCCGAGGTGAGCTTCCTCTGCCGCGCCAGTGATACCTAGGTTTCCTCTCCCTCGCGTTGGATAGAGATGGAAGAGAGACGTCGGTCGTCAATATCGTTTAGATCGAACGGCCAGCCTAGCCCCGTACCGCTTCAGTGCTGGCACTCACTAACGTCTGGGCCCCGCCCCAGGCCTTTGAAATCCCTCTCCCGCATGTGGATCATCTTGCTAGGATGAGCTTTGACGCTGTGTGGCCCACGTTCCCTAGAAACCAGCCTGCCACCACTTTATTTTAATCATTTACATCCAGATCTGCAAAATAGCCCTCTAGTTTAAATCATTTCAAAAATGGAAATTACCAATCAATGACTACATCTAATTTTGGAATGATCTATGAGGTTTTATCTACCACGCAGAGCTACCCTCATGCCACTATTTATCTTAGTTATTTTATGGAAATTAATCAATTACAAAGTATCTTTTGCAAGAAATAAATCACTCAGAAGGATGTGCTTCTCCATTTGGAATGAATACAACTTCCTCTGGAAGGTAGTTAACATACCTACCATGTGACCTTGACCTTAGGCCAAGTTGATCTCTGGTTTTCCATTAGCAAAAATAACAAAAACAATTCATTTTTGGCTTTAGAGATTTCTGTAGGCCAAAACATAAAAGGTCTGAACTTAATTCCAACTCCAGTGAAGTGGTATTTCAATACCCATCAATACCTAGGAGATCAATATTTATTAAGCCATGAATTATTTATGGTGATTTAAATCTCTCGGTCTAGGGTTGTTTCAGTAGAAAAATGACTACATGAGTTTTACAACCCCAAAAAGGGTGAATCCAATTTCAACATAAAGGTATTAAAAATACCTACCATGTGACCTTGCATAAATACCAAAATCTTATGTAGATAAAATGTAGCAAAAAAGACAAACGACTTGCAGAACGGACTTTGGGAATTTACCAAGGGTATTCTGGTAATTCTTTTGAGGTGATTCCATCTCTCAAGAATCACAAACTGAAATGACTAGAAGATCCTCTATGGAAAATTTTATTTGAGCTATAAATCTTTTTTGGTGAATTATTCACCCAAACTAGGGTATTTCCACTAAAATAATCATAACTAATTAAGAAAATTGATAAAATCACGAAACCACTTTTGCTGGCCTTGTCTTGTCAATATCTATCGAATGATATCATTTTTGCAGATTGATATCCTACACACCCAAGCCTTAGTTCCAAGCCCTTTTATTAAGTGGTCTTTGCAAATAAATCATAAAGGGGATTCCACAAAGGCATTGAAAATGATTCCAATTTCTAGGATCTCAAACGAGCAAAACCTACTGAAGTGAATAATGTGTTGAATGTTGGTGCTATATTGTAATGGTTCTTTTATGCATTGTGTTGATTATCGCTTTGTTTGCTTGCATGTGTTATCTTTGCTGATGATAGTTGCAATTATAACGGAGACCAGAAGAAGTGGTTATTATTGGATTAGTATGGTATTCTTAGAAGAAGTCCAGGGACATATATTGCTAGATTATTGATCACAGGCAATCCACCTTCTTGCTCATAAGACTTGTCCTACTGTTTTACTTATGTATGGTTTACCTATTGTTTATGAAAACTACATTGTTTTATTATATGATGATCTATACCTGCTAGTGGCTTGGCTCCTCCAAATCACTACTCTTTGGTACTACTGAGTATAACCCCCTTGATGACACCTACTTGACCCTAGTATGGTAGATGGTGTGTAACACCATACCCTATTGGAGACCCTGTTTTAGCCGAAGCAAAACTATAGGATGGGAAGACCCCGAATTTTTTTACGAAATGTTTTATGATAAAACCTTGGTGAGGACTGACCTACAAAGAGAAGTGAGAAAGGAAAGAGGTTTTGTTTTACAAAATGCTGAAGGAAAGATGGAGGATAAAAGGTTTACGGAAATGAACTCGTTTCTTTGCAGTTTTGCTAGAACAATTAACCCGTGCAACCACATTACTTTTGAATGAGACAGGGCTAGACTTGCAGTTTGCTACTCTGGTGTGGGAATTCTCATAACAGCTTCTAAAGGATCAGCTCCCTCTAATTCTGAGCTTTGTTTACAAAAAGGGTCAACTATTAGATTGTCAACTAGAGGAAGTAGGATCGCCCATGTAAGCGACCAGTCGATACTATGAGCCTCTCATTAAAAGTGCCCACTCTCGAGGAGTCGTAATGCGCTCCGGTTGGTACTTTGCCCAGACATCCCGGTTTTGAGGGGAAAAACTCATAGGGTAAGGCCTATGCTAGTGGCATCCGGAGAGTCTTGATCGGTTATTAGACCCACGATCCGTAGGTGATCAAGGCAAGGTAACCGGATGGTGTTGGTAAAGTGTACAACCTCTGCATAGTGTAAATCTATTCAAATATCTATGTCCATGGTCATGGATGGTTGGGAAGGTTGTTGTAGAGCGGTGCTGGTTTTGATTTCAAAAAGGATTTCGGAAAAGCAAAGTATTTTGGAAATGTTGGACCATGGGATGGTCGGAAAGGAAGGAAAGAGTTTGGGTCATGGGATGACCGAAAGGAATGAACAAATGGGTGAACCAATCCTAGTGCTTTCCATGGCTTTCAAAATGTTTACAGAATGTTTTACAAAAGTTTTCAACAAAGATATGTAGATGATATATCTACAAGAGAATCTATTTTAGAAAATACCTCTCCTTGAAAACTCCTACTACCACAACCATATTGCATATCCTCTTGTTGTTAAGGACGTTTGCGGGTACATTCAACATACTCACTGGCAGTGTCCCTGGTTATTAACTTGGTCAAATTCGAGAAGTACATGGACAAGAAGGTGACGTTGATGACTATGCGAGCTAGGACGTTCTCCCAGTCAGATGCCTGTAGGTTAAGGCATGGCTCGGGCTCTGTGCTTGATGAAGTTCCGCTAATGTAGCCATAACAGCAAATAAGGTATGACATGTATCCGCTTAAGAAATGGATGTTTACTTTGATACTTGTCGGTTATGTGCCACGACTAACTGATCATGGGATCATAGTGTATGCATAACATGGATTCTTGGAGGATTAATCTGGGGCCCCCACAGGACCCCTGGCTAGCTAGTAGCATTGCATGGTATATAATGGATGTGAGGCGTCCTGAATGCCACAAGTATCCGTCGATGCAAGGTCGATTACTCGATAGGTGTAGATGTTCGCTAGGCACCAGGCCTCGCTCTGGTCCATGTCAGCGAGCAAGTCACCGTTCATGCCAACCCAGAATTTTTCGTGCATGAAGGGCAGGATGGCGGTGTGTCGAGGATGATCGAGGGGCACCACATCATACATTGTATCATCCAGGAGATGTACCCTCGTATCTTCATAGTGCTCGTCGAACCAATGAGCAGGCTGAGGCATCAGTAGGCAGGGTTCATTCCAATGGTGCAAAGTCCATTTCGTACCTTCATTTTTGGTGATATGATCGTACAACAGCTTGTAGCATGCGGCTAGCCTGCCGATGCTGGAAATGTCTAGACGCTGAATGATGAGCTCGACATCGTCCATGCTGAGTTGATCCCACATCCATCACCCGCTGAGCTTCAAATTGGCCATCACGGTCGGATGGATTTAGGTGGATGCCAAGTGCAATTGGGGTTTTCTGCAGGAGGAAGGGGCGTTATGCAAGGAATGGGTGAGAAGAGAGAGCGTGGGGGAGATCGTGGGCAGAGTGGGGACTGGGGAAGAAGATGGAGAGGCAAAGAAAAAGAATGAGAGTGAGGAGATTTTACTTGCTTGCTCTGTCTATTCAACAGCAGCATCGAGGACACCGCCGCCTAGACTTCACTATATGGTATACTAGCATGCCATGCAGCTTGTAATTTGACAATACTCCTACTTACTATGTATCAGAGTTGTAGTACTGTCTAGTCACATCAGTTTGACCAGAGAGTTTTCTTTCTACAGCTTTCATTTCAACATACTGTAGTATTTTCAATGGAAAATAGGTAGACGAACTACTAGTAGTAGTAGTATCCGCGACATGGACACATGTACTTTCATCTTGTTCCCCTACATCTAGAAGTAGTGGCACAGGACCAAAAATATATACAGCGGATATAATGCACAGTACGTGTGTGTCTGTGGTAATTTTGGTATGTTGCATGTGTTCATATATGTTCTAGTACAAGTAATTGCACGTGTATAGCATGCAACCGCGCCGTAAAATGAGAGATGTCCACGGACACCAGATTTCGCTCAAGTTAGGCAACGTAAATGACTTTGTGTGGCTCTGAATCACTGACATGTAGGCCCTATTTAGGTCGGCCCCAATTGCCAGTGAGAATCTGCATGCATCATGCGCTCGGATCCACTAGAGACGTCCATGAAGGAAATTACAATTTGCAACTAGTTGCACCAGCAACAAGCTGTTGCATGTGGCACTTCCAAAGTTTTCAGAAAATGTGAAATAATTCATGAACATAGATGATATTTATATAGTTCATCTATAAATTTCCATCCTAAAAATATTACTAGTACATGGTCCACCACAAAATGAACCCAAGATATTGTTCGCTTGCTTTTTTATTTTAAATTAACACATGTCACATAAGATCTTATTAAGGGATCGAATATTGTAGATGCACAAGATATGACATAGCCAATGTTCCGGATTTATTTCACATTTTTTGAGAACTCAAAAGTGCAACAAATAATAAAGGAGTGCGGGCGCAACGAGTTGCAGAATATTCGATCAGCACTAACTAAAACTATGGCTTACATACAAAAGGAGTTTGATCAAATCGCCGGCATTGCACTTACATTGTGGAAAAATCAGTGTTAGAGTACAGCAAGTTAACGGCCGAGGCCATGCGATACAAATCAAGCAAAGGAAATAATTCAAGATATGCAAATCCCTATTCCATATGATCACTACGTTCGGTCCCTCTCCCCTGAACCGTTAATTATGCCGGTTCCAATCCTTCGTGTTGGCCAAGCTTGGGACGAATGACAACAGAGTATATCACCAGGTCTAGTCGATGTTGGTTGAGAAACCAACAACGGCATCTTGAGCATTCATACTGAAGCGGCATATTTCAGGATGAAGATTAAATCCACTGAAGCTAATTGTATGCGGATAGGTGTATACACAGTTGCTCCTCGTCAGATCTCCAGGGCCAAGCCATGGCGCACCAACTGGAATAGTAATCGAATAGTTCAATCAAAGGAAGATAGAAAATGCTCCAAGGTCTAAAACCCTCCGCCATTGCCTCGGTGGAAGTAACCTTCTAGTGTCAATCAAGAACACATGGCAGAAAAACCTGGTAGAATAGGTGTGAATATTGCGGCTGTGATGATAAGCAACATTTTCAGTGATAGGATAAGCGCCATAAGCAGTGTCATAATACATATCACTAACGCCCACATTATTGATCAGAATAAGGCTACCACCATCAGGAGATCTTGCTAACCACCACAGATCAGGACCGTACTCACGATTACCGTAAAAATTAGGTGGCCCCGGAAGACGCACAGGACCTTGCAACGAAAGCACATTTAGAGGTCAGCTGAGCAAAATTTGAATGATGAAGCTTGAAAATTCAAGGATGCAAATTTTACCCCATGCCCGAGGATCCCATGCATAAACATCCCAATATGAGTTACAGTATAGATAACTACCTTGTTGATAATTGCATCACGGTAGCTGAACATGCTGAACTGGTTCTCAAGAACCATCCAAATACCATCAGAACCATCAAGGAAGGCAATTACCTTGTTGAACATGGCCAGGACAAAGAAATCCTTATAGTTCCTAGCAGCTGTGGGAACTCATCAAATGGGTATCTTCAGTAGATTAGTAGGCTGACTAGCCGCCATAAACTTAAGTACCTCGGGTGTGGCCTCAAAATCGAAGATTGCTGGTAGAGGAATCTGGCAACGAGTGAACACATTCACAAGCTCCTAGTTCTAGGAGAGGGAAACAGTGGCGATCCAATCTCCATGGCTGCCTGCCAACTTCTTACCCTCATAATATGGCATCACAGCATCGTAGGAGGACCTGTCTAGCGGCGTCACCTCGCACAAGGTCCACCTGAACTTCTTATGTGGCTTCTTCTTGCCCCTAACACAATAGTAGCTGCCCTCGTAGAACTGCTTCATGCGATCGTCGCAGTAGAAGACATTGTACTCACGCGGTAGCTCAGTTCGGTGAGAGTGAAGAACACAGGGGAGACCAAATGGATGAGATTTCGCCAGGGATGCACTATGTGTTGCTGAGTAAAGTTAATGTTTGCAGAAGGCGACTAGGCTCGGAGCGGTGATGACGTCGCATCTGGCTGAGATTTCTTTAAGGGGCCATCGGAAAACACCCTAGAAGTGTCACTGTCATCGATCAATTTGGGCCATCGGGAGGAAGAGATCGAGTAGGTGGGGTGGTTTTGATTGGGGTTTTGGAGGAGAGAGCGAGCGACAGCTGGCAGGGCGAGACGGAAAATAGTCTATCAAACTAGGCACTGGAGCTGATCCTAAAGTATCATGGTGTCGTTGGTACGTTCCTGTATTGGTGTGCGAGTGGGAATGGCCGTCACCGGGACGCTAGAGGTGAAGTGGGGATGAAGATCGAGACAAAGAGAAATACGAAATGAAATAAAACCAAGTGTGTTGTCTTTCTCTCTGCTAAATCTACTTTGCCTATCGAACTAGGCTACGGAGATTCTCCGAAAGCGGCATGGCGGCATTGGTGTGTGCTAAGGTGGCGAGTGGGGATCAGCGAGAATATGGAGAGGAAGAGGATGGAGAGCAAAGGAAAATAGAATAAATCGATTTAAATCGCATCGCCTACCGAGCGTGGGTTTTCTCTCTTCTCTGTGTTTCATGGTGCCTATCGAGTAAATAGGTCTGTCCTTTCTAGTAGTACAGCATAGCTAGCCTAGCACGGGATGGAGTTGTATTGTCCTTTCAAATGAATGGTCATGGTAGAGAGACGGTTTGGAGTATACTCGGAGCTCCTCTTGCTGAATGTAATAATATTTGGATCTTCTACATTCATCATCTTGTGCAGGCACATTTGGAACAAGTACTGTACTATTGTAACTAATAAACACATAAAGGTTCCACCAGTAATTAAGGAACTAAAACTGGAATACTCTTGAACTCTTGTAGTACAACAACAAAATGCTCACAAAATGGGCTACCAGTACCATATGTACACTCACATGCTGCCACCTCAAATAAGCTTGCCTACCACACCGCCAATTTCCTCTCCCCTGTCAGCCTCTATGCCCCCGTTACCGAACCCCAAATCGACCATCTCTCAGCTCAATAAAGAAAAAAAGTCGACAATCTATCAAAAAATCAACCATCCACCAAAAGAAAATCCATTGTATAATGCTTCCCATTCATTATGAACAGACGGTCGCAATTGCTCGAGCATCGTGGGAGTAGTCGTCTGAGCTACTGGTTGTAGCTCCGTGAAAGCACACGCCTGGAAGTGGCAAAAGAATTTATTCTGTATCAGTGACGGAAGAAGATCGACGATATACAGTACCAAATCAACAAGTCAGTGGCTTTATCCGTCTGACCATTGAGAGCCGACACCAGTGGTGAACAGCTTGAAGCGCAGTGGAACATGTGCCTTTAAGGCATACAGTACGTATACCTCCGTTGTGATTTAGGATGGTCACATAGTGCTAAATAACTTAGACTAGTAACTTGCACATGTACCTTCACAGTGGGTAATAACATGTGTGTGGTGTCACGCAAGGCCTAATTAATTCGGTTGTAGAATCATATACTAGTCTTGGCATGTGTTCTATTATGGTAACTAGCTAAGTTATTACATCCCTTTCTTTTTTCATTAATTAACTCTGAAAAGACATTTAATTCGAGACAAGTATATATGCTTACTTGTAGTTCAAGTTTATCCTAATTTGTTAAATAGTCAAGATGCAAAATCTTAGGAAGAAGTTGAAACTCTTACCAAAACTCTCTATGGTTTCTGATATATTAATTGACTGTCCGATGGGTATCTCCAAAAGCTTTTTCTTAAAACTTTTAAAGCAACCTTCAATTTACTTGCAGTTAAAATTTGACCTAATTTTGATGAATCTACATAGAGTCATTCAAGTGGTGGAGTTAGCTAGGAAGTTTGAAAACTCATAAAGTATAGGAATCATTAGTACAACATGTTGGTCCACTATATATATGTCTAAAAACATAGCTTGTGGCATTCAGATCCATACTCTTCAGACTGTCTTTACAGAAAGGAACAATCTCGTCATCACTCAGAAAATTAAGAATGATATTTCCTGATATTTGAAAACTCACATCGACGGTATTGTTTACTACAAGAAGATGCACCCGTCTACCTCTAAAAATACAATTAATTCAAGAGCAATATATCACATTTACTTGTAGATCAAGTTTGACCTAATTTTGTTAAATTCTCAAGATGCAAAATTTAGTAAGAAGTTAAACCTGTTGTCAAAACTCTCGGTGGTGCTTTGTGATATAATAAATCACACCCCTAATGGTTATCTCCAAAAAACCGTAAAACTTTCAATGCAACCTACAATTTACTTGTAGTTCAAAATAGACCTAATTTCAATAAATCGACATAAAGTCAATTTCAAGTGGGCAAAGTTAGATATAGGAATAAGTTTGAAAACTCATAAAACACGGGAATCATAAGTACAACATGACGGTCCACTATATATGTCTGAAACCTTGGCTTGTGGCATTCGGATCCATATCCTTCGGACTTTCTTTACGGAAACGAACAATAATCTCATCATCACTCGTAAAATTGAGAATGTTCTTTCCTAATAGTTGGAATCTCACATCGACGATACTGATTTTACAAGAAGATGCATGCATCTAGCTCCTAAAAGACATTTAATTCAAGAAAAATCTATCGCGCTTACTTGTAGCTCAAGTTTGAGCTAATTTTTTGTTAAATTGTCAAGATGCAATATCTAATTAGAAAGATGCAATATTTTTGTAAATCTTTATAAGCAACCTACAATTTTGTTGTTGTAGTTCAAGTTTGACCTAATTTTGATAAATATTCAAAAAGTCATTCAAATGGGGTAGAGTTAATTAGCTATAGGGAGTTTGAAAACTCATAAAACATGGGAATCATAAGTAAAACACATTGATCCACTTAATATGTCTAGAAGCTTGTCTTATTGCATTGAGATCCATATTCTTTAGACTTTCTTTATGGAAAAGAAACATCTCGTCATCACTTGGAAAACTAAGAGTTTTCTTTCCTCATAGTTGGAAACTCACATCAACAACACTATTTACTACAAGAAGATGCACCCATGTATCTACGAAAATACATTCGTTTCAAGAGCAATCTATCGTTCTTACTTGTAGCTCTAGTTTGACCTAATTTTGTTAAATCGACAAGAAGTCAGTCAAGTGTGCGAAGTTAGCTACGAAGCTAGAAAAATCCTTGTACTAAAAACATGGGTATTGTTGGAGACATGCTACGAACCCAACAGGTATTACATATAAGAAACCATTAGTCTAGTTTGTGTGATAATTGGGTCGGTTGCATTTTCTTTTAACTATGGTAGGTCTCGTAGGAGCGAGGTTCTTGAGAGATAACACAGTTGATGGAAGTACAAGTTACATTAAGGACCACATAAAAATGAAAATTGCATCCAAGTCCATGAATTTAGCACAATGACCCTAAAACTGAGAAGTGAAGTGTATGTTTTGAGGTTTGCGCATACTAGCTTTCATCGTGCTAAAGACTATCAATATATTCTTTCTCGATGCTAAGAATGGAAAAGAGAAGATCCAACGGTTAGCAATGTATGGATTTGCCAATCTTTTATCCAGCGGTCAATGTTCAAATTAATTCGCAGACTATACAGTATTGTAAGAGATAAGATAAGATAATAAGAACTGCGAACTGCTGATGTAATGGTAGGTCTTGTAGGAGCAAGGTGCTTGAGAGTTAACATAGTGGGTGGAAGTACAAGTTACATCAAGGACCTCATAAAAAATGAAAATTGCATCCAAGTCCATGCATTTAGCACAAGGACCCTAAAACTAAGCAATGAGGTGTGTGTTCTGAGGTTTGCACATGCATACTGGCGTTCATCATGCTAAAGACTATCAGTAGAATCTTTCAAGATGCTAAGAATGGAAAAGAAGATCCAACGGTTAGCAATGTTTGGATTTGCCAGTCTTGATCAAAGGTCAATGTTCTGTACACTATACAGTGGTATGGTATTCTAAGAGACATAAGACAAGATAAAGATAAGATAAGAAGTACTATTGTGAATGGAAAATCAAACGGTAGGTATCACAGGAGCGAGGTTCTTGAGAGTTAACATGGTCGATGGAAGTACAAGTTGCATCATGGACCTCATAAAAAATGAAAATTGCATCCAAGTCCATGCATTTAGCATAAGGACCCTGAAACTGATAAATGAAGTGTGCGCTTTGAGATTTGCACATACTAACGTTCATCGTGCTCAAAACTATCAGTAGAATCTTTCTAGATTCTAAGAATGGAAAATAAGATCCAACAGTTAGCAATGTTTGTATTTGCCATTTTTGATCCAATGGTAAATCTTCAAAGTTAATGCGTACACTACATGTAGTGGTATGGTATTGTAAGATATAAGACAAGATAAAGATAAGATAAGAAGTATTGCGAATGGCCGATCTAATGGTACATCTTGTAGGAGCGAGGTGCTTGAGAGTTAACACGGTCGGTGGAACTACCAGTTACATCAAGGACCTCATAAGAATGAAAATTGCATCCAAGTCCATGCATTTAGCACAAGGACCCTAAAACTAAGCAATGAAGTACTGTGTGTTTTTAGGTTTGCACATACTAGCGTTCATCATGCTAAAGACTATCAGTAGAATCTTTCTAGATGCTAAGAATGGAAAAGAAGATCCAACAGATATAAATGTTTGGATTTGCCGGTCTTGATCAAACGGTCAATGTTCAAAGTTAATCCATACACTATATGTAGTGGTATGGTATTGTAAGACATAAGACATGATAAAAATAAGATAACAAGTAATGGGAATGGCCGATCAAATGGTAGGTCTCGTAGGAGCGAGGTGCTTGAGAGTTAACACGGTCAGTGGAAGTACAAGTTACATCTAGGAAATCATAAAAATGAAAATTGCATCCAAGTCAATGAATTTAGCACAAGGACCCTGAAACTAAGCAATGAAGTACTCTGTGTTTTGAGGTTTGCGCATACTATCATTCATCGTGCTAAAGACTATAAGTAGAATCTTTCTAGATGCTAAGAATGGAAAAGATCCAATGGTTAGCAATGTTTGGATTTGCCAGTCTTGATCCAACGGTGAATGTTCAAAGTTCATCCTACACTATGTAGTGGCATGGTATTGTAAGAGATAAGAGACAAGATAAAGATAAGATAAGAAGCACTGTGAATGGTTCATCTAATGGTAGGTCTCGTAGGAGCGAGGTGCTTGAGATTTAACACGATCAGTGGAAGTACAAGTCACATCAAGGACCTCATAAAAAATGAAAATTGCATCGAAGTCCGTCCATTGAGAACAAGGACCTTGAAACTGAGTAATGAAGTAATATGTGTTTTGAGGTTTATGCATACTAGCGTTCATTGTGCTAAAGACTATTAGTAGAATCTTTCTAGATGCTAAGAATGGAAAAGAATATCCAATAGTTATAAATGTTTGGATTTGCCAGTCTTGATCCAACGGTCAATGTTCCGTATACTATACAGTCGCATGGTATTGTAAGAGATAAGACAATATCAAGATAAGATAAGAAGTAGTGCGAATGGCCGATCAAATGGTAGGTATCGTAGGAGCGAGGTGCTTGAGAGTTAACATGGTCGGTGGAAGTACAAGTTACATCAAGGACCTAATCAAAAATGAAAATTGCATGCATTTAGCATAAGGACCCTAAAACTGACCAATGAATTAAGTGTGTGTTTTAAGGTTTCCGCATACTAGCGTTCATCATGCTCAAGACTGTCAGTAGAATCTTTCTAGATGCTAAGAATGGAAAAGAAGATCCGGCGGTTAGCAATGTTTGGATTTGCTAGTCTTGATCCAATGATCAGTCTTCAAAGTTAATCCGTACACTACAGGCACTTGTATTGTATTGTAAGAGATAAGATAATATAAAGATAAGACAATAAGTATTGCAAATTGCCGATCTAATGGTAGGTCTCATAGGAGCGAGGTGCTTGAGAGTTAACACGGTCGGTGGAAGTACAAGTTACATCAAGGACCTCATAAAAAATGAAAATTGCATCCAAGTCCATGCATTTAGCACAAGGACCCTGAAACTGAGCAATGAATTAAGTGTGTGTTTTGAGGTTTGCACATACTAGCGTTCATCATGATCAAGACTATCAGTAGAATCTTTCTAGATTCTAAGAATGGAAAAGAAGATCCAACGGTTAATGATGTTTGGATTTGCTAGTCTTGATCCAACGGTCAATGTTCAAAGTTAATGCGTACACTACATGTAGTGGTATGGAATTGTAAGAGATAATACAAGATAAAGATAAGATAAGAAGTATTGCGAATGGCCGATCTAATGGTACATCTTGTAGGAGCGAGGTGCTTGAGAGTTAACACGGTCGGTGGAACTACCAGTTACATCAAGGACCTCATAAGAATGAAAATTGCATCCAAGTCCATGCATTTAGCACAAGGACCCTAAAACTAAGCAATGAAGTACTGTGTGTTTTTAGGTTTGCACATACTAGCGTTCATCATGCTAAAGACTATCAGTAGAATCTTTCTAGATGCTAAGAATGGAAAAGAAGATCCAACAGATATAAATGTTTGGATTTGCCGGTCTTGATCAAACGGTCAATGTTCAAAGTTAATCCATACACTATATGTAGTGGTATGGTATTGTAAGACATAAGACATGATAAAAATAAGATAACAAGTAATGGGAATGGCCGATCAAATGGTAGGTCTCGTAGGAGCGAGGTGCTTGAGAGTTAACACGGTCAGTGGAAGTACAAGTTACATCTAGGAAATCATAAAAATGAAAATTGCATCCAAGTCAATGAATTTAGCACAAGGACCCTGAAACTAAGCAATGAAGTACTCTGTGTTTTGAGGTTTGCGCATACTATCATTCATCGTGCTAAAGACTATAAGTAGAATCTTTCTAGATGCTAAGAATGGAAAAGATCCAATGGTTAGCAATGTTTGGATTTGCCAGTCTTGATCCAACGGTGAATGTTCAAAGTTCATCCTACACTATGTAGTGGCATGGTATTGTAAGAGATAAGAGACAAGATAAAGATAAGATAAGAAGCACTGTGAATGGTTCATCTAATGGTAGGTCTCGTAGGAGCGAGGTGCTTGAGATTTAACACGATCAGTGGAAGTACAAGTCACATCAAGGACCTCATAAAAAATGAAAATTGCATCGAAGTCCGTCCATTGAGAACAAGGACCTTGAAACTGAGTAATGAAGTACTATGTGTTTTGAGGTTTATGCATACTAGCGTTCATTGTGCTAAAGACTATTAGTAGAATCTTTCTAGATGCTAAGAATGGAAAAGAATATCCAATAGTTATAAATGTTTGGATTTGCCAGTCTTGATCCAACGGTCAATGTTCCGTATACTATACAGTCGCATGGTATTGTAAGAGATAAGACAATATCAAGATAAGATAAGAAGTAGTGCGAATGGCCGATCAAATGGTAGGTATCGTAGGAGCGAGGTGCTTGAGAGTTAACATGGTCGGTGGAAGTACAAGTTACATCAAGGACCTAATCAAAAATGAAAATTGCATGCATTTAGCATAAGGACCCTAAAACTGACCAATGAATTAAGTGTGTGTTTTAAGGTTTCCGCATACTAGCGTTCATCATGCTCAAGACTGTCAGTAGAATCTTTCTAGATGCTAAGAATGGAAAAGAAGATCCGGCGGTTAGCAATGTTTGGATTTGCTAGTCTTGATCCAATGATCAGTCTTCAAAGTTAATCCGTACACTACAGGCACTTGTATTGTATTGTAAGAGATAAGATAATATAAAGATAAGAAAATAAGTATTGCAAATTGCCGATCTAATGGTAGGTCTCATAGGAGCGAGGTGCTTGAGAGTTAACACGGTCGGTGGAAGTACAAGTTACATCAAGGACCTCATAAAAAATGAAAATTGCATCCAAGTCCATGCATTTAGCACAAGGACCCTGAAACTGAGCAATGAATTAAGTGTGTGTTTTGAGGTTTGCACATACTAGTGTTCATCATGATCAAGACTATCAGTAGAATCTTTCTAGATGCTAAGAATGGAAAAGAAGATCCAACGGTTAACGATGTTTGGATTTGCTAGGCTTGATCCAACGGTCAATGTTCAAAGTTAATTCGTACACTATATGCAACGGTATGGAATTGTAAGAGATAATACAAGATAAAGATAAGATAAGAAGTATAGTACTGCGAATGGCCGATCTTTTGAATAACCTTCCCTCCTGATGTTTGGGAAGCAAGTGAAAATTTCAAAACCCGGAAAAGTTTGAATTTTTGTGCCGCCAAGGACCAAAGCGGTTTCCTTCCTATGTACTCCTCGTCCCTACTCCACACCAATGTGCGGCTGTCGAACATGTCAGAGACAAAGAGCCACCATACCAAGGCACACGTGCGCAGCACCACACTATGGACGAGGGAGAGATCAGTCGGGCTGGTGCGCAAGGGGAAAGGGGAGGAGAGATGGAGGATAGCGAAGGAGAGAGAAAACACGCGATTTGTTTTGCGTGCATAGTTCCTAACATTTACAACTAGTAGAGTGTCCACTGTAAGGCCACAGGAGTACCTCGTGTCACGAACCCATCATAACTTTTATGTGACATCGAACCTCCTTCAACTACTCTTTGATGCTTCCCTCTTCCCGTGCCAACATTTTATTCTCTCAGCATGTACATCGCGTGGACAGAGGTGAGCATATGTCTAAGCAAATAAATATACTACTCCCGCATTGTGTAATAAGCACACCTTAATAAGACCTACTATGTGGCATCTGCTAAGGTTCACCTTATACATAGTGGAAAAAATAAAATTATCTTTAAGCCTAAGGTGAACCTCAAGCTTGTGGGTTTCCCATAGAGAATATAAAATCATTTCCCCTCTCTCCTTATTTCATGTGATGATTTTCAAAAGGGGTTCACAATTTTCAAGATGGAACATCTTAGTAGCTAGAAGTCGAACCAGTCGTCAAGACTCTCTGTGGTTTCTAATATATTAATTGACCGATCGATGGGTACCTCCAAAATATTTTTCCATAAAACTTTCAAAGAAACCTACAATTTATTACAAGGACCCTGAAACTAAGCAATGAAGTGTGTGTTTTAAGGTTTGCACATACTAGCGTTTATCATGCTAAAGACTAGCAGTACAATCTTTCAAGGTGCTAAGAATGGAAAAAGAAGATCCAACGGTTAGCAATGTTTGGATTTGCCAGTCTTGATCCAACGGTCAATGTTTCAAAGTTAATCCATACACTACGTAGTGGTATGGTATTTTGTAAGACAAGATAAAGATACGATAATAAGTACTACAAATTGCCGATCTAATGGTAGGTCTCGTAGGAACGAGGTGCTTGAGGGTTAGCACGGTTTGTGGAAGTACAACTTACATCAAGGACCTCATAAAAATGAAAATTTCATCCAAGTCCATGCATTTAGCACAAGGACCCTGAAACTGAGCAATGAAGTGTGTGTGTTTTGAGGTTTGCGCATACTAGCATTCATCGTGCTCATCAAGACTATCAGTAGAATCTTTCTACATGCTAAGAATGGAAAAGAAGATCTGAAAGTTAGCAAAATGTTTGGATTTGCTAGTCTTGATCCAACTTGTTGTTAAAACTCTCGTTGGATGGTTTCTCATATATTAATTGTGACCCCCGGATGGGGGCCTGTTAGTTTGCGGTATCAAAGTTCCCGGGCGAGTGAACCACGGTACTTAAGTTGCGTGAAATTGCCGCGTTTCGAAATGTTGGGCTGCCAGCTATTGAGAGGGGCTATTTCGAGGCAAACTCATCTCACCCTACCAAATCCAAACATTCCGTGAAACTGCCCCGTGAAGTAGACGGTCGGGACCCCCATGTCAGTAATATTTCCGTGACGCGAGCGCCAACGCGGCGACCACATAGGCAAAATGAGGGACTAAAGGAGCATGGTGTGTTGACCAAATTCACAAATCCACTCCCTCCCTCCTTTTCCATGAACCCTAGCACCAGCGGCGTCGAAATCCCCTCTCCAACCAGAATGATCTCTTCGGGCATTTGACTTCCGGCGCAAAGTTGTTGCGCCTACTCGCTGGTACCAAGCTCTAATGCCGAATCCCGTGCTAGCCCGACGATCTAGCCCACCTCTACCACTGACAATCTGAGCAGCGCGAAGGATGGCAGATCATATTGCCGAGGAAGAAGTACTTCTGGCTAATTGCGGGTGAGCTACTCTTCTCTTTGATGTTCGCACTACCTATAACTGCTAGCTGGCTATTGGCATTACAAAGATAGATCGAATCTAGAATTGTTTGCTAGCACGACACTGATAAACAATTCTTATCTTTTGTCCCCAATTTTCTATCAAGTAGGATCTCCGTTGAACCCAAATACACATTTATGGTCACCCTCTGCGGCTACCTCATTAAATTAGCAGATGGGAATAGCAAGTGGAATCAAGCTTGCTATCTGGAGATGGAAGTAGCACATGTGCAATAATGCACTATCCCTGGTATGGTTGCTGCTGTGCGTGAACTTGCTGAAATGGGGCCGGAGTAGACTGCATGGTTCAGCTTCATTGATGAACGAGGTTTCACGGTTCCTATAGCGTGTGACAGTCAGCTAATTGGGTTGATGGAACAGTTTGCTGGGCTTCGCGTGGTTATGCTGATTTGTAACATACTAGATGTGGAAGCTCCTGCTACTAGGAGTCGCCCAGCTATTATTGGACAGGATGGTCTAACTCGAACCCCTGCTGTTGTTGAGCAAAATGTGGTTCCTTGTCCGCGACATGCTTCTGTCAGGCAACCTCCTCGTAGGAGTCCCTGTATTGCCGTTGTGGAAAACTCTGCTCTAGAATCTGCTGGTACTGGTCATCCCCATGGTGTTGTTGCTCTGGCTGCTGCTGACCCAATCCATGTCGCTGTTGAGCAAACTAATGCTTCCGGAGGCTGCCCCGCTGTTGTTGCCAAGACCGATGCCTTGTGTGCTGCTCCTCCTCGACACCATGCTCAAGTTGTGCGAACCCATGCTTAGGAATCTGCTGGTACTGGTCATCCCCGTGTTGTTGTTGATCTGGCACTGTTGACCCAATCCCTGCCGCTATTGATCAAACTAAGGCTTCCGGAGGCTTCCCCACTGTTGTTGACAAGACCGCTGCCTTGTGTCCTCCTCGATCCCATGCTTAGGTTCGGCGAACTGCTAGTCTGGAGCTAGCTCATGGTCTAGACTATGCTAGCAGACGAAACACTGTTGTGGGAACTGCTCCTGGTCGTCGATGTGGTGTGGCAGCAGCTAATCCTATTGTGGTTGTCGTTAGCCGGGGCCCTACCTGTCCACCATGTATTGTAGCTCCCGCTGCTAAGGGCCCTTGCTTTTCTCCTAGTCCTGGTACTTCCACCGAGGTTGATCCAGCTAACGATGACGATGTTGATGGCGATGGTGGCATTGTGGTTGGGTCTGATGGTGCCGCTCCACCTCTCGAACCTCTCGGAGGTTTCTATCCTGCAGAACCTGATGATGGCAAAGTAATCGTTCGTATCGGTGTTGCGGATTATACTGCAAAATTAGATGATGGCACAAAAAATTCTATGACAATTTTGATGTAATCCTTGGCAGATACGATCCTGGAGTGGTAGAGTTATCTGACCTAATGGCATCGTTACGTGTGAAGGTGCGGTGGGGGTCCTCCCAGGTAGCACGATTGGTATATTTTGGTAACAGGAGAAAAAGGCTATCGAAGTGAAAGATACTAGGGATTTAGTCGTACCATTTACAAGGAAACATTATAGAGGTGAAGTGTACTTCCACTTGATAGTGCAACTGGTTGGAGAGGAATTGGATTTCGACAATAGAGATGATGGACTTGTAGAAGGCATGCGTGACCAGATCCATGGCATCAATGGGGCTAGTGCGACTGAGTGTAGCTTCGAACAGAGGAGAGTATTACAAAGGAGCGTCATAAAGAGGAGCAGGAAGAGCATCCCCATGAAGGGCACCCCGAATAAGAACATCACCAAGGAGACCATGCTAGAGAAGAGGACGCCCAAGAGTCGCACGAAAAAAGGCACCATGCCGCAGAGTACACCCTTGAGATCTAGTTAAAATACCACACTGAACAGTAGCAGCAAAAACGCTAAGAGGGCTAGCACGGTGGTGAACACTCACAGGAGTGGTAGCAAAAAGGCAAAGATGGCTAGCACGGAGGCTACCACAACTAGTGGGAGCAGAAAAATGCTAATTTGGAGCGGAACACGCCGCTGAGGTCAGCCAATAATGCTAGCACGAAGGAGAATATGCCCAATAGTAGCAGCAAAAGGGCTAATTTGGAGCGGAACACGCCGCCGAGGTCAGGCAATAATGCCAGCACGAATGAGAACACCCCCAATGGTAGCAGCAAAAGGGCTAATTCGAAGAAGAACACACCGTAGAGGTCAGGAAATAATGCCAGCACCCTAGAGCCAACACCCATGAGGGGAGGCAGGAAGGAGATCACACCCAAGAGCGGCAGCAAAATTCCTAGTTAGATGGGGAATGGAACGCAGATGTCAAGCCCTACTGATACCATTAGGAAATATTACATTAGGAAGGAGGATGTACACAGGAAGAGAAAGAGGGTTATGTACACTCAAGATGAAATTGATTCCTACTGCTGTTTGTCTATTGAAGTACCTAGGATGTGTGCAAACGTAAGACCACCCCATGTGGTTCCAACAGAATAAACCGAGTGTCTTGGAGAAAACAAAGTTTCCGGTGAGGTAGATTGGGTAATGTTCTAGTCCATCCGGGTGGAGACGATGGTGCAGCCCCACCCATGGGAGTCAATATGATGTGTGCAGTACTAGGCATTAGAGACGATGGCCAGGATTCTGAATCAGATGAAGAAGGCACTTTAGAGGATCAAGAATCTGGTGATGATGAAATAGCCGAGGAACTTAACAATGAGGCTGGTATTCCAGTCGATGATTTGGGTGTTGAAGTAGAAGAAATGAAACATGACCACGAGTATCCTATAATTTCGGTCGGCACCGAGTTCAGGAGCATGCATGAGTTCAGGATGTTGTTTCGGCATTTTTGTATCAAGGGGGAGTTCGACGTTTATCGATTGAAGAACATTGCCCAGAGGTATGAGGCCGTTTGCAAGTTAACATGGATGAATGGACGGGCCGAGGTACATTGTCCATGGAGGATCACAGCAAGAGCCTTACCTACGTCGAAGGCAATTAGGGTACTGGGGAAATGAATGCAGCAAACCATTAGAACTTTCTCTTTTTTCACTCTATAACTACAATTGATGTACGATATCTTTCTGGCAACTAGTCGACTCCGCTTATCTTTTAAATGAATTTGTGTTGCAGGTGCACAAAATGGGCCCTCGTGTCCGACAGGCAGCAAACTGAAATCCTCAATGGCTGATACGGAGTGGGTGGCTATATAAGCTATGTCCATACTAAAGGATAACCCTACGGATACCACGAAGAATATTCATACTAGCCTTGGTTCTACATACAACATTGTCCTACCGTATTACATGGTTTGGAAAGGTAAAGAGAAAGCTCTGGGGTCTTGCACAGGGATTGGACCAATAGCTTCAGGATGTTGTACAACTTCTAGGCGGAGGTACAAGCTAGGTGTCCAGGGAGTGTTGTGGAGATTGACATTGAATCCGTACGTGGTAAAATTTTCAAAAGATTTTTCATGGCGCTTAAACCTTGCATCCAGGGATTCAAGGACGGCTGTAGGCCATATCTAAGTGTAGACAGCACTGTCCTAATTGGCAAATGGAAAGGTTGCCTACCATCTTCCACAGCACTTGATTGTCGGAACTGGATGTTCCTAGTGGCATTCGGGCTGTTTGAAACAGAAATGGAGGAAAACTGGGTTTGGTTTATGAGGCAGCTCAAGAGATCAATAGGCCACATGGATCCATTGCCTATATCCACGGATGCATGCAAAGGGATGACGAATGCAGTGAAGGAGGTTTTCCCACGAGCTGAAGGTAGAGAATGCCATGCCCATATGATGCTCAACTTGTCCTCACACTACGCAGGGAGCATATTTCGTTACATGTTTCCTGCTGCTAGAGCTTACAAACCTAGTAGCATCGAATATTTCATGAGAAAGATTTTTGCAGAAGCCCATGAACTTCCAGAGTACTTAACCATCCATCATTCGTAGCTATGGAAGAGGAGTCAATTCAACCCTGACATCAAAGTTGATTACATAAACAACAATCTTGAAGAATGCCTGAATAACTGGGTGAAGGACATAAAAGTGCTTCATGTTCATATCTTGATGGACAACATACGTGGTATGATCATGAAGCTATTAAATATAAGGAGTGAGATCGGTAGGAGACTTAGAGGACATATGCTATAGCCATTTGTGTCTCAACTGCACAAGAAAAGCCGAGGACTTGCTCATCTTAAGGTTCTCACGTCAACCAGCAGCAGTGGTGAGGTGGTCGATATGTCCAAGAGTGGCAAAAGGGATGTTGTGAACATCCAGCTGCGAGAATGCACCTGGTTAGAGTGGCAGCATACTAGGAAACCTTGCGACCACGCCTTTGCCTTCTTGGTGAAGAAAAGAACTCTACCACATTTGGATTAGTATTTGTCAGACTACTACTCTATGGAAAAGTTCAGAGTTGTGTACGCTGAATCCATCGAGCCATGTACAGACCCATCTCAGTGGCCTCCAGTCCAACTAACTTTCGAGCTTTGCTAGCCAGTTACAAAAAGGGGCAGAGGAAGACCTCAGGTGAAATGGTTTAACAATTTTCTTGAGAAGAAGGGTTCAGCTTTCTGTGCTACCAAGAAGGGCAAAAACAGATGCAAGACCTGCCATCTTATAGGCCATAGAGCAGCAGGCTGTCCCCTTAATGCTCCCAAACCTAGGTATGAGATGGTACATTCACAAAAAAAATTGTCTATAGTCTGTAGATATAAGGTAGTAATCCATGTACTGTTTTTTTACAGGAAGCGCAAGGTAAGAAACAAGACAGCCGACTCAGTGATTTTGCTGCGGGAAGAAAACCAAAACGAGTGGAGTGATGATGTTGGATAAGATTTTGGTGTTGATTGTCCTGACTTCCCTCGATCCGGAGATGCAGGGCACGTGAAGGTAACAAAATTGGCACCCAGGAAGAGGAAGAAGGCATGAGATTAAGAAGCCAGTGGACGTGAAGGCAAGTGGAAGAAAGTTGGCACCCAAGCAGACAAAGAAGGCTAGCACTGTAGAAGCCTAATGATGTATTGAAGTTGAACCTATATGTAGTTCGGTTAAACTCTGGAGCTGTGTGTGTGGAACTTGTTAGGCGAAACAATCTGCCTCCCGTACTCAGAGTAAAATGGGTCGCGACTTGAGGATTGGATACGACCGAGGCCACTAGTTGAATCTGAAATTGTGACTGTGCCACTACTATCTAAACAATCGCGATAGCTGAGCGGTTAAGGGGTCTCCAAAATCGATCGGTGTTAGTGGCACATATATGAATTATTTTTAGGAGCTTAATAAATCCCTACTATTGGCATTACACTTATGATAAGGTTCTGAGCTGAAAACCAAGTTCTAAGATGGCTGCTATGCTCCACGAAACAGCAACTTATTTTAGCTGTTGGACAACGACATGGCAACATAAACTGCAAAGGCAACAAATAATGCCTAGATAATTGATGACCCGCAATTATAGGGGGTGTATCGCAGTATTTTTGATCAGTAAGAGTGTCGAACCCAACGAGGAGAAGAAGGTGTTGACGAGTGGCTTGGAGCAGGAATTCTCTGTAAATACTTAGCAAACAGATTTTAAGGGGTTTTTGATATTGCAGATAAATAAAGTGCGAGCAAATAAAAGACAATAATAATAAATGCAGCAAGTGGCCCAATCATTTCTTTATCAAAGGACAAGCAGGTTGTATTACTTAACATGACCACACGTTCTCGAGGACACATGGGAATATCGTCAAGTGATTTCGCTTCATATAGTTGATTAATCTTCTCTAGTTGGATAAGTGTTTTGTGGGTGAACCTGTGCTAATGTACTGACCTTCCTAGGACTAATACATACTTGTGATTATACCCCTTGCAAGCATCCGCAAGTACAAGAAAGTAATTAAGATAGAAACCTAACCACAGCTTTAAACTCTTAGATCCTACACTCCCTTCTGCAAAGGTTTCCTAACGGGGTTTTAGGTTTCTGTCACTCTGGCAACCCCTACGATTAGTAGCCAAATACACAATGCATTCCCCTAGGCCCATAAAGGTGAAGTGTCATGTAGTCGACATTCACATGACACCACTAGAAGAATAACACCACAACTTAAATAACAAACTATTGAATCTTTCTCAACACAATTCCACTACTAACAACATGACTTCTCCCATGTCCTCAAGAACTAAACGAACTACTCATAAGACATCATATGGATCAAGATCAGAGATGAAATAATGATAAGTAACAGTCTGAACATGAAAAACAATTCAATGGTTCCACTCAATAGCATCAACTACAACAAGTAATCAACACCGGGAAAGTTTCCCCTAAGAACTATGCAAGATTCAACCCAATTGTTACAGCGGTAAGGAGTGGTGACGATGGTGCTGGTGGAGATGATGATGATGATGATCTCGATGAAGTCCAGCTTGATGATGGTGTTGATGGCGACGATCTCCCCTGTCCGGGAATGAATTTCCTCGGTAGATTTCTGCCTGCCGGAGAGCTCTTTCTCTCTCTGTAGTTTTCCGCCTCGCAGAGGCGGTGGAATCTTTATGTGGTCACTCCCTGAGTCTTAGGGTATTGGGAGGATAATATACGCCAAAGAGCAGAGCCAGAGGTGGACCAGGGTGGCCACACCACCTGGTGGTGTGGCCAGGGCTGGCCCGCGCCAGGGGGTGGTGTGGCCCCCCTGTGGCCCATCTCCACTCCCCCTTCTGGCTTCCTTCATCTTCTAGAAAAATAGGATTTTCCATGTATTTTCCAGGATTTTCTGATCTTTGCGAATTTCGCCTCCAAACAGCGCCTTTTCCATCAGAATCCTGACTTCAGCGGTCCATCCTCCAAAAGTCATTAACCATGCAAAAACAGATGAAATAACATAAGTATCTTCACTTAATATGAAATATATCAATGAATAACATTAAATTATGATATAGAATAGTGATGCAAAATGTACGTATCAATAATGAGAAAATTGTTTCCACCTCCCTGCCCCTGCCTCCCTACACCTGGCGAAGCTCCCGGATCTCTCGCTCCAACGCACGGATCTCCTCTTTCTTGCCCCACACAGCATCACGCAGATCCTGAACAAGCTCTCTGTGAAAACCTATCAATGGCTTTTCGATCCACACAAACTTGTCACAGCCTGTCCCCCTCCCTTCATGTGTAGTAGATCGAAGGAAACAAAAAAATAATTACATTGTGCTTTCTGGATCCGGGTTACCATTGTACCTACAGTAGGAACTTACCTCTCTAATGCTGCAGTTGCTGAATTTTCCTACTGTATTTTTGTCGGTCCATGAAATCCATCTCGGTATGTTCTCACCGCACAAACACAGCATATCGGGGTATTAATCGTAGGGCGCCCTCCGGTACCTGATGGGGGGACCCACCTGACGGCGTTGAGCCCACCCTGATTCCGCCCGAGATGAACTGCATGAGCTGCGACCCATGAGCAAGGGGAGCGAGGGCAGAGGAAAGAGGAGCCTTTGGATGTCAGTGTAGTGGTGTGGTGATTTATCCCTACTTAATAACTCGGCAAAAATCCTACCGTCCACATTCGGCTGACAGGTGGGGGACCTAGCGTGCAGACTTGTCAACCAAACCTCACGCCTTCGTGGTTCAAAGGCCCTCTCGCGCACATTGGACGATATTTTTTGGCACCATGCCCACGTACATATGACTGGGAGGCCTTGCTCGGGAACCAGAAATGCCTGGCCCACACTCTTACTCGCTCCTAGGAACTTGTCATGGCTCGCGCCGGCAGATC
Organism: Avena eriantha; assembly: GCA_910589775.1. Classification (NCBI taxonomy): domain Eukaryota; kingdom Viridiplantae; phylum Streptophyta; class Magnoliopsida; order Poales; family Poaceae; genus Avena; species Avena eriantha. Next base: position 340,267,162 of record OU342743.1, on the reverse strand, counting down.
TGTCCACTCAACCGCTTCCGGGGCTCGCTGCGGAAGATCAACCCCAAGATCCTACCATCACAGTATCAAATGGCCATGGTTTCTTGAGCGGAGCAATGACGCTACGTCTCCGATCTCGGCCCCTCCTACCTGTAGAAGCACTAATGCGGCGTCGAGCTCGAGCAGGGGCCGCTAGGCATGACGGGGCTCAGTCCATGCCAACCCCGTCACCTTTGTCATTGTTGATTCCGATGTTGAGGGCAACGGGGACGAAGTTGTGCAGAATGCCATTGTTGCCTCCTTGGCGAAGGGCAAGCCACGGGCGGGAGTGGATGTCACTGGGAAGGGCACGGCGGTGTCATCAATCGAGGTGGACTCCGACGACAGAGCTGTGATGTGGGTTTAGATGTTGTTTAGGATGGTTGCAATTTTGGTTGTGTTTAGTGCGAGTACAATTATTGTAATGGGTTTGTCAAGCTATATTGAGAAATATGTGCAATAGCAGCGTGTAAGTGCTTCCACTTTAGAAATTGTGCCTGTGCCATTTGCATGTTGCATTATCAACGTAGATTACATGTAAACAATCCAACGACAATCAGATAACAACCATCAGACGGATGGAAGAGAAGTGGGGATAGTGGCTTCGAGGGGAAGGAAGAGAAGTAAGGGTGGCGTGACACTGGTAGGTGGGCCCATGGAACACTTGACACTGACATGCAGGAGCGGGAGCACGGGGTGTTGCCAGTTTCTCCAGAGCAAGAGGACTTTGCAACATGACAAAAGCAAGGTGATTGGACCAATAACTCGTCGAATTATTAAGGAATACTAAAAAAACTACAACTGGGGTACATTCACACAACACGTATGCTCTACGCACCTGAGAAGCATCGCTTAAGTCTAATAGTAATGATAGCATAAGTACTACATTTCCCTGTCGCTCTTCTCGATACAAATGTAGAAATGCATCTGCCTGTTCGGTCTAGCACCAACAAGGTACTGAGATGGCACACAGAGGATCGACCTTAGGTCCGCATACTCCACCTCTCGTGGTGTCGGGCAGCTCAGCACCTCGGCTAGAAAAAGAATGTTATTGGACGACGGCGGCTGGGCGTTCGCCCACATGCGCACCGTGTATAGGGGCCACGCGCACGAGACTGACCTGATGCATACCGCACATCGGCGGTGATAGTCAGGACGAAAATAGAGCCGCCCCCTGGAAAATTAGCCGGCGGCATGCCGAGTCAGTGAACGGCACCTGCGCTTGGAGAAGTTGAGATTTCTCGTACGAGATCCTAATCACTTCGATCAAGTGCTCTTCTACAAGGTGGACGACGAACTCTGCCGGCGGGCTGGTGTAGTTACAGCCCGGCTCCGTGCAGGAGCACGCATAGTGCGGGCACACGAGCTCGTGGAGCGGGAGAACATGGTAAGAGTAAAGGCGAAAGCATCCTGGGTGGGAGCACACGAGCGGGAACATCGCTGCAGAGTTGCGCACGATTATCTCCAGATTCTTGGGCTACAACATCTGCCACATCTGAAGTTCATCGAGAAATCGGAAAAAAGATCAGCAGATAGATCGGCGCATAGCAGGAATATGTAAGATAAATTCAAAATCTTGTAAAATGATTTCTTAGCATGAAGGTAGTGACCAAGAATCAGCGGATGTTGTCCGGGCATGGCGCACGAAAGCCGGTGGTGTTGTCCAGGCGCACAGTGACGTGTGGTGGATGAGGGGAGAGGGGGTTGTGGAGTAGACGTGCTCACTCACGAGCTCTATGATATTACTTCTAGGCTATGGGGGAGCGGAAATAATAGTAATATAAGTGAAAATGTAACCGGGCCAATGATCTCATGGAACAGCCTACTCGTGGATCGCTCTTACGAAGAACCATCTTATTCATCCACACGCCCCAATTGAACGGTCTGCAACAATCGGATCAGACAACTAGTTCTTTAGGGGGGCTTCTAGAAGACGTGATCTTATGTGGTTTGTCATTACAAGAACACACATGCAATGACTCTGGTGGATCCATATGTGGTTTGTGGAAAGAACACACATGGAATGCCATTGGTTGATCCATATGTGGGTTGTGAAAAGAACACACATGCAATGATACTATGGATCCATATGTGGTTTGTCATTACAAGAACACACATGCAATGAACCTGGTGGATACATATGTGGTTTGTGGAAAGAACACAAATGCAATGACATTGGTTAATCCATATATGGGTTGTGGAAAGAACACACATGCAATGACATTGGTGGATCCATGTGGTTTGTGAGAAGAACACACATGCAATGACTCTGGTGGATCCATGTGTGGTTTGTGGAAAGAACATACATGCAATGACTCTAATCGATCCATATGTGGTTTGTGGAAAGAACAAACATACAATGACTCTGGTTGATCCATATATGGTTCATGAAAAGAACACACATGCAATGACATTGGTTGATCCATATGTGGTTTGTCATTACAAGAACATAGATGGAATGACTCTGGTGGATCCATATGTGGTTTGTGAAAAGAACAGACATGCAATGACTCTAGTTGTGGTTAATGAAAAGAACATACATGCAATGACTCTAGATGTGGTTTATTAAAATAACACACATGCAATAACACTGGTGGATCCATATGTGGTTCATGAAAAGAACACACATGCAATGACTCTAGTGGATCCATATGTGGTTTGTGAGAAGAACACACATGCAATGACTCTGGTGGATCCATATGTGGTTTGTGCAAAGAACATACATGCAATGACTCATGTGGATCCATATGTGGTTTGTGAATAGAACAAACATGCAATGACTCTGGTGGATCCATATGTGGGTTGTGGAAAGAACACACATGCAATGACTCTAGCTGTGGTTTATTAAAAGAACACACAGGCAATGACACTAGTGGATCCATATGTGGTTCATGAAAAGAACACACATGCAATGACATTGGTTGATCCATATGTGGGTTGTGAGAAGAACACACATGCAATGACTCTGGTTGATCGATATGTGGGTTGTGGAAAGAACACACATGCAATGACTCTGGTGGATCCATATGTGGTTTGTGGAAAGAACATACATGCAATGACTCTAGTGGATCCATATGTGGTTTGTTAAAAGAACACACATGGAATGGCTCTGGTGGATCCATATGTTGTTTGTGAAAAGAACAGACATGCAATGACTCTAGTTGTGGTTAATGAAAAGAACAGACATGTAATGACTCTAGATGTGGCTTATTAAAAGAACGCACATGCAATTACACTGGTGGATCCATATGTGGTTCATGAAAAGAACACACATGCAATGACTCTGGTGGATCCATATGTGCTTTGTGAAAAGAACACACATGCAATGACTCTAGTGGATCCATATGTGGTTGGTGGAAAGAACATACATGCAATGACTCTTGTGGATCCATATGTGGTTTGTGAAAAGAACAAACATGCAATGACTCTGGTGGATCCATATGTGGGTTGTGGAAATAACACACATGTAATGACTCTAGTTGTGGTTTATTCAAAGAACACACATGCAATGACACAGGTGGATCCATATGTGGTTCATGAAAAGAACACACATGCAATGACATTGGTTGATCCATATGTGGGTTGTGAGAAGAACACACATGCAATGGATCTAGTTGATCCATATGTGGTTTGTGGAAAGAACACATATACAAAGACTCTGGTGGATCCATATGTGGTTTGTGGAAAGAACATACATGCAATGACTCAAGTGGATCCATATGTGTTTTCTGAAAATAACAAACATGCAATGACTCTGGAGGATCCATATGTGGGTTGTGGAAGGAACACACATGCAATGACTCTGGTGGATCGATGTGTGGTTTGTCATTACAAGAACACACATGCAATGACACTGGTGGATCCATATGCACATGCAATGACATTGGTTGATCCATATGTGGGTTGTGGAAAGAACACACATGCAATGACATTGGTGGATCCATGTGGTTTGTGAGAAGAACACACATGCAATGACTCTGGTGGATCCATGTGTGGTTTGTGGAAAGAACATACATGCAATGACATTGGTTGATCCATATGTGGTTTGTGGAAAGAACACACATGCAATGACACTGGTGGATCCATATGTGGTTTTTCATTACAAGAACACACATTCAATGACACTGGTGGATCCATATGTGGTTTGTGAATAGAACACACATGCAATGACTCTGGTGGATCCATATGTGCTTTGTGAATAGAACACACATGCAATAACTCTGGTGGATGCATATGTGGTTTGTGACCATAACACGAATGCAATACCATTGGTTGATCCATATGTGGTTTGTCATTACACACATGTGGTTGATACATATTTTAATGGTTTGTGGAAAGAACATACATGAAATGACATTGGTTGATCCACATGTGGGTTTTGGAAAGAACACAGATGCAATTACATTGGTTGATCCATATGTGGGTTGTGGAAAGAACACACATGCCATGACTCTGGTGGATCCAAGTGTGGTTTGTCACAAGAACATACATGCAAAGACTCTAGTGGATCCATATGTGGTTTGTGAAAAGAACAATCATGCAATAACTCTGGTTGATCGATATGTGGTTCATGAAAAGAACACACATGCAATGACATTGGTTGATCCATATGTGGTTTGTGATTACAAGAACACACATGCAATGACTCTGGTGGATCCATATGTGGTTTGCGGAAAGAACACACATGCAATGACTCTAGTGGGTCCATATGTGGTTTGTGAAAAGAACACACATGCAATGATACTGCTGGATACATATGTGGTTTGTCATTACAAGAACACACCTGCAGTGACACTGGTGGATCCATATGTGGTTTGTGGAAAGAACACACATGCAATGACATTGGTTGATCCATATGTGGGTTGTGGAAAGAACACACATGCAATGACTCTGCTTGATCCATATGTGGTTCATGAAAATAACACATATGCAATGACTCTAGTGGATCCATATGTGGTTTGTGGAAAGAACAAACAAGCAATTACTCTAGTTGATCCATATCTGGTTCATGAAAATAACACACATGCAATGACATTGGTTGATCCATATGTGGTATGTCATTACAAGAACATACATGCAATGACTCTGGTGGATCCATATGTGGTTTGTCAAAAGAACAGACATGCAATGACTCTAGTTGTGGTTAATGAAAAGAACAGACATGCAATGACTCTAGATGTTGTTTACTAAAAGAACACACATGCAATGACACTGGTGGGTCCATATGTGGTTTATGAAAAGAAGACACATGCAATGACTCTAGTGGATCCATATGTGGTTTGTGAGAAGAACACACATGCAATGACTCTGGTGGATCCATATGTGGTTTGTGGAAAGAACATACATGCAATGACTCATGTGGATCCATATGTGGTTTGTGAAAAGAACACACATGCAATGACTCTGGTGGATCCGTATGTGGTTTGTGAAAAGAACAGCATGCAATGACTCTAGTTGTGGTTAATGAAAATAATAGACATGCAATGACTCTAGATGTGGTTTATTAAAATAACACACATGCAATGACTCTAGTGGATCCATATGTGGTTTGTGAGAAGAACACACATGCATTGACTTGGTGGATCCAAAATGTGGTTTGTGGAAAGAACATACATGCAATGACACTGGTGGATCCATATGTGCTTTGTGAGAAGAACACACATGCAATGACTCTGGTGGATCCATATGTGGTTTGTGGAAAGAACATACATGCAATGACTCTTGTAGATCCATATGTGGTTTGTGAAAAGAACAAACATGCAATGACTCTGGTGGATCCATATGTGGGTTGTGGAAATAACACACATGTAATGACTCTAGCTGTGGTTTATTAAAAGAACACACATGCAATGACACTAGTGGATCCATATGTGGTTCATGAACAGAACACACATGCAATGACATTGGTTGATCCATATGTGGTTTGTGAGAAGAACACACATGCAATGACTCTAGTGGATCCATATGTGGGTTGTGGAAAGAACACACATGCAATGACATTGGTGGATCCATGTGGTTTGTGAGAAGAACACACATGCAATGACTCTGGTGGATCCATGTGTGGTTTGTGGAAAGAACATACATGCAATGACAATTGTTGATCCATATGTGGTTTGTGGAAAGAACACACATGCAATGACACTGGTGGATCCATATGTGGTTTGTCATTATAAGAACACACATTCAATGACACTGGTGGATCCATATGTGGTTTGTGAACAGAACACACATGCAATGACTCTGGTGGATCCATATGTGGTTTGTGACAATAACACAAATGCAATACCATTGGTTGATCCATATGTGGTTTGTCATTACACACATGTGGTTGATACATATTTTAATGGTTTGTGGAAAGAACATACATGAAATGACATTGGTTGATCCACATGTGGGTTTTGGAAAGAACACACATGCAATTACATTGGTTGATCCATATGTGGGTTGTGGAAAGAACACACATGCCATGACTCTGGTGGATCCAAGTGTGGTTTGTGACAAGAACATACATGCAAAGACTCTAGTGGATCCATATGTGGTTTGTGAAAAGAACAAACATGCAATAACTCTGGTTGATCCATATGTGGTTCATGAAAAGAACACACATGCAATGACATTGGTTGATCCATATGTGGTTTGTGATTACAAGAACACACATGCAATGACTCTGGTGGATCCATATGTGGTTTGTGGAAAGAACACACATGCAATGACTCTAGTGGGTCCATATGTGGTTTGTGAAAAGAACACACATGCAATGATACTGGTGGATACATATGTGGTTTGTCATTACAAGAACACACCTGCAATGACACTGGTGGATCCATATGTGGTTTGTGGAAAGAACACACATGCAATGACATTGGTTGATCCATATGTGGGTTGTGGAAAGAACACACATGCAATGACTCTGCTTGATCCATATGTGGTTCATGAAAATAACACACATGCAATGACTCTAGTGGATCCATATGTGGTTTGTGGAAAGAACAAACATGCAATTACTCTGGTTGATCCATATGTGGTTCATGAAAATAACACACATGCAATGACATTGGTTGATCCATATGTTGTTTGTCATTACAAGAACATACATGCAATGACTCTGGTGGATCCATATGTGGTTTGTGGAAAGAACATACATGCAATGACTCATGTGGATCCATATGTGGTTTGTGAAAAGAACACACATGCAATGACTCTGGTGGATCCGTATGTGGTTTGTGAAAAGAACAGCATGCAATGACTCTAGTTGTGGTTAATGAAAATAATAGACATGCAATGACTCTAGATGTGGTTTATTAAAATAACACACATGCAATGACTCTAGTGGATCCATATGTGGTTTGTGAGAAGAACACACATGCAATGACTTGGTGGATCCAAAATGTGGTTTGTGGAAAGAACATACATGCAATGACATTGGTGGATCCATATGTGCTTTGTGAGAAGAACACACATGCAATGACTCTGGTGGATCCATATGTGGTTTGTGGAAAGAACATACATGCAATGACTCTTGTAGATCCATATGTGGTTTCTGAAAAGAACAAACATGCAATGACTCTGGTGGATCCATATGTGGGTTGTGGAAATAACACACATGTAATGACTCTAGCTGTGGTTTATTAAAAGAACACACATGCAATGACACTAGTGGATCCATATGTGGTTCATGAACAGAACACACATGCAATGACATTGGTTGATCCATATGTGGTTTGTGAGAAGAACACACATGCAATGACTCTAGTGGATCCATATGTGGGTTGTGGAAAGAACACACATGCAATGACATTGGTGGATCCATGTGGTTTGTGAGAAGAACACACATGCAATGACTCTGGTGGATCCATGTGTGGTTTGTGGAAAGAACATACATGCAATGACATTGGTTGATCAATATGTGGTTTGTGCAAAGAACACACATGCAATGACACTGGTGGATCGATATGTGGTTTGTCATTACAAGAACACACATTCAATGACACTGGTGGATCCATATGTGGTTTGTGAATAGAACACACATGCAATGACTCTGGTGGATCCATATGTGCTTTGTGATAATAACACAAATGCAATACCATTGGTTGATCCATATGTGGTTTGTCATTACACACATGTGGTTGATACATATTTTAATGATTTGTGGTAAGAACATACATGAAATGACATTGGTTGATCCACATGTGGGTTTTGGAAAGAACACACATGCAATTACATTGGTTGTATCCATATGTGGGTTCTGGAAAGAACACACATGCCATGACTCTGGTGGATCCAAGTGTGGTTTGTGACAAGAACATACATGAAAAGACTCTAGTGGATCCATATGTGGTTTGTGAAAAGAACAAACATGCAATAACTCTGGTTGATCGATATGTGGTTCATGAAAATAACACACATGCAATGACATTGGTTGATCCATATGTGGTTTGTGATTGCAAGAACACACATGCAATGACTCTGGTGGATCCATATGTGGTGTGTGGAAAGAACACACATGCAATGACTCTAGTGGGTCCATATGTGGTTTGTGAAAAGAACACACATGCAATGATACTGGTGGATACATATGTGGTTTGTCATTACAAGAACACACCTGCAATGACACTGGTGGATCCATATGTGGTTTGTGGAAAGAACACACATGCAATGACATTGGTTGATCCATATGTGGGTTGTGGAAAGAACACACATGCAATGACTCTGCTTGATCCATATGTGGTTCATGAAAATAACACACATGCAATGACTCTAGTGGATCCATATGTGGTTTGTGGAAAGAACAAACATGCAATTACTCTGGTTGATCCATATGTGGTTCATGAAAATAACACACATGCAATGACATTGGTTGATCCATATGTGGTTTGTCATTACAAGAACATACATGCAATGACTCTGGTGGATCCATATGTGGTTTGTCAAAAGAACAGACATGCAATGACTCTAGTTGTGGTTAATGAAAAGAACATGACATGCAATGACTCTAGATGTTGTTTATTAAAAGAACACACATGCAATGACACTGGTGGGTCCATATGTGGTTTATGAAAAGAAGACACATGCAATGACTCTAGTGGATCCATATGTGGTTTGTGAGAAGAACACAACTGCAATGACTCTGGTGGATCCATATGTGGGTTTGTGGAAAGAACATAACATGCAATGACTCATGTGGATCCATATGTGGTTTGTGAAAAGAACACACATGCAATGACTCTGGTGGATCCGTATGTGGTTTGTGAAAGAACATCATGCAATGACTCTAGTTGTGGTTTAATGAAAATAACAACATGGCAATGACTCTAGAGTGTGGTTTATTAAAATAACACACATGCAATGACTCTAGTGGATCCATATGTGGTTTGTGAGAAGAACACACATGCAATGACTTGGTGGATCCAAATGTGGTTTTGTGGAAAAGAACATACATGCAATGACACTGGTGGATCCATATGTGCTTTGTGAG
>OU342743.1:340072264-340257569 GCA_910589775.1 Avena eriantha | reverse complement strand
AACAGACATGCAATGACTCTAGATGTGGTTTATTGAAAGAACACACATGCAATGACACTGGTGGGTCGATGTGTGGTTTACGAAAAGAACACACATGCAATGACTCTAGTGGACCCATATGTGGTTTGTGAGAAGAACACACATGCAATGACTCTGGTGGAACCATATGTGGTTTGTGGAAAGAACATACATGCAATGACTCTTGTGGATGCATATGTTGTTTGTGAAAAGAACAAACATGCAATGACTCTGGTGGATCCATATGTGGTTTGTGGAAAGAACACACATGCAATGACTCTAGCTGTGGTTTATTAAAAGAACACACATGCAATGACACAAGTGTATCCATATGTGGTTCATGAAAAGAACACACATGCAGTAACATTGGTTGATCCATATGTGGGTTGTGAGAAGAACACACATACAATGACTCTGGTTGATCCATATGTGGGTTGCGGAAAGAACACACATTCAATGACTCTGGTGGATCCATATGTGGTTTGTGGAAAGAACATACATGCAATGACTCTAGTGGATCGATATGTGGTTTGTGAAAAGAACAAACATGCAATGACTTTGGTGGATCCATATGTGGGTTGTGGAAAGAACTCACATGAAATGACTCTGGTGGATCCATATGTGGTTTGTGGAACGAACACACATGCAATGACATTGGTTGACCCATATGTGGGTTGTGGAAAGAACACAAATGCAATGAAATTGGTGGATCCATGTGGTTTGTGAGAAAAACACACATGCAATGACTCTGGTGGATCCATGTGTGGTTTGTGGAAAGAAGATACATGCAATGACATTGGTTGATCCATATGTGGTTTCTGGGAAGAACACACGTGCCATGACACTAGTGGATCCATATGTGGTTTGTCATTACAAGAACACACATGCAATGACATTGGTGGATCGATATGTGGTTTGTGAATAGAACACACATGCAATAACTCTGGTGGACCCATATGTGGTTTGTGACAATAACACAAATGCAATGCCATTGGTTGATCCATATGTGGTTTGTCATCACACTCATGTGGTTGATCCATATTATAATGGTTTGTGGAAAGAACATACATGCAATGACATTGGTTGATCCACATGTGGGTTGTGGAAAGAACACATATGCAATGACATTAGTTGATCCATATGTGGGTTGCGGAAAGAACACACATGCAATGACTCTGGTGGATCCATGTGTGGTTTATGAGAAGAACATACATGCAATGACTCTAGTGGACCCATATGTGGTTTGTGAAAAGAACAAACCTGCAATAACTCTGGTTGATCGATTTGTGGTTCATGAGAAGAACACACATGCAATGACATTGGTTGATCCATATGTGGTTTGTCATTACATGAACACACATGCAATGACTGTGGTGGATCCATATGTAGTTTGTGGAAAGAACACACATGCAATGACTCTAGTGGGTCCATATGTGGTTTGTGAAAAGAACACACATGCAATGACTCTGGTGGATCCATATGTGGTTTGTGGAAAGAGCATACATGTAATGACTCTTGTGGATGCATATGTTGTTTGTGAAAAGAACAAACATGCAATGACTCTGGTGGATCCATATGTGGTTTGTGGAAAGAACACACATGCAATGACTCTGGTGGATCCATGTGTGGTTTCTGGAAAGAACATACATGCAATGACATTGGTTGATCCATATGTGGTTTCTGGAAAGAACACACATGCAATGACACTAGTGGATCCATATGTGGTTTGTCATTACAAGAACACACATGCAATGACATTGGTGGATCCATATGTGGTTTGTGAATAGAACACACATACAATGACTCTGGTGGATCCATATGAGGTTTGTGACAATAACACAAATGCAATGCCATTGGTTTATCCATATGTGGTTTGTCATCACACACATGTGGTTGATCCATATTATAATTGTTTGTGGAAAGAACATACATGCAATGACATTGGTTGATCCACATGTGGGTTGTGGAAAGAACACATATGCAATGACATTGGTTGATCCATATGTGGGTTGCGGAAAGAACACACATGCAATGACTCTGGTGCATCCATGTGTGGTTTATGAGAAGAACATACATGCAATGACTCTAGTGGACCCATATGTGGTTTGTGAAAAGAACAAACCTGCAATAACTCTGGTTGATCGATTTGTGGTTCATGAGAAGAACACACATGCAATGACATTGGTTGATCCATATGTGGTTTTTCATTACATGAACACACATGCAATGACTGTGGTGGATTCATATGTGGTTTGTGGAAAGAGCATACATGTAATGACTCTTGTGGATGCATATGTTGTTTGTGAAAAGAACAAACATGCAATGACTCTGGTGGATCCATATGTGGTTTGTGGAAAGAACACACATGCAATGACTCTAGCCGTGGTTTATTAAAAGAACACACATGCAATGACACTAGTGTATCTATATGTGGTTCATGAAAAGAACACTCATGTAGTAACATTTGTTGATCCATATGTGGGTTGTGATAAGAACACACATGCAATGACTCTGGTTGATCCATATGTGGGTTGTGGAAAGAACACACATGCAATGACTCTGGTGGATCCATATTGGTTTGTGGAAAGAACATACATGCAATGACTCTAGTGGATCCATATGTGGTTTGTGAAAAGAACAAACATGCAATGACTCTGGTGGATCCATGTGTGGGTTGTGGAAAGAACTCACATGCAATGACTCTGGTGGATCCATATGTGGTTTGTGGAACGAACACACATGCAATGACATTGGTTGACCCATATGTGGGTTGTGGAAAGAACACACATGCAATGAAATTGGTGGATCCATGTGGTTTGTGAGAAGAACACACATGCAATGACTTTGCTGGATCCATGTGTGGTTTGTGAAAAGAACATATATGCAATGACATTGGTTGATCCATATGTGGTTTCTGGAAAGAACACACATGCAATGACACTAGTGAATCCATATATGGTTTGTCATTACAAGAACACACATGCAATGACATTGGTGGATCCATATGTGGTTTGTGAATAGAACACACATGCAATGACTCTGGTGGATCCATATGTGGTTTGTGACAATAACACAAATGCAATGCCATTGGTTGATCCATATGTGGTTTGTCATTACACACATCTGGTTGATCCATATTATAATGGTTTGTGGAAAGAACATACATGCAATGACATTGGTTGATCCAGATGTGGGTTGTGGAAAGAACACGCATGCAATGACATTGGTTGATCCATATGTGGGTTGTGGAAAGAACACACATGCAATGACTCTGGTGGATCCATGTGTAGTTTATGAGAAGAACATACATGAAATGACTCTAGTGGACCCATATGTGGTTTGTGAAACGAACAAACATGCAATAACTCTGGTTGATCGATTTGTGGTTCATGAGAAGAACACACATGCAATGACATTGGTTGATCCATATGTGGTTTGTCATTACATGAACACACATGCAATGACTGTTGTGGATCCATATGTGGTTTGTGGAAAGAACACACATGCAATGACTCTAGTGGGTCCATATGTGGTTTGTGAAAAGAACACACATGGAATGACTCTGGTGGATCCATATGTGGTTTGTGAAAAGAACAGACATGCAATGACTCTAGTTGTGGTTAATTAAAAGAACAGACATGCAATGACTCCAGATGTGGCTTATTAAAAGAACACACATGCAATGACACGGGTGGATCCAAATGTGGTTCATGAAAAGAACACACATGCAATGACTCTGGTGGATCCATATGTGGTTTGTGAGAAGAACACACATGCAATGACTCTGGTGGATCCATATGTGGTTTGTGGAAAGAACATGCATGCAATGACTCTTGTGGATGCATATGTTGTTTGTGAAAAGAACAAACATGCAATGACTGTGCTGGATCCATATGTGGTTTGTGGAAAGAAACACATGCAATGACTCTAGCTGTGGTTTATTAAAAGAACACACATGCAATGACACTAGTGTATCCATATGTGGTTCATGAAAAGAACACACATGCAGTAACATTGGTTGATCCAAATGTGGGATGTGAGAAGAACACACATGCAATGACTCTGGTTGATCCATATGTGGGTTATGGAAAGAACACACATGCAATGACTCTGGTGGATCCATATGTGGTTTGTGGAAAGAACATATATGCAATGACTCTAGTGGATCCATATGTGGTTTGTGAAAAGAACAAACATGCAATGACTCTGGTGGATCCATATGTGGGTTGTGGAAAGAACTCACATGCAATGACTCGGGTGGATCCATATGTGGTTTGTGGAACGAACACACATGCAATGACATTGGTTGATCCTTATGTGGGTTGTGGAAAGAACACACATGCAATGAAATTGGTGGATCCATGTGGTTTGTGAGAAGAACACACATGCAATGACTCTGGTGGATCCATGTGTGGTTTGTGGAAAGAACATACATGCAATGAAATTGGTTGATCCATATGTGGTTTCTGGAAAGAACACACATGCAATGACACTACTGGATCCATATGTGGTTTGTGATTACAAGAACACACATGCAATGACATTGGTGGATCCATATGTGGTTTGTGAATCGAACACACATGGAATGACTCTGGTGGATCCATATGTGGTTTGTGACAATAACACAAATGCTATGCCATTGGTTGATCCATAGGTGGTTTGTCATTACACACATGTGGTTGATCCATATTATAATGGTTTGTGTAAAGAACATACATGCAATGACATTGGTTGATCCACATGTGGGTTGTGGAAAGAACAAACATGCAATGACATTGGTTGATCCATATGTGGGTTCCAGAAAGAACACACATGCAATGACTCTGGTGGATCCATGTGTGGTTTATGAGAAGAACATACATGCAATGACTCTAGTGGAGCCATATGTGGTTTGTGAAAAGAACAAACATGCAACAACTCTGGTTGATCGATTTGTGGTTCATGAGAAGAACACACATGCAATGACATTGGTTGATCCATATGTGGTTTGTCATTACATGAACACACATGCAATGACTGTGGTGGAACCATATGTGGTTTGTGGAAAGAACACACATGCAATGACTCTAGTGGGTCCATATGTGGTTTGTGAAAAGAACACACATGCAATGACTCTGGTGGATCCATATGTGGTTTGTGAAAAGAACAGACATGCAATGACTCTAGTTGTGGTTAATGAAAAGAACATACATGCAATGACTCTAGATGTGGTTTATTAAAAGAACACACATGCAATGAAACTGGTGGATCCATATGTGGTTCATGAAAAGAACACACATGCAATAACTCTGGTGGATCCATATGTGGTTTGTGAGAAGAACACACATGCAATGACTCTGGTGGATCCATATGTGGTTTGTGGAAAGAACATACATGCAATGACTCTTGTGGATGCATATGTTGTTTGTGAAAAGAACAAACATGCAATGACTCTGGTGGATCAATATGTGGTTTGTGGAAAGAACACACATGCAATGACTCTAGCTGTGGTTTATTAAAAGAACACACATGCAATGACTCTAGTGTATCCATATGTGGTTCATGAAAAGAACACACATGCAGTAACATTGGTTGATCCATATGTGGGTTGTGAGAAGAACACAGATGCAATGACTTTGGTTGATCCATATGTGGGTTGTAGAAAGAACACACATGCAATGACTCTGGTGGATCCATATGTTGTTTGTGGAAAGAACATACATGCAATGACTCTAGTGGATCCATATGTGGTTTGTGAAAAGAACAAACATGCAGTGACTCTAGTGGATCCATATGTGGGTTGTGGAAAGAACTCACATGCAATGACTCTGGTGGATCCATATGTGGTTTGTGGAATGAACACACATCCAATGACATTGGTTGATCCTTATGTGGGTTGTGGAAAGAACACACATGCAATGAAATTGGTGGATCTATGTGGTTTGTGAGAAGAACACACATGCAATGACTCTGGTGGATCCATGTGTGGTTTGTGGAAAGAAGATACATGCAATGACATTGGTTGATCCATATGTGGTTTCTAGAAAGAACACACATGCAATGACACTAGTGGATCCATATGTGGTTTGTCATTACAAGAACACACATGCAATGACAGTGGTGGATCCATATGTGGTTTGTGAATAGAACACACATGCAATGACTCTAGTGGATCCATATGTGGTTTGTGACAATAACACAAATGCAATGCCATTGGTTGATCCATATGTGGTTTGTCATTACACACATGTGGTTGATCCATATTATAATGGTTTGTGGAAAGAACATGCATTCAATGACATTGGTTGATCCACATGTGGGTTGTGGAAAGAAGACACATGCAATGACATTGGTTGATCCATATGTGGGTTGTGGAAAGAACACACATGCAATGACTCTGGTGGATCCATGTGTGGTTTGTGGAAATAACATACATGCAATGACTCTAGTGGATCCATGTGTGGTTTGTGAAAAGAACAAACATGCAATGACTCTGGTGGATCCATGTGTGGTTTGTGAGAAGAACATACATGCAATGACTCTAGTGGATCGATATGTGGTTTGTGAAAAGAACAAACATGCAATAACTCCGGTTGATCGATATGTGGTTCATGAGAAGAACACACATGCAATTACATTGGTTGATCCATATGTGGTTTGTCATTACAAGAACACACATGCGATGATTGTGGTGGATCCATATGTGGTTTGTGGAAAGAACAAACATGCAATGACTCTAGTGGGTACTTATGTGGTTTGTGAAAAGAACATGCATGCAATGATACTGGTGGATACATATGTGGTTTGTAATTACAAGAACACACATGCAATGATACTGGTGGATATATATGTGGTTTGTCATTAAAAGAACACACATGCAATGACTCTGGTGGATCCACATGTGGTTTGTGGAAAGAACACACATGCAATGGCATTGGTGGATCCATATGTGGTTCATTACAAGAACACACATGCAATGACTCTAGTGGATCCATATGTGGTTTGTGGAAAGAACACACATGCAATGACATTGGTGGATCCATGTGTGGTTCATTACAAGAACACACATGCAATGACTCTCGTGGATCCATATGTGGTTTGTGACAATAACACATATGTAATTGTTGGAGATATGCCAAAGAGGCAATAATAAAAGTGATTATTGTTATATCTTTGTGTTTATGATGAATGTTTACATCCCATGCTATAATTGTATTATTAGACCACTAATACATGTGTGTTTTGTAAACATATCAGAGTCCCTAGTAAGCCTCTTGTTGAACTAGCTTGTTGATTAATAGATGATCATGGTTTCCTGATCATGGACATGAGGATGTGATTAATAACAAGGTTATATCATTAGGAGAATGATGTGATGGACACACACCCATAGTAAGTGTAGCATAAGATCAAGTCATTAAGTTCGTATTGCTGTAAGCTTTCAAATACATAGTAACCTAATCCTTCGACCATGAGGTTATGTTAATCACCATCACCGGATGGATACTTTGATGACATCAAACGCCGCTTCGTAACTGGGTGGTTATAAAGTTGTCATTGGGTATTCTGAAAGTATGTGTTGAAGCGCATGAACCAAGATTAGGATTTGTCCATCCATATGACGGATAGATATGCTCTGGGCCCTCTTGGTGGAATGTCATCTAGTTAGCTTGCAAGCATGTGACTAGGTCACAAGGGATGACATATCACGGAATGAGTAAAGAGTACTTATCAGTAACGAGGTAGAACTAGGTATGGAGATGCCGACGATCAAACCTCGGATAAGTATAGTATCGCGTGACAAAGGGACTTGGTTTCGTATGTAAGTGGTTCAATCGATCGCAAAGTCATCGTTGAGTATGTGGGAGCCATTATGGATCTCCAGGTCCCACTGATGGTTATTGATAGGAGATGTGTCTCTATCATGTCTGCATATTCACGAACCGTAGGGTGACACACCTAAGGTTCGAAGTTGTTTTAAGTAGATATGGAATATGCGTTGGAGACCGAATGGTTTTCGGAGTCTCGGATTGGATTCGGGACATCACGAGGAGATCCGAAATGGTCCGGAGAATAAGTTTCATATATAGGAGATCATTTTCTGAGTTAGGAAATGTTCCGGAGTATTTGTATGAGGGTTCTAGAAGGTTTCGGAATGTTCCGGAAGGTTCTAGAAGATATCTTGGAGTTTGCTTGAAAATCAAGATAGGGATCAAGGAGTCCTGGTGGGTCAAGATAAGGAGTCGTGGGGGAGGAGGACTCCTCCCCCCACTCCCCAATCCGCCGGCCTAGAGGAGGGGAGTCCTACAAGGACTCCCCTCCCCACGGCGCCCTCCCCCCCTTAAATAGAAGGGCAGGGGCGCCCCCTCCTCGCTGGCTCCCATAACTCCCAATCTCTGCCGCCTCTCTCCTCCACCTTCTTCTACACAGGCATAGGCGAAGCCCTGCAGAATTCTCTACTCCACCACCACCACCACGCCGTCGTGCTGCTGGGATTCCATGGAGAAGATCTACTACCTCCGCTGCTCGCTGGAACGGGGAGAGGAAGGTCTGCTTTGACTTCGCACGTGTGACCGACTGCGGAAGCGCTGCCGAAACGTGGCGCCGGAAGGATCGTCCACTTGACCGACTGCGGAAGCGCTGCTGGAACGCGACGCCGGAAGGATCGTCCACACGATCTTGAGATTGGCAAGTGATCGACTACATGAACCACGAGATCTAATCTCGTTAACGCTTTCGGATCTACGAGGGTTAGTTCCTATCTATCTCGTTGCTCATGTCTAATAGATTAGATCTTGGCTTTTATCTAGATTAGATCTAGGTTTTGTTCGTTCTTGCGGTAGAAAATTTTGTTTTCCATGCTACGAACCCATCAGTGGTATATCAGAGCCGTATCTATGCGTAGATCTGTTGCACGAGTAGAACACAATGTTTTTGTGGGTGTTGATGCTTTTGTTGTCGGTGTCTTAGCGTGTACTTTGCATCTTGCGGCATGGTGGGATGAAGCGGCTCGGGTTAACATTACATGTCATCACACATGAGACTTGCTCCATGCTTGACGTGCAACTTGCTTTGCACAAGTGGCTTTGCGGGTGTCTGTCTCTCCCACCATAGTTAAGATTCAATTTACAATGAGCATCTTGACAACACTTGTATCAACGTTGTGGTTCTTGTTCGTAGGTAAGATCGGTCTTATGCTAAAGCCCCAAACCACGTAAAACTTGCAAAGAAAATTAGAGGCGTCTAACTTGTTTTTGCAGGGGTTTTGTGATGTGATATGGCCAACATGTGATTGTGATTGTATTTGATGTATGCAATGATCCTTGTTGTAATATGGCAACCGGCAGGAGCCTAATGGTTGTCTTTAATTCTGTTAAGACCTGCGTGTCTATTCATCTTGTAATAGCTTTATTCCAAGTAGTTGTAATAGTTGCTGGTGATGATGGACAACCATGAAGCGGCGCCACTGACCTTGACGCATTGCTGGTGATGATGGAGATCATGTTCGTGCTTTGGAGATGGAGATCAAAGGCGCAAGAGGAAAAGGCCATATCATATCACACTAATTATGAATTGCCTGTGATGTTATGCATCTTGTATTGCTTAGATCGCGACGGTAGCATTATAAGATGATCCCTCTCACTAAATATCAAGTAATAAAGTGTTCACACTTAGTTGGCACCATTGCTAAGACTCGTCGTTTCGAAGCATCTCGTGATGATCGGATGTGATAGATTCTATGTGTGCATACAACGGGTGCTAGCCAGATTTGCACATGCGGAAACTAAGGTTATCTTGACGAGCCTAGCATGTACAGACATGGTCTCGGAACACGGAATACCGAAAGGTAGAGCATGAGTCATATAAATGATATGATGAACATGAAGATTGTTCGCCGATGAAACTACATCTTCTCTCGTGACGATCGGACTTGGTGTAGTGGACTTGGTTCGTGTAATCACTAAGACAATGTGAGGGATGTTGTTTTGAGTGGGAGTTCACCTAGTTAGTTTAAGAATTAAATTAGAACTCAATTTGTCATAAACTTAGTCTAAACTACTTGCAAATTGTTGTAGATTATGGCGAACCCCTCCATCAATTTCAATGCATTCCTAGAGAAAGAAAAGCTTAAGAACAATGGAAGCAATTTCACGGACTGGTTCCGTGGACTGAAGATCGTCCTCAGGGCTGGTCAGTTGACCTATGTGCTCGATGCACCGCTAGGTGACCCACCTGCAGATAATGCCACCGATGACGAAAAGAATGTTTTCACCACTTGGAAAAATCATACTCCACAGTTCAGTGTGCCATCCTGTACGGTTTAGAAGCGGAGCTCCAACAGCGTTTTGAGCACCACGACCCGTTCGAGATCATTAAGGAGCTCAGGCTAATTTTTGAGACTGGCGCGGCGATGGAGAGCTATGAGGCCTCCGAAAAGTTCTTTAACTGTAAGATGGAAGAGGGAAGCTCCGTTAGCGAGCACGTCCTCACCATGTCTGGGTACGCAAAGAAGCTCCAAGAGTTGGGAATATCGATTCCTAATGAATTGGGGATTCACTGTCTCCTTCAATCACTGCCACCAAGTTACAAGAACTTTGTGATGAACTACAACATGCACTACATGAACAAGACATTGCCTGAACTGTCGTCCATGCTGAAAACTGCTGAAGTGGAGATCAAGAAGGAGCACCAAGTGTTGATGGTCAATAATACCACCAATTTCAAAAAAAAGGGCAAGCCTAGGAACAAGGGCAACTTCAAGAAGGACGGCAAGAAAGCTGCCGCACCTGCTAAGAAGCCCAAGGCTGGTCCTAAGCCTGAAACTGAGTGCTTCTACTGCAAGGGTGCTGGTCACTGGAAGCGTAACTGCCCCAAGTATCCGGCGGATCTGAAGAATGGCAACATCAAGAAGAAAGGTATATTTGATATATGTGTTATAGATGTGTATCTTACTAGTAATCGTAGTAGTGCCTGGGTATTTGATACTGGTTCGGTTGCTCATATTTGTAACTCGAAACAGGAGCTGCGGAATAAACGAAGACTGGCAAGAGACGAGGTGACGATGCGCGTTGGAAATGGCTCCAAGGTTGATGTGATCGCCGTCGGCACGCTCCCTCTACATCTACCTTCGGGATTAGTTTTAAATTTGAATAATTGTTATTTGGTGCCTGCGTTAAGCATGAACATTATATCTGGATCCTGTTTATTGCGAGACGGTTACTCTTTTAAGTCCGAGAATAGAGGTTGTTCGATTTATATGAGTAATATCTTTTATGGTAATGCACCTGAGATGAATGGTTTATTCTTACTGAATCTCGATAGTAGTGATACACATGTTCACAACATAGATGCTAAACGAATAAAATTGAATGATAATTCTACATACATGTGGCACTGTCGGCTTGGTCACATTGGAGTGAAGCGTATGAAGAAACTCCATTCTGATGGACTTTTTGAATCACTTGATTTTGAATCACTTGAAAGATGCAAAGCATGTCTAATGGGAAAAATGACTAAGACTCCATTCTCTGGTACAATGGAGCGAGCTATAGACTTATTGGAAATAATACATACCGATGTGTGCGGTCCAATGAGTGTAGCATCGCGTGGTGGATATCGTTATGTTCTCACTTTCACGGATGACTTAAGTAGATATGGGTATGTCTACTTTATGAAACATAAGTCCGAAACTTTCGAGAAGTTTAAGGAATTTCAAAGTGAAGTGGAAAATCATCGTAACAAGAAGATTAAGTTTCTGCATTCTGATCGCGGAGGTGAATATCTGAGTTATGAGTTTAGCATGCATTTAAAGAAATGTGGAATACTTTCGCAGTTGACACCGCCGGGAACACCACAGCGTAATGGTGTGTCCGAACGTCGTAATCGAACTCTCTTAGATATGGTTCGGTCTATGATGTCTCTTACAAATTTACCGCTATCATTTTGGGGCTATGCATTAGAGACGGTCGCATTCACTTTAAATAGGGCACCATCTAAATCCGTTGAAACGACACCGTACGAATTGTGGTTTGGTAAGAAACCTAAGTTGTCGTTCCTTAAAGTTTGGGGTTGCGAAGCATATGTAAAGAAGTTACAACCTGATAAGCTAGAACCCAAAGCGGAGAAATGCATATTCATAGGATACCCTAAAAAACAATTGGGTATACCTTCTATCATAGATCCGAAGGCAAAGTTTTCGTTGCAAAGAATGGATCCTTTACGCTGGAATGTCATCTAGTTAGCTTGCAAGCATGTGTCTAGGTCACAAGGGATGACATATCACGGAATGAGTAAAGAGTACTTATCAGTAACGAGGTAGAACTAGGTATGGAGATGCCGACGATCAAACCTCGGATAAGTATAGTATCGCGTGACAAAGGGAATTGGTTTCGTATGTAAGTGGTTCAATCGATCGCAAAGTCATCGTTGAGTATGTGGGAGCCATTATGGATCTCTAGGTCCCGCTGATGGTTATTGATAGGAGATGTGTCTCAATCATGTCTACATATTCACGAACCGTAGGGTGACACACTTAAGGTTCAAAGTTGTTTTAAGTAGATATGGAATATGCGTTGGAGACCGAATGTTGTTCGGAGTCTCGGATTGGATTCGGGACATCACGAGGAGATCCGGAGTGGTCCGGAGAATAAGATTCAGATATAGGAGATCATTTTCTGAGTTAGGAAATGTTCTGGAGTATTTGTATGAGGGTTCTAGAAGGTTTCGGAATGTTCCGGAAGGTTCTAGAAGATATCTTGGAGTTTGCTTGAAAATCAAGATAGGGATCAAGGAGTCCTGGTGGGTCAAGACAAGGAGTCGTGGGGGAGGAGGACTCCTCCCCCCACTCCCCAATCCGCCGGCCTAGAGGAGGGGAGTCCTACAAGGACTCCCCCTCCCCAAGGCGCCCTCCCCCCCCTTAAATAGAAAGGCAGGGGCGCCCCCTCCTCGCTGGCTCCCATAACTCCCAATCTCTGCCGCCTCTCTCCTCCACCTTCTTCTACACAGGCATAGGCGAAGCCCTGCAGAATTCTCTACTCCACCACCACCACCACGCCGTCGTGCTGCTGGGATTCCATGGAGAAGATCTACTACCTCCGCTGCTCGCTGGAACGGGGAGAGGAAGGTCTGCTTCGACTCTGCACGTGTGACCGACTGCGGAAGCGCTGCCGAAACGTGGCGCCGGAAGGATCGTCCACTTGACCGACTGCGGAAGCGCTGCTGGAACGCGACGCCGGAAGGATCGTCCACACGATCTTGAGATTGGCAAGTGATCGACTACATGAACCATGAGATCTAATCTCGTTAACGCTTTCGGATCTACGAGGGTTAGTTCCTATCTATCTCGTTGCTCATGTCTAATAGATTAGATCTTGGCTTTTATCTAGATTAGATCTAGGTTTTGTTCGTTCTTGCGGTAGAAAATTTTGTTTTCCATGCTACGAACCCATCAGTGGTATATCAGAGCCATATCTATGCGTAGATCTGTTGCACGAGTAGAACACAATGTTTTTGTGGGTGTTGATTCTTTTGTTGTCGGTGTCTTAGCGTGTACTTTGCATCTTGCGGCATGGTGGGATGAAGCGGCTCGGGTTAACATTACATGTCATCACACATGAGACTTGCTCCATGCTTGACGTGCAACTTGCTTTGCACAAGTGGCTTTGCGGGTGTCTGTCTCTCCCACCATAGTTAAGATTCAATTTACAATGAGCATCTTGACAACACTTGTATCAACGTTGTGGTTCTTGTTCGTAGGTAAGATCGATCTTATGCGAAAGCCCCAAACCACGTAAAACTTGCAAAGAAAATTAGAGGCGTCTAACTTGTTTTTGCTGGGGTTTTGTGATGTGATATGGCCAACATGTGATTATGATTGTATTTGATGTATGCAATGATCCTTGTTGTAATATGGCAACCGGCAGGAGCCTAATGGTTGTCTTTAATTCTGTTAAGACCTGCGTGTCTATTCATCTTGTAATAGCTTTATTCCAAGTAGTTGTAATAGTTGCTGGTGATGATGTACAACCATGAAGCGGCGCCACTGACCTTGACGCATTGCTGGTGATGATGGAGATCATGTTCGTGCTTTGGAGATGGAGATAAAAGGCGCAAGAGGAAAAGGCCATATCATATCACACTAATTATGAATTGCCTGTGATGTTAATCCTTTATGCATCTTGTATTGCTTAGATCGCGACGGTAGCATTATAAGATGATCCCTCTCACTAAATATCAAGTAATAAAGTGTTCACACTTAGTTGGCACCGTTGCTAAGACTCGTCGTTTCGAAGCATCTCGTGATGATCGGATGTGATAGATTCTACGTTGCATACAACGGGTGCAAGCTAGATTTGCACATGCGGAAACTAAGGTTATCTTGACGAGCCTAGCATGTACAGACATGGTCTCGGAACACGGAATACCGAAAGGTAGAGCATGAGTCATATAAATGATATGATGAACATGAAGATTTTTCGCCGATGAAACTACATCTTCTCTCGTGAAGATCGGACTTGGTGTAGTGGACTTGGTTCGTGTAATCACTAAGACAATGTAAGGGATGTTGTTTTGAGTGGGAGTTCACCTAGTTAGTTTAAGAATTAAATTAGAACTCAATTTGTCATAAACTTAGTCTAAACTACTTGCAAATTGTTGTAGATTATGGCGAACCCCTCCATCAATTTCAATGCGTTCCTAGAGAAAGAAAAGCTTAAGAACAATGGAAGCAATTTCACGGACTGGTTCCGTGGACTGAAGATCATCCTCAGGGCTGGTTAGTCGACCTATGTGCTCGATGCACCGCTAGGTGACCCACCTGCAGATAATGCCACCGATGACGAAAAGAATGTTTTCACCACTTGGAAAAATCATTACTCCACAGTTCAGTGTGCCATCCTGTACGGTTTAGAAGCGGAGCTCCAACAGCGTTTTGAGCACCACGACCCGTTTGAGATCATTAAGGAGCTCAGGCTAATTTTTGAGACTTGCGCGGCGATGGAGAGCTATGAGGCCTCCGAAAAGTTCTTTAACTGTAAGATGGAAGAGGGAAGCTCCGTTAGCGAGCACGTGCTCACCATGTCTGGGTACGCAAAGAAGCTCCAAGAGTTGGGAATATCGATTCCTAATGAATTGGGGATTCACTGTCTCCTTCAATCACTGCCACCAAGTTACAAGAACTTTGTGATGAACTACAACATGCACTGCATGAACAAGACGTTGCCTGAACTGTCGTCCATGCTGAAAACTGCTGAAGTGGAGATCAAGAAGGAGCACCAAGTGTTGATGGTCAATAATACCACCAATTTCAAGAAAAAGGGCAAGCCTAGGAACAAGGGCAACTTCAAGAAGGACGGCAAGAAAGCTGCCACACCTGCTAAGAAGCCCAAGGCTGGTCCTAAGCCTGAAACTGAGTGCTTCTACTGCAAGGGTGCTGGTCACTGGAAGCGTAACTGCCCCAAGTATCCGGTGGATCTGAAGAATGGCAACATCAAGAAGAAAGGTATATTTGATATATGTGTTATAGATGTGTATCTTACTAGTAATCGTAGTAGTGCCTGGGTATTTGATACTGGTTCGGTTGCTCATATTTGTAACTCGAAACAGGAGCTGCGGAATAAACGAAGACTGGCAAGAGACGAGGTGACGATGCGCGTTGGAAATGGCTCCAAGGTTGATGTGATCGCCGTCGGCACGCTCCCTCTACATCTACCTTCGGGATTAGTTTTAAATTTGAATAATTGTTATTTGGTGCCTGCGTTAAGCATGAACATTATATCTGGATCCTGTTTATTGCGAGACGGTTACTCTTTTAAGTCCGAGAATAGAGGTTGTTCGATTTATATGAGTAATATCTTTTATGGTAATGCACCTGAGATGAATGGTTTATTCTTACTGAATCTCGATAGTAGTGATACACATGTTCACAACATAGATGCTAAACGAATAAAATTGAATGATAATTCTACATACATGTGGCACTGTCGTCTTGGTCACATTGGAGTGAAGCGTATGAAGAAACTCCATTCTGATGGACTTTTTGAATCACTTGATTTTGAATCACTTGAAAGATGCAAAGCATGTCTAATGGGAAAAATGACTAAGACTCCATTCTCTGGTACAATGGAGCGAGCTATAGACTTATTGGAAATAATACATACCGATGTGTGCGGTCCAATGAGTGTAGCATCGCGTGGTGGATATCGTTATGTTCTCACTTTCACGGATGACTTAAGTAGATATGGGTATGTCTACTTTATGAAACATAAGTCCGAAACTTTCGAGAAGTTTAAGGAACTTCAAAGTGAAGTGGAAAATCATCGTAACAAGAAGATTAAGTTTCTGCATTCTGATCGCGGAGGTGAATATCTGAGTTATGAGTTTAGCATGCATTTAAAGAAATGTGGAATACTTTCGCAGTTGACACCGCCGGGAACACCACAGCGTAATGGTGTGTCCGAACGTCGTAATCGAACTCTCTTAGATATGGTTCGGTCTATGATGTCTCTTACAGAATTTACCGCTATCATTTTGGGGCTATGCATTAGAGACATTCGCATTCACTTTAAATAGGGCACCATCTAAATCCGTTGAAACGACACCGTACGAATTGTGGTTTGGTAAGAAACCTAAGTTGTCGTTCCTTAAAGTTTGGGGTTGCGAAGCATATGTAAAGAAGTTACAACCTGATAAGCTAGAACCCAAAGCGGAGAAATGCATCTTCATAGGATACCCTAAAAAACAATTGGGTATACCTTCTATCATAGATCCGAAGGCAAAGTTTTCGTTGCAAAGAATGGATCCTTTACGCTGGAATGTCATCTAGTTAGCTTGCAAGCATGTGTCTAGGTCACAAGGGATGACATATCACGGAACGAGTAAAGAGTACTTATCAGTAACGAGGTAGAACTAGGTATGGAGATGCCGACGATCAAACCTCGGATAAGTATAGTATCGCGTGACAAAGGGAATTGGTTTCGTATGTAAGTGGTTCAATCGATCGCAAAGTCATCGTTGAGTATGTGGGAGCCATTATGGATCTCTAGGTCCCGCTGATGGTTATTGATAGGAGATGTGTCTCAATCATGTCTACATATTCACGAACCGTAGGGTGACACACTTAAGGTTCAAAGTTGTTTTAAGTAGATATGGAATATGCGTTGGAGACCGAATGTTGTTCGGAGTCTCGGATTGGATTCGGGACATCACGAGGAGATCCGGAGTGGTCCGGAGAATAAGATTCAGATATAGGAGATCATCTTCTGAGTTAGGAAATGTTCTGGAGTATTTGTATGAGGGTTCTAGAAGGTTTCGGAATGTTCCGGAAGGTTCTAGAAGATATCTTGGAGTTTGCTTGAAAATCAAGATAGGGATCAAGGAGTCCTGGTGGGTCAAGACAAGGAGTCGTGGGGGAGGAGGACTCCTCCCCCCACTCCCCAATCCGCCGGCCTAGAGGAGGGGAGTCCTACAAGGACTCCCCCTCCCCAAGGCGCCCTCCCCCCCCCTTAAATAGAAAGGCAGGGGCGCCCCCTCCTCGCTGGCTCCCATAACTCCCAATCTCTGCCGCCTCTCTCCTCCACCTTCTTCTACACAGGCATAGGCGAAGCCCTGCAGAATTCTCTACTCCACCACCACCACCACGCCGTCGTGCTGCTGGGATTCCATGGAGAAGATCTACTACCTCCGCTGCTCGCTGGAACGGGGAGAGGAAGGTCTGCTTCGACTCCGCACGTGTGACCGACTGCGGAAGCGCTGCCGAAACGTGGCGCCGGAAGGATCGTCCACTTGACCGACTGCGGAAGCGCTGCTGGAACGCGACGCCGGAAGGATCGTCCACACGATCTTGAGATTGGCAAGTGATCGACTACATGAACCATGAGATCTAATCTCGTTAACGCTTTCGGATCTACGAGGGTTAGTTCCTATCTATCTCGTTGCTCATGTCTAATAGATTAGATCTTGGCTTTTATCTAGATTAGATCTAGGTTTTGTTCGTTCTTGCGGTAGAAAATTTTGTTTTCCATGCTACGAACCCATCAGTGGTATATCAGAGCCATATCTATGCGTAGATCTGTTGCACGAGTAGAACACAATGTTTTTGTGGGTGTTGATTCTTTTGTTGTCGGTGTCTTAGCGTGTACTTTGCATCTTGCGGCATGGTGGGATGAAGCGGCTCGGGTTAACATTACATGTCATCACACATGAGACTTGCTCCATGCTTGACGTGCAAATTGCTTTGCACAAGTGGCTTTGCGGGTGTCTGTCTCTCCCACCATAGTTAAGATTCAATTTACAATGAGCATCTTGACAACACTTGTATCAACGTTGTGGTTCTTGTTCGTAGGTAAGATCGATCTTATGCGAAAGCCCCAAACCACGTAAAACTTGCAAAGAAAATTAGAGGCGTCTAACTTGTTTTTGCTGGGGTTTTGTGATGTGATATGGCCAACATGTGATTATGATTGTATTTGATGTATGCAATGATCCTTGTTGTAATATGGCAACCGGCAGGAGCCTAATGGTTGTCTTTAATTCTGTTAAGACCTGCGTGTCTATTCATCTTGTAATAGCTTTATTCCAAGTAGTTGTAATAGTTGCTGGTGATGATGTACAACCATGAAGCGGTGCCACTGACCTTGACGCATTGCTGGTGATGATGGAGATCATGTTCGTGCTTTGGAGATGGAGATCAAAGGCGCAAGAGGAAAAGGCCATATCATATCACACTAATTATGAATTGCCTGTGATGTTAATCCTTTATGCATCTTGTATTGCTTAGATCGCGACGGTAGCATTATAAGATGATCCCTCTCACTAAATATCAAGTAATAAAGTGTTCACACTTAGTTGGCACCGTTGCTAAGACTCGTCGTTTCGAAGCATCTCGTGATGATCGGATGTGATAGATTCTACGTGTGCATACAACGGGTGCAAGCTAGATTTGCACATGCGGAAACTAAGGTTATCTTGACGAGCCTAGCATGTACAGACATGGTCTCGGAACACGGAATACCGAAAGGTAGAGCATGAGTCATATAAATGATATGATGAACATGAAGATTTTTCGCCGATGAAACTACATCTTCTCTCGTGAAGATCGGACTTGGTGTAGTGGACTTGGTTCGTGTAATCACTAAGACAATGTAAGGGATGTTGTTTTGAGTGGGAGTTCACCTAGTTAGTTTAAGAATTAAATTAGAACTCAATTTGTCATAAACTTAGTCTAAACTACTTGCAAATTGTTGTAGATTATGGCGAACCCCTCCATCAATTTCAATGCGTTCCTAGAGAAAGAAAAGCTTAAGAACAATGGAAGCAATTTCACGGACTGGTTCCGTGGACTGAAGATCATCCTCAGGGCTGGTTAGTCGACCTATGTGCTCGATGCACCGCTAGGTGACCCACCTGCAGATAATGCCACCGATGACGAAAAGAATGTTTTCACCACTTGGAAAAATCATTACTCCACAGTTCAGTGTGCCATCCTGTACGGTTTAGAAGCGGAGCTCCAACAGCGTTTTGAGCACCACGACCCGTTTGAGATCATTAAGGAGCTCAGGCTAATTTTTGAGACTTGCGCGGCGATGGAGAGCTATGAGGCCTCCGAAAAGTTCTTTAACTGTAAGATGGAAGAGGGAAGCTCCGTTAGCGAGCACGTGCTCACCATGTCTGGGTACGCAAAGAAGCTCCAAGAGTTGGGAATATCGATTCCTAATGAATTGGGGATTCACTGTCTCCTTCAATCACTGCCACCAAGTTACAAGAACTTTGTGATGAACTACAACATGCACTGCATGAACAAGACGTTGCCTGAACTGTCGTCCATGCTGAAAACTGCTGAAGTGGAGATCAAGAAGGAGCACCAAGTGTTGATGGTCAATAATACCACCAATTTCAAGAAAAAGGGCAAGCCTAGGAACAAGGGCAACTTCAAGAAGGACGGCAAGAAAGCTGCCACACCTGCTAAGAAGCCCAAGGCTGGTCCTAAGCCTGAAACTGAGTGCTTCTACTGCAAGGGTGCTGGTCACTGGAAGCATAACTGCCCCAAGTATCCGGCGGATCTGAAGAATGGCAACATCAAGAAGAAAGGTATATTTGATATATGTGTTATAGATGTGTATCTTACTAGTAATCGTAGTAGTGCCTGGGTATTTGATACTGGTTCGGTTGCTCATATTTGTAACTCGAAACAGGAGCTGCGGAATAAACGAAGACTGGCAAGAGACGAGGTGACGATGCGCGTTGGAAATGGCTCCAAGGTTGATGTGATCGCCGTCGGCACGCTCCCTCTACATCTACCTTCGGGATTAGTTTTAAATTTGAATAATTGTTATTTGGTGCCTGCGTTAAGCATGAACATTATATCTGGATCCTGTTTATTGCGAGACGGTTACTCTTTTAAGTCCGAGAATAGAGGTTGTTCGATTTATATGAGTAATATCTTTTATGGTAATGCACCTGAGATGAATGGTTTATTCTTACTGAATCTCGATAGTAGTGATACACATGTTCACAACATAGATGCTAAACGAATAAAATTGAATGATAATTCTACATACATGTGGCACTGTC
This sequence comes from Avena eriantha, assembly GCA_910589775.1. Taxonomy (NCBI): domain Eukaryota; kingdom Viridiplantae; phylum Streptophyta; class Magnoliopsida; order Poales; family Poaceae; genus Avena; species Avena eriantha. The sequence continues at coordinate 340,237,004 of OU342743.1, read as the reverse complement.
GGCTTGGTCACATTGGAGTGAAGCGTATGAAGAAACTCCATTCTGATGGACTTTTTGAATCACTTGATTTTGAATCACTTGAAAGATGCAAAGCATGTCTAATGGGAAAAATGACTAAGACTCCATTCTCTGGTACAATGGAGCGAGCTATAGACTTATTGGAAATAATACATACCGATGTGTGCGGTCCAATGAGTGTAGCATCGCGTGGTGGATATCGTTATGTTCTCACTTTCACGGATGACTTAAGTAGATATGGGTATGTCTACTTTATGAAACATAAGTCCGAAACTTTCGAGAAGTTTAAGGAATTTCAAAGTGAAGTGGAAAATCATCGTAACAAGAAGATTAAGTTTCTGCATTCTGATCGCGGAGGTGAATATCTGAGTTATGAGTTTAGCATGCATTTAAAGAAATGTGGAATACTTTCGCAGTTGACACCGCCGGGAACACCACAGCGTAATGGTCTGTCCGAACGTCGTAATCGAACTCTCTTAGATATGGTTCGGTCTATGATGTCTCTTACAGATTTACCGCTATCATTTTGGGGCTATGCATTAGAGACATTCGCATTCACTTTAAATAGGGCACCATCTAAATCCGTTGAAACGACACCGTACGAATTGTGGTTTGGTAAGAAACCTAAGTTGTCGTTCCTTAAAGTTTGGGGTTGCGAAGCATATGTAAAGAAGTTACAACCTGATAAGCTAGAACCCAAAGCGGAGAAATGCATCTTCATAGGATACCCTAAAAAACAATTGGGTATACCTTCTATCATAGATCCGAAGGCAAAGTTTTCGTTGCAAAGAATGGATCCTTTACGCTGGAATGTCATCTAGTTAGCTTGCAAGCATATGTCTAGGTCACAAGGGATGACATATCACGGAACGAGTAAAGAGTACTTATCAGTAACGAGGTAGAACTAGGTATGGAGATGCCGACGATCAAACCTCGGATAAGTATAGTATCGCGTGACAAAGGGAATTGGTTTCGTATGTAAGTGGTTCAATCGATCGCAAAGTCATCGTTGAGTATGTGGGAGCCATTATGGATCTCTAGGTCCCGCTGATGGTTATTGATAGGAGATGTGTCTCAATCATGTGTACATATTCACGAACCGTAGGGTGACACACTTAAGGTTCAAAGTTGTTTTAAGTAGATATGGAATATGCGTTGGAGACCGAATGTTGTTCGGAGTCTCGGATTGGATTCAGGACATCACCAGGAGATCCGGAGTGGTCCGGAGAATAAGATTCATATATAGGAGATCATTTTCTGAGTTAGGAAATGTTCCGGAGTATTTGTATGAGGGTTCTAGAAGGTTTCGGAATGTTCCGGAAGGTTCTAGAAGATATCTTGGAGTTTGCTTGAAAATCAAGATAGGGATCAAGGAGTCCTGGTGGGTCAAGACAAGGAGTCGTGGGGGAGGAGTACTCCTCCCCCCACTCCCCAATCCGCCGGCCTAGAGGAGGGAGTCCTACAAGGACTCGCCCTCCCCAATGCGCCCTCCCCCTCTTAAATAGAAGGGCAGGGGCGCCTCCTCGTCGCTGGCTCCCATAAATCCCAATCTCTGCCGCCTCTCTCCTCCACCTTCTTCTGCACAGGCATAGGCGAAGCCCTGCAGAATTCTCTACTCCACCACCACCACGCCGTCGTGCTGCTGGGATTCCGTGGAGAAGATCTACTACCTCCGCTGCTAGCTGGAATGGGGAGAGGAAGGTCTGCTTCGACTCCGCACATGTGACCGACTGCGGAAGCGCTGCCGAAACGCGGCGCCGGAAGGATCATCCACTTGACTGACTGCGGAAGCGCTGCTGGAACGCGACGCCGGAAGGATCGTCCACACGATCTTGAGATCGGCAAGTGATCGACTACATCAACCACGAGATCTAATCTCGTTAACGCTTTCGGATCTACAAGGGTTAGTTCCTATCTATCTCGTTGCTCATGTCTAATAGATTAGATCTTGGCTTTTATCTAGATTAGATCTAGGTTTTGTTCGTTCTTGCGGTAGAAAATTTTGTTTTCCATGCTACGAACCCATCAGTAATGCCATTTTATGATCCATGTGGTTTGTGGAAAAAACAGACATGCAATGACATTGGTGGATCCATGTGGTTTGTGAGAACAACACACATGCAATGACTCTGGTGGATCCATTTGTGGTTTTTTAGAAGAACACACATGCAATGACTCTTGTGGATCCATGTGTGGTTTGTGGAAAGAACAAACATGCAATGAATCTAGTTGATCCATATGTGGTTGATGAAAAGAACACACATGCAATTACATTGGTTGATCCATATGTGGTTTGTCATTACAATAACATACATGCAATGACTCTGGTGGATCCATATGTGATTTGTGAAAGAACAGACATGACTCTAGCTGTGGTTAATGAAAAGAAAAGACATGCAATGACTCTAGCTGTGGTTTCTTAAAAGAACACACATGCAATGACACTGGTGGATCCATTTGTGGTTCATGAAAACAACACACATGCAATGACTCTGGTGGATCCATATGTGGTTTGTGAGAAGAATACGCATGCAATGACTCTTGTGGATCCATATGTGGTTTGTGGAAGGAACATACATGCAATGACTCTAGTGGATCCATATATGATTTGTGAAAAGAAGAAACATGCAATGACTCTAGTGGATCCATATGTGGGTTGTGGAAAGAACATATATGCAATGACTCTGGTGGATCCATATGTGGTTTGTGAAAAGAACAGACATGCAATGACTCTAGTTGTGGTTAATGAAAAGAACAGACATGCAATGACTCTAGATGTGGTTTATTAAAAGAACACACATGCAATGACACTGGGGGATCCATATGTGGTTCATGAAAAGAACACACATGCAATGACTCTGGTGGATCCATATGTGGTTTGTGACAAGAACACGCATGCAATGACTCTGGTGGATCCATATGTGGTTTGTGGAAAGAACATACATGCAATGACTCTTGTGGATCCATATGTGGTTTGTGAAAAGAACAAACATATAATGACTCTGGTGGATCCATATGTGGGTTGTGGAAAGAACACACATGCAATAAGTCTAGCTATGGTTTATTAAAATAACACACATGCAATGACACTAGTGGATCTGTAGGTGGTTCATGAAAAGAACACACATGCAATAACATTGGTTGATCCATATGTGGGTTGTGAGAATAACACACATGCAATGACTCTGGTTGATCCATATGTGGGTTGTGGAAATAACACACATGCAATGACTCTGGTGGATCCATATGTGGTTTGTGAAAAGAACAAACATGCAATGACTCGAGTGGATCCATATGTGGTTTGTGGAAAGAACACATATGCAATAACTCTGGTGGATCCATATGTGCTTTGTGGTAAGAACACACACGCAATAACATTGGTTGATCCCATGTGTGGTTTGTGGAAAGAACATACATGCAATGACATTGGTTGATCCATATGTGGTTTGTGGAATGAACACACATGCAATGACAATGGTGGATCCATATGTGGTTTGTCATTACAAGAACACTCATGCAACGACACTGGTGGATCCATATGTGGTTTGTGGAAAGAACACGAATGCAATGACTCTGGTGGATCCATATGTGGTCCATGAAAAGAACGAACACACATGCAATGATATTGGTTTATCCATATGTGGTTTGTCATTACAAGAACACACATGTAATGACTCTAGTGGATCCATATGTGGTTTGTGGAAAGAACACGCATGCAATGAATCTAGTGGGTCCATATGTGGTTTGTTAAAAGAACACACATGCAATGACACCAATGGATCCATATGTGGTTTGTCATTACAAGAACACACATGCAATGACATTGGTGGATCCATGTGGTTTGTGAAAAGAACACACATTTGAATGACACTAGTGGATCCATGTGGTTTGTGAAAACAACAAACATGCAATGACTCTAGTTTTGGTTAATGAATAGAACAGACATGCAATGACTCTAGATGTGGTTTATTAAAAGAACACACATGCAATGACACTGTGGATCCATATGTGGTTCATGAAAAGAACTCACATGCAATGACTCTGGTGGATCCATATGTGGTTTGTGAGAAGAACACACATGCATTGACTCTGTTTGATCCATAATTGGTTTGTGGAAAGAAAGTACATGCAATGACTCTTGTGGATCCATATGTGGTTTGTGAAAAGAACAAACATGCAATGACTCTGGTGGATCCATATGTGGGTTGTGGAAAGAAGACACATGCAATGGCTCTAGCTGTGGTTTTTTAAAAGAACACACATGTAATGACACTAGTGGATCCATATGTGGTTCATGAAAAGAACACACATGCAATAACATTGGTTGATCCATATGTGGGTTGTGAGAAGAACACACATGCAATAACTCTGATTGATCTATATGTGGGTTGTGGAAAGAACACACATGCAATCACTCTAGTGGATCCATATGTGGTTTGTGGAAAGAACACACATGTAATGACTCTAGTGCATCCATATGTGTCTTGTGAAAAGAACAAACATGCAATGACTCTAGTGGATCCATATGTGGTTTGTGGAAAGAACATACATGCAATGACTCTAGTGGATCCATATGTGGTTTGTGAAAAGAACAAACATGCAATGACTCTGGTGGATCCATATGTGGGTTGTGGAAAGAACACACATGCAATGACTCTGGTGGATCGATGTGTGGTTTGTCATTACAGGAACACACATGCAATGACACTGGTGGATCCATATGTGCTTTGTTGAACGAACACACATGCAATGACATTGGTTGATCCATATGTGGGTTGTGGAAAGAATACCATGCAATGACATTGGTGGATCCATGTGGTTTGTGAGAAGAACACACATGCAATGACTCTGGTTGATCCATGTGGGGTTTGTGGAAAGAACATACATGCAATGACATTGGTTGATCCATATATAGTTTGTGGAAAGAACACGTATGCAATGACACTGGTGGATCCATATGTGGTTTGTCATTACAAGCACACACATGCAATGACACTAGTGGATCCATATGTGGTTTGTCATTACAAGAACACACATGCAATGAGTCTGGTGGATCCATATGTGGTTTGTCATTACACACATGTGGTTGATCAATATCTTAATGGTTTGTGGAAAGGACATACATGCAATGACATTGGCTGATCCACATATGGGTTGTGGAAAGAACACACATGTAATGACATTGGTTGATCCATATGTGGGTTGTGGAAAGAACACACATGCAATGACTCTGGTGGATCCATGTGTGGTTTGTGAGAAGAACATACATGCAATGACTCTAGTGGATCCATATGTGGTTTGTGAAAAGAATAAACATGCAATAACTCCGGTTGATCGATATGTGGTTCATGAGAAGAACACACATGCAATGACATTGGTTGATCCATATGTGGTTTGTCATTACAAGAACACACATGCGATGATTGTGGTGGATCCATATGTGGTTTGTGGAAAGAACAAACATGCAATGACTCTAGTGGGTACTTATGTGGTTTGTGAAAAGAACATGCATGCAATGATACTGGTGGATACATATGTGGTTTGTCATTACAAGAATACACATGCAATGATACTGGTGGATACATATGTGGTTTGTCATTAAAAGAACACACATGCAATGACTCTGGTGGATCCATATGTGGTTTGTGGAAAGAACACACATGCAATGACATTGGTTGATCCATATGTGGGTTGTGGAAAGAACACACATGCAATGACATTGGGTTATCCATATGTGGTTCATTACAAGAACACGCATGCAATGACTCTGGTGGATCCATATGTGGTTTGTGGAAACAACACACGTGCAATGGCATTGGTGGATCCATATGTGGTTCATTACAAGAACACACATGCAATGACTCTAGTGGATCCATATGTGGGTTGTGGAAAGAACACACATGCAATGACATTGGTGGATCCATGTGTGGTTCATTACAAGAACACACATGCAATGACTCTCATGGATCCATATGTGGTTTGTGACAATAACACATATGTAATGCCATTGTATGATCCATGTGGTTTGTGGAAAAAACAGACATGCAATGACATTGGTGGATCCATGTGGTTTGTGAGAAGAGCACACATGCAATGACTCTGGTGGATCCATGTGTGGTTTTTTAGAAGAACACACATGCAATGACTCTGCTGGATCCATGTGTGGTTTGTGGAAAGAACAAACATGCAATGAATCTAGTTGATCCATATGTGGTTGATGAAAAGAACACACATGCAATTACATTGGTTGATCCATATGTGGTTTGTCATTACAATAACATACATGCAATGACTCTGGTGGATCCATATGTGGTTTGTGAAAGAACAGACATGACTCTAGCTATGGTTAATGAAAAGAAAAGACATGCGATGGTTCTAGCTGTGGTTTCTTAAAAGAACACACATGCAATGACACTGGTGGATCCATTTGTGGTTCATGAAAACAACACACATGCAATGACTCTAGTGGATCCATACGTGGTTTGTGAGAAGAACACGCATGCAATGACTCTTGTGGATCCATATGTGGTTTGTGGAAAGAACATACATGCAATGACTCTAGTGGATCCATATCTGATTTGTGAAAAGAAGAAACATGCAATGACTCTGGTGGATCCATATGTGGGTTGTGGAAAGAACATATATGCAATGACTCTGGTGGATCCATATGTGGTTTGTGAAAAGAACAAACATGCAATGACTCTAGTTGTGGTTAATGAAAAGAACAGACATGCAATGACTCTAGATGTGGTTTATTAAAAGAACACACATGCAATGACACTAGGGGATCCATATGTGGTTCATGAAAAGAACACACATGCAATGACTCTGGTGGATCCATATGTGGTTTGTGACAAGAACACGCATGCAATGACTCTGGTGGATCCATATGTGGTTTGTGGAAAGAACATACATGCAATGACTCTTGTGGATCCATATGTGGTTTGTGAAAAGAACAAACATATAATGACTCTGGTGGATCCATATGTGGGTTGTGGAAACAACACACATGCAATAACTCTAGCTATGGTTTATTAAAATAACACACATGCAATGACACTAGTGGATCCGTAGGTGGTTCATGAAAAGAACACACATGCAATAACATTGGTTGATCCATATGTGGGTTGTGAGAATAACACACATGCAATGACTCTGGTTGATCCATATGTGGGTTGTGGAAAGAACACACATGCAATGAATCTGGTGGATTCATATGTGGTTTGTGGAAATAACATACATGCAATGACTCTAGTGGATCCATGTGTGGTTTGTGAAAAGAACAAACATGCAATGACTCTGGTGGATCCATATGTGGGTTGTGGAAAGAACACACATGCAATGACTCTGGTGGATCCATATGTGGTTTGTGGAAAGAACACACACGCAATAACATTGGTTGACCCCATGTGTGGTTTGTGGAAAGAACATACATGCAATGACATTGGTTGATCCATATGTGGTTTGTGGAATGTACACACATGCAATGACAATGGCGGATCGATATGTGGTTTGTCATTACAAGAACACTCATGCAATGACACTGGTGCATCCATATGTGGTTTGTGGAAAGAACACATATGCAATGACTCTCGTGGATCCATATGTGGTCCATGAATAGAACGAACGCACATGCAATTATATTGGTTGATCCATATGTGGTTTGTCATTACAAGAACACACATGTAATGACTCTAGTGGATCCATATGCGGTTTGTGGAAAGAACATGCATGCAATGACTCTAGTGGGTCCAGATGTGGTTTGTTAAAACAATACACATGCAATGACACCAATGGATCCATATGTGGTTTGTCATTACAAGAACACACATGCAATGACATTGGTGGATCCATGTGGTTTGTGAAAAGAACACACATTTGAATGACACTAGTGGATCCATATGTGGTTTGTGAAAAGAACAGACATGTAATGACTCTAGCTGTGGTTAATGAAAAGAACAGACATGTAATGACTCTAGATGTGGTTTATTAAAAGAACACACATGCAATGACACTGTGGCTCCATATGTGGTTCATGAAAAGAACTCACATGCAATGACTCTGGTGGATCCATATGTGGTTTGTGAGAAGAACACACATGCAATGACTCTGGTGGATCGGTAATTGGTTTGTGGAAAGAACGTACATGCAATGACTCTTGTAGATCCATATGTGGTTTGTGAAAAGAACAAACATGCAATGACTCTGGTGGATCCATATGTGGGTTGTGGAAAGAACACACATCCAATGGCTCTAGCTGTGGTTTTTTAAAAGAACAGACATGCAATGACACTAGTGGATCCATATGTGGTTCATGAAAAGAACACACATGCAATAACATTGGTTGATCCATATGTGGGTTGTGAGAAGAACACACATGCAATAACTCTGGTTGATCTATATGTGGGTTCTGGAAAGAACACACATGCAATGACTTTGGTGGATCCATATGTGGTTTGTGGAAAGAACACACATGCAATGACTCTAGTGGATCCATATGTGGTTTGTGAAAAGAACAAAGATGCAATGACTCTGGTGGATCCATATGTGGTTTGTGGAAAGAACATACATATAATGACTCTGGTGGATCCATATGTGGGTTGTGGAAAGATCACACATGCAATGACTCAGGTGGATCGATGTGTGGTTTGTCATTACAGGAACACACATGCAATGACACTGGTGGATCCATATGTGGTTTGTGGACTGAACACACATGAAATGACATTGATTGATCCATATGTGGGTTGTGGAAAGAACACAAATGAAATGACATTGGTGGATCCATGTGGTTATGGGAAAGAACACACATGCAATAAAACTGGTGGATCCATATGTGGTTTGTCATTACAAGAACACACATGCAATAACATTGGTGGATCCATATGTGGTTTGTGAATAGAACACACATGCAATGACTCTAGTTGTGGTTAAGGAAAAGAACATACATGCAATGACTCTAGATGTTGTTTATTAAAAGAACACACATGCATTGACTCTGGTGGATCCATATGTGGTTCATGAAAAGAACACACATGCAATGGCTCTGGTGGATCCATATGTGGTTTGTGAGAAGAACACACATGCAATGACATTGGTTGATCCATATGTGGTTTGTCATTACAAGAACACACATGCAATGACTCTGGTGGATCCATGTGCGGTTTGTGGAAAGAACACGCATGCAATGAGTCTAGTGGGTCCATATGTGGTTTGTTAAAAGAACACACATGCAATGACACCAATGGATCCATATGTGGTTTGTCATTACAAGAACACTCATGCAATGACATTGGTGGATCCATGTGGTTTGTGAAAAGAACACACATTTGAATGACACTGGTGGATCCATATGTGGTTTGTGAAAAGAACAACATGTAATGACTCTAGTTGTGGTTAAGGAAAAGAACAGACATGCAATGACTCTAGATGTTGTTTATTAAGAGAACACACATGCAATGACTCTCGTGGATCCATATGTGGTCCATGAATAGAACGAACGCACATGCAATTATATTGGTTGATCCATATGTGGTTTGTCATTACAAGAACACACATGTAATGACTCTAGTGGATCCATATGCGGTTTGTGGAAAGAACATGCATGCAATGACTCTAGTGGGTCCAGATGTGGTTTGTTAAAACAACACACATGCAATGACACCAATGGATCCATATGTGGTTTGTCATTACAAGAACACACATGCAATGACATTGGTGGATCCATGTGGTTTGTGAAAAGAACACACATTTGAATGACACTAGTGGATCCATATGTGGTTTGTGAAAAGAACAGACATGTAATGACTCTAGCTGTGGTTAATGAAAAGAACAGACATGTAATGACTCTAGATGTGGTTTATTAAAAGAACACACATGCAATGACACTGTGGCTCCATATGTGGTTCATGAAAAGAACTCACATGCAATGACTCTGGTGGATCCATATGTGGTTTGTGAGAAGAACACACATGCAATGACTCTGGTGGATCGGTAATTGGTTTGTGGAAAGAACGTACATGCAATGACTCTTGTAGATCCATATGTGGTTTGTGAAAAGAACAAACATGCAATGACTCTGGTGGATCCATATGTGGGTTGTGGAAAGAACACACATCCAATGGCTCTAGCTGTGGTTTTTTAAAAGAACAGACATGCAATGACACTAGTGGATCCATATGTGGTTCATGAAAAGAACACACATGCAATAACATTGGTTGATCCATATGTGGGTTGTGAGAAGAACACACATGCAATAACTCTGGTTGATCTATATGTGGGTTCTGGAAAGAACACACATGCAATGACTTTGGTGGATCCATATGTGGTTTGTGGAAAGAACACACATGCAATGACTCTAGTGGATCCATATGTGGTTTGTGAAAAGAACAAAGATGCAATGACTCTGGTGGATCCATATGTGGTTTGTGGAAAGAACATACATATAATGACTCTGGTGGATCCATATGTGGGTTGTGGAAAGATCACACATGCAATGACTCAGGTGGATCGATGTGTGGTTTGTCATTACAGGAACACACATGCAATGACACTGGTGGATCCATATGTGGTTTGTGGACTGAACACACATGAAATGACATTGATTGATCCATATGTGGGTTGTGGAAAGAACACAAATGAAATGACATTGGTGGATCCATGTGGTTATGGGAAAGAACACACATGCAATAAAACTGGTGGATCCATATGTGGTTTGTCATTACAAGAACACACATGCAATAACATTGGTGGATCCATATGTGGTTTGTGAATAGAACACACATGCAATGACTCTAGTTGTGGTTAAGGAAAAGAACATACATGCAATGACTCTAGATGTTGTTTATTAAAAGAACACACATGCATTGACTCTGGTGGATCCATATGTGGTTCATGAAAAGAACACACATGCAATGGCTCTGGTGGATCCATATGTGGTTTGTGAGAAGAACACACATGCAATGACATTGGTTGATCCATATGTGGTTTGTCATTACAAGAACACACATGCAATGACTCTGGTGGATCCATGTGCGGTTTGTGGAAAGAACACGCATGCAATGAGTCTAGTGGGTCCATATGTGGTTTGTTAAAAGAACACACATGCAATGACACCAATGGATCCATATGTGGTTTGTCATTACAAGAACACTCATGCAATGACATTGGTGGATCCATGTGGTTTGTGAAAAGAACACACATTTGAATGACACTGGTGGATCCATATGTGGTTTGTGAAAAGAACAACATGTAATGACTCTAGTTGTGGTTAAGGAAAAGAACAGACATGCAATGACTCTAGATGTTGTTTATTAAGAGAACACACATGCAATGACTCTGGTGGATCCATATGTGGTTCATGAAAAGAACACACCTTCAATGGCTATGGTGGATCCATATGTGGTTTGTGAGAAGAACACACATGCAATGACTCTGGTGGATCCATATGTGATTTGTGGAAAGAACATACATGTAATGACTCTTGTGGATCCATATATGGTTTGTGAAAAGAACAAACATGCAATGACTCTAGTAGATCCATATGTGGGTTGTGGAAGAACACACATGCAATGACTCTAGCTGTGGTTTTTTAAAAGAACACACATGCAATGACACTAGTGGATCCATATGTGGTTCGTGAAAAGAACACACATGCAATAACATTGGTTGATCCATATGTGGGTTGTGATTAGAACACACATGCAGTGACTCTTGTTGATCCATATGTGGGTTCTGAAAGAACACACATGCAATGACTCTGGTGGATCCATATGTGGTTTGTGGAAAGAACATACATGCAATGACTCTAGTGGATCCATATGTGGTTTGTGAAAAGAACAAACATGCAATGACTCTGGTGGATCCATATGTGGGTTGTGGAAAGAACACACATGCAATGACTCTGGTGGATCGATGTGTGGTTTGTCATTACAGGAACACACATGCAATGACACTGGTGGATCCATATGTGGTTTGTGGAACAAATACACATGTAATGACATTGGTTGATCCATATGTGGCTTGTGGAAAGAATACTCAGGAAATGACATTGGTGGATCCATGTGGTTTGTGAGAAAACACACATGCAATGACTCTGGTGGATCCATGTGTGGTATGTGGAAAGAACATACATGCAATGACATTGGTTGATCCATATGTGGTTTGTGGAAAGAACACACATGCAATGACACTGGTGGATCCATATGTGGTTTGTGAGAAGAACATGCATGCAATGACTCTAGTGGATCCATATGTGGTTTGTGAAAAGAACAAACATGCAATAACTCTGGTTGATCGATATGTGGTTCATGTGAAGAACACACATGCAATGACATTGTTTGATCCATATGTGGTTTGTCATTACAAGAATACACATGCAATGACTGTGGTGGATCCATATGTGGTTTGTGGAAAGAATACACATGCAATGACTCTAGTGGGTCCATATGTGGTTTGTGAAAAGAACACACATGCAATGATACTGGTGGATACATATGTGGTTTGTCATTACGAGAACACACCTGCAATGACAATGGTGGATCCATATGTGGTTTGTGAAAAGAACACACATGCAATGACATTGGTTGATCCATATGTGGGTTGTGGAAAGAACACACATGCAATGACTCTGCTTGATCCATATGTGGTTCATGAAAAGAACACACATGCAATGACATTAGTTGATCCATATGTGGTTTTTCATTACAAGAACACACATGCAATGACTCTGGTTGATCCATATGTGGTTTGTGAAAAGGACAGACGTGCAATGACTGTAGTTGTGGTTAATGAAAAGAACAGACATGCAATGACTCTAGATGTGGTTTATTAAAAGAACACACATGCAATGACACTGGGGGATCCATATGTGGTTCATGAAAAGAACACACATGCAATGACTCTGGTGGATCCATATGTGGTTTGTGACAAGAACACGCATGCAATGACTCTGGTGGATCCATATGTGGTTTGTGGAAAGAACATCCATGCAATGACTCTTGTGGATCCATATGTGGTTTGTGAAAAGAACAAACATATAATGACTCTGGTGGATCCATATGTGGGTTGTGGAAAGAACACACATGCAATGACTCTAGCTATGGTTTATTAAAATAACACACATGCAATGACAGTAGTGGATCCATAGGTGGTTCATGAAAAGAACACACATGCAATAAAATTGGTTGATCCATATGTGGGTTGTGAGAATAATATACATGCAATGACTCTGGTTAATCCATATGTGGGTTGTGGAAAGAACACACATGCAATGACTCTGGTGGATTCATATGTGGTTTGTGGAAATAACATATATGCAATGACTCTAGTGGATCCATGTGTGGTTTGTGAAAAGAACAGACTTGCAATGACTCTGGTGGATCCATATGTGGGTTGTGGAAAGAACACACATGCAATGACTCTGGTGGATCCATATGTGGTTTGTCATTACAGGAACACACATGCAATGAGACTGGTGGATCCATATGTGGTTTCTGGAAAGAACAGACATGCAATGACTCTAGTTGTGGTTAATGAAAAGAACAGACATGTAATGACTCTAGCTGTAGTTTTTTAAAAGAACAGACATGCAATGACACTGGAGGATCCATTTGTAGTTCAGGAAAAGAACACACATGCAATGACTCTGGTGGATCCATATGAGGTTTTTCAGAAGAACACACATGCAATGACTCTGGTGGATCCATGTGTGGTTTGTGGAAAGAACATATATGGACTGACTCTAGTGGATCCATATGTGGTTTGTGACAAGAACAAACATGCAATGACTCTGGTGGATCCATATATGGGTTGTGGAAAGAACACACATGCAATGACTCGGGTTGATCCATATGTGGTTCATGAAAAGAACACTCATGCAATGACACTAGTGGATCCATATGTGGTTTATCATTACAATAACACACAAGCAATGACTCTAGAGGATCCATATGCGGTTTGTGGAAAGAACACACATTCTATGACTCTAGTGGGTCCATATGTTGTTTGTTAAAAGAACAAACATGCAATCATACCAGTGGATCCATATGTGGTTTGTCATTACAAGAACACACATGCAATGCCATTGGTGGATCCATGTGGTTTGTGAAAAGAACACACATTTGAATGACACTAGTGCATCCATATGTGGTTTGTGAAAATAACACACATCCAATAACTCTGGTGGATCCATATGAGGTTTGTGAAAAGAAAACACATGCAATGACTCTAGCTGTGGTTAATGAAAAGAACAGACATGCAATGACTCTAGCTGTGGTTTATTAAAAGAACACACATGCAATGACACTGGTGGATCCATATGTATTTCATGAAAAGAACACACATGCAATGACTCTGGTGGATCCATATGCGCTTTGTGAGAAGAACACACATGCAATGACTATGGTGGATCCATATGTGGTTTGTGGAAAGAACATACATGCAATGACTCTACTGGATCCATATGTGGATTGTGAAAAGAACAAACATGCAATGACTCTGGTGGATCCATATATGGTTTGTGTTAAGAACATACATGCAATGACTCTAGTGGATCCATATGTGGATTGTGAAAAGAACAAACATGCAATGACTCTGGTGGATCCATATGTGGGTTGTGGAAAGAACACACATGCAATAACTCTGGTGGATCCATGTGTGGTTTGTCGTTACAAGAACACACATGCAATGACACCGGTGGATCCATATGTGGTTTGTGGAAAGAACACACATGCAATGACATTGGTTGATCCATATGTGGGTTGTGGAAAGAACACACATGCAATGACATTCGTGGATCCATGTGGTTTTTGAGAAGAACACACATGCAATGACTCTGGTGGATCCATGTGTGATTTGTGGAAAGAACATACATGCAAGGACACTGGTGGATCCATATTGGGTTTCTTGAAAGAACAAACATGCAATGACTCTGGTTGATCCATATGTGGTTCATGAAAAGAACACACATGCAATGACATTGGTTGATCCATACGTGGTTTGTCATTACAAGAACACACATGCAATGACTCTGGTGGATCCATGTGGTTTGTGAAAAGAACATACATGCAATGACTCTAGCTGTGGTTAATGAAAAGAACAGACATGCAATGACTATGGCGGATCCATGTGAGGTTTGTGAAAAGAACAGACATGCAATGACTCTAGCTATGGTTAATGAAAAGAACAGACATGCAATGAATCTAGCTATGGTTTATTAAAAGAACACACATGAAATAACACTTGTTGATCCATATGTGGTTCATGAAAAGAACACACATGCAATGACTCTGGTGGATCCATGTGTGGGTGGTGGAAAGAACAGACATGCAATGAAATTGGTTGATCCATATGTGGTTTGTGGAAAGAACACACATGCAATGACACTGGTAGATCCATGTGTGGATTGTGAAAAGAACAAACATGCAATGACTCTGGTGGATCCATAGGTGGGTTGTGGAAAGAACACACATGTAATGACTCTGGTGGATCCATGTGTGGTTTGTCATTACAACAAAACACATACAATGACACCGGTGGACCCATATGTGGTTTGTGGAAAGAATACACATGCAATGGCATTGGTTGATCCATATGTGGGTTGTGGAAAGAACACACATGCAATGACATTGGTGGATCCATGTGGATTGTGAGAAGAACACACATGCAATGACTCTGGTGGATCCATGTGTGATTTGTGGAAAGAACATACATGCAATGACATTGGTTGTATGTGGTTTGTGGAAAGAACATAGATGCAAGGACATTGGTGGATCCATATGTGGTTTGTTGAAAGAAAAAACATGCAATGACTCTGGTTGATCCGTATGTGGTTCATGGAAAGAACACACATGCAATGACATTGGTTGATCCATATGTGGTTTGTCATTACAAGAACACACATGCAATGACTCTTGTGGATCCATGTGGTTTGTGAAAAGAACATACATGCAATGACTCTAGCTGTGGTTAATGAAAAGAACAGACATGCAATGACTATGGCGGATCCACGTGAGGTTTGTGAAAAGAACAGACATGCAATGACTCTAGCTATGGTTTATTAAAAGAACACACATGCAATGACTCTAGCTATGGTTTATTGAAAGAACACACATGCAATGACACTTGTTGATCCATATGTGGTTCATGAAAAGAACACACATGCAATGACTCTGGTGGATCCATGTGTGGTTTGTGGAAAGAACAGACATGCAATGAAATTGGTTGATCCATATGTGGTTTGTGGAAAGAACACACATGCAATGACACTGGTAGATCCATATGTGGATTGTGAAAAGAACAAACATGCAATGACTCTGGTGGATCCATATGTGGGTTGTGGAAAGAACACACATGCAATGACTCTGGTGGATCCATGTGTGGTTTGTCATTACAACAAAACACATACAATGACACTGGTGGAACCATATGTGGTTTGTGGAAAGAACACACATGGAATGACATTGGTTGATCCATATGTGGGTTTTGGAAAGAACACACATGCAATGACATTGGTGGATCCATGTGGATTGTGAGAAGAACACACATGCAATGACTCTGGTGGATCCATGTGTGGTTTGTGGAAAGAATATACATGCAATGAACTTGGTTGTATGTGGTTTGTGGAAAGAACATACATGCAATGACACTGGTGGATCCATATGTGGTTTGTTGAAAGAACAAACATGCAATGACTCTGGTTGATCCATATGCGGTTCATGAAAAGAACACACATCCAATGACATTGGTTGATCCATATGTGGTTTGTCATTACAAGAACACACATGCAATGACTCTTGTGGATCCATGTGGTTTGTGAAAAGAACATACATGCAATGACTCTAGCTGTGGTTAATGAAAAGAACATACATGCAATGACTATGGCGGATCCACGTGAGGTTTGTGAAAAGAACAGACATGCAATGACTCTAGCTATGGTTTATTAAAAGAACACACATGCAATGACACTTGTGGATCCGTATGTGGTTCATGGAAAGAACACACATGCAATGACTCTGGTGGATCCATGTGTGGTTTGTGGAAAGAACATACATGCAATGAAATTGGTTGATCCATATGTGGTTTGTGGAAAGAACACACATGCAATGACAGTGGTAGATCCATATGTGGATTGTGAAAAGAACAAACATACAATGACTCTGGTGGATCCATATGTGGGTTGTGGAAAGAACACACATGCAATGACTATGGTGGATCCATGTGTGGTTTGTCATTACAACAAAACACATGCAATGACACTGGTGGAACCATATGTGGTTTGTGGAAAGAACACACATGGAATGACATTGGTTGATCGATATGTGGGTTGTGGAAAGAACACGCATGCAATGACATTGGTGGATCCATGTGGATTGTGAGAAGAACACACATGCAATGACTCTGGTGGATCCATGTGTGGTTTGTGGAAAGAACATACATGCAATGAAATTGGTTGATCCATATGTGGTTTGTGGAAAGAACACACATGCAATGACACTGGTAGATCCATATGTGGTTTGTCATGACAAGAACATACATGCAATGACTCTAGCTGTGGTTAATGAAAAGAACATACATGGAATGACTATGGCGGATCCACGTGAGGTTTGTGAAAAGAACAGACATGCAATGACTCTAGCTATGGTTTATTAAAAGAACACACATGCAATGACACTTGTGGATCCATATGTGGTTCATGAAAAGAACACACATGCAATGACTCTGGTGGATCCATGTGTGGTTTGTGGAAAGAACATACATGCAATGAAATTGGTTGATCCATATGTGGTTTGTGGAAAGAACACACATGCAATGACAGTGGTAGATCCATATTTGGATTGTGAAAAGAACAAACATGCAATGACTCTGGTGGATCCATATGTGGGTTGTGGAAAGAACACATATGCAATGACTCTGGTGGATCCATGTGTGGTTTGTCATTACAACAAAACACATGCAATGACACTGGTGGAACCATATGTGGTTTGTGGAAAGAACACACATGGAATGACATTGGTTGATCCATATGTGGGTTGTGGAAAGAACACAGATGCAATGAAATTGGTGGATCCATGTGGATTGTGAGAAGAACACACATGCAATGACTCTGGTGGATCCATGTGTGGTTTGTGGAAAGAACATACATGCAATGAAATTGGTGGATCCATATGTGGTTTGTGGAAAGAACACACATGCAATGACACTTGTAGATCCATATGTGGTTTGTCATGACAAGAACATACATGCAATGACTCTAGCTGTGGTTAATGAAAAGAACAGACATGCAATGACTATGGCGGATCCACGTGAGGTTTGTGAAAAGAACAGGCATGCAATGACTCTAGCTATGGTTTATTAAAAGAACACACATGCAATGACACTTGTGGATCCATATGTGGTTCATGAAAAGAACACACATGCAATGACTCTGGTGGATCCATGTGTGGTTTGTGGAAAGAACATACATGCAATGAAATTGGTTGATCCATATGTGGTTTGTGGAAAGAACACACATGCAATGACAGTGGTAGATCCATATTTGGATTGTGAAAAGAACAAACATGCAATGACTCTGGTGGATCCATATGTGGGTTGTGGAAAGAACACACATGCAATGACTCTGGTGGATCCATGTGTGGTTTGTCATTACAACAAAACACATGCAATGACACTGGTGGAACCATATGTGGTTTGTGGAAAGAACACACATGGAATGACATTGGTTGATCCATATGTGGGTTGTGGAAAGAACACAGATGCAATGAAATTGGTGGATCCATGTGGATTGTGAGAAGAACACACATGCAATGACTCTGGTGGATCCATGTGTGGTTTGTGGAAAGAACATACATGCAATGAAATTGGTGGATCCATATGTGGTTTGTGGAAAGAACAAACATGCAATGACACTTGTAGATCCATATGTGGTTTGGCATGACATGAACACACATGCAATGACACTGGTGGATCCATATGTGGTTTGTGGAAAGAACACATATGCAATGACTCTGGTTGATCCATATGTGGTTGATGGCCCAAAATATATCGAGCTCGTTGGGGAACCCCAAGAGGAAGCTATGATGAGCATAGCAGAAAGTTTTCCCTCAGTAGAAAACCAAGGTTATCAATCCAATAGGAGTAAGGAAACACCCCAAAGGTGTTGCTAGCTGAACGTTAGCAGGGCACACTACTGGTGCCAGCAGCAACGTGGAGACCTGCACAACACAACCACAGAACTTTGCCCCAACTTGTGATGAGGTTGTCAATCTCACCGGTTTTGCTGAAAAAAAAGGATTAAACGTATCCAATTGAAGGAGGTAATAGTTTGCAGAAGTAAATAGAAAGCAGTAAACAGTTTGTAGATTGGATGTAAAAGAATGGACCGGGGTCCATAGTTCACTAGAGGTGGCTCTCCTTAAGATAGATAACATGCAGGGTGAACAAATTACAGTGGGGCAATTAACAAACATCAAGAAAGCAATACATGCATATACTAATCATCTTGACTCCTTTGAGACTTGATTGGGCATTAGAACATTATACATAGAACGCCATCCAACTGCATCTATGACTAATAATCCACCTTCAGGTTATCATCTGAACCCCCTCCAGTATTAAGTTCCAAGCAACAGATTATTGCTTTATGAATTGCGTGTAAAGTAAACGATATGATTGTTCTATGAACAAAGGATTGTTGTTTTCTCCCTAGTAGCAACAACACATCTAGTACCTTAGAGATTTTTGTCACTTCCCCAGATTACCAGAGGCATGAACCCACTATCGAGCATAAATACTAACTTTTGGAGTTGCTAGCATCTACTTGGCCAAGATAGCTACTAACAACGGAAAGCATGCAAGATCACAAATAACAAAGACATGATAGAATCAATAATCAATCTGAAATAGCATCTCAATATCCATCGGATCCCCGCAAACACAACATGCAGAATTACAAATCGATGATCTTGATCATGAACGGAGCTCACAAGATCTAAACATGATAGCACAAAGGAGGAGAACAAGCCATCTAGCTACTACATGGACCCGTAGTCTAGAGATGAACTACTCACACATCACACCGGAGTCTTGCATGATGATGAAGAAGGCCTCCAGGGTGAATTCCCCTCTCTGGCTGGGTGCCGGGAAGAGCTTCAGATCCCTCTCGATCTAGGGATGGAGATGACGGCGGCTACGGACTCTTTCATGGAATTTTGATCAGGTACTTAGGGTTTCCGTATCAGAGGCAATATATAGGCGGAAGGAGAGGCCGAGGGGGTTCCTGGGCTGGCCACACCACCCGCTGGCGCGGGCCAGGCCTGCCCACGCGGCCAGGTGGTGTGGCCGCCCTCTATCCCTTCTCCGTCTCGTATTCTGGCTCCAAGTGTCCCCCGATAAAATAATAACTTTGTCTTTTGTCCCGTCCAATTCTGAGAATATTCATTTTCTGACTTCTTGGAACCAAAAACAGCAGAAAACAGGCAGCTGGCACTGTGGCTCTTGTTAATAGGTTAGTCCAAGAAATCGTATGAAAAGTACTCCAAAGTGTGGACAAAACATAAGAAATTAGATAAAACCAAGCATGGAACATCAAAAATTATAGATACATTTGCAATGTATCAACATCCCCAAGCTTAACTCCTGCTCGTCCTCGAGTAGGTAAGTGATAAAAAAGAAAGAATAATTTTTGAGGTAACATGCACCATCATAAACTTGATCAAAGTATTTGTAAAACATTCGAAGCTGGGATCATAGTACTTCAATCATAACATGAAAGACAAAGTTCTAGCAATAAGACAAAGAAACTATGTTGCAACATGAAAAGGCACAAACAAAAGATTCATGAATAACAATGCTTTGCAAGACGTTTGTTTATTTCACATAAAGAAAACATAGCATAGTAGTATTCAGCTTGTCCCTCATAGAGTAGCAAATACAAATGCATAGGACACCTTCAAAGTTCATAAGAGTGACTAGATACAAATAGTTTAAAACAAGCAATATCAAGGTATGCAACAATCAACTAGTCTTGGGACAATGCACATAGAACTAAGAATGGCCACTATGCTCTCAAAGTAGGTGCATAAAGATAGAAGGTGGAGACTCAATATAATGGTGGAAGAAAGGCCTTCATAGAAGGAAGTAGGGATTCAAGTCTCATAAAGAGCTTCCAAAAATTATGGTACTTATAGCTTTCAGCTCTCATTGCCCCTATCATAAGCATCTTGAAGGTGATTAAGGTTAAAGTGACACAACTAAGAGGATATGCTTGACAAGTTATAAACCGAAATCTCATGCCCCTTACTTACGAAGACCGAACCTCATGCTACTCAACTTTAGTCACGAGTAAGCTCTTGTCATTGTAAGTACATAGGTATCATAAAGAACCGCCAACGGGGTACCCCTTGCACATGATACAAGAGCTATCCCATAATCAAAATCACAAGGCAAGTAGACAATGAGCATCTCAGCGATGTTTTTATTTGCTATTTGCATAGTTTTTATTGAGGATGCTTCATAGAGTGCTCATTATGGTGATGTTGCAAGTTTCCACCATGATTAGGCATGGCTTAGGCTAGCGGCCCAGGCGTTTGTCTAACACACATACAAACTCCATGATCTTACAAGTTCCACTTTTATTTCACACCGCCGGGATCCATAAGCAAAAGAACATGATATCAACGGGGTATAAAGTACGAGTGCAATGTTGAAAGCGTTCCCCATGATACATGGTTCTGCTAATTTGAACTTATAAAGCACAAGAATATACGCAACAAAGAAGGACCCAATGGTTCAGGTTTATTAAATGCAAAAAAGTAAATTGTGCCATCAAGTTCGTGAGAGCTTTAATCAATAGTTTTCTCATAACAAGTTTAATTTGGAAGGTAAACAAAAACATGAATATACTTGCAATATCATATGCTAGTAGGTAGGTATGGTGGACTCTTTGGAATAACTTGGTTTAGGGAGTTGGATGCATGAGTGGAACTCATACTTGGTTGTGGAGGCTAGCAAAAGACTGGGAGCGACAAACTAAGAGAGCAATAATAGCCATAATCATGCAGAGCGACAAAATATCATTGATCAAAGCATAAAGTGATACTACAAGTTGAAAACTAAAGGATCATCAAGGCTTATGGTGACTTGGGATAGTCATAACATGGTGTGAGCATGTGCCAAGTCAACCCAAATAAAGCATCAAAGGAGAATACCACAATACTACGCTTTAATATGCTAAAACAACGCATGATTCATCCAAGGCACATTAATCAATCTCAATTGTTTATAACAAGTCATGATACAACAAATAATACTAAGCATAAAGCCAGAACAATATAAGCATGGCATGACAAAGCATAGGCCACAGTCAAAAAAAAGCTCTCTTTACAACTTAAGCATGAACTTTCCTACTCTTTTCCAATCCAAACCAAACTATTTGAAAACCAATGTATGAAAGAGGGGGTCCAACCAATTTATTCAGCAAACTAAGAAAAAAAAAAAACAAAACGAAAACAAAAAAGAAGACGCTCCAAGAACAACACAACTGTGCAGGAAACAATAAAAATGAAGCGTTTGGAAGAAACCTGGGATTTTTATTGATGAAGAGGGGGATGGCTTGGGCATACCCAAGCTTTGACGCTTGTACTTATTGGATATTTCTTGGGGTGACACGCGTGGCATCCCCAAGCTTGAGATTTAGTCCATCCTTCATCTCATTACTCATTCCTTCCATACACCTGAAAATTTTCCTTCATACAAA
Organism: Avena eriantha; assembly: GCA_910589775.1. Lineage (NCBI taxonomy): Eukaryota > Viridiplantae > Streptophyta > Magnoliopsida > Poales > Poaceae > Avena > Avena eriantha. The sequence goes on along the minus strand of OU342743.1, from coordinate 340,214,233 downwards.
ACTTCACATAATCTTTATTAGCAATATTAGTGCACTCAAGATAATAAGCCTTTAGGTTCAGTTATAACACCAATAAAACTTCCATTAAAACACTAGATACTGTAGCACTTCCCTAAAAAAGCTTAATTCCCCAAAAGAACTCAAAAAGGAACCAACAAGAAGCAAATGCAGAAAATGGCAGAAATCTGTCAAAACAGACCAGCAGGTAAAGACGAATTTTTTCGAAGACCTTCTGTTTCTCAAATCAAAACTTGTTAAACTAACTAAAGTTAGATAACAACCTGGGGCAGAAGCACAAAAATTCACGACTCAAACGGACGTACAGAGATTTTACACGAAGTTTTACGGTGAAGCACAGAAATCTGTTTGGGGACAGCAAATTTCCCAATCATTACTTCTCTCTCATTAGAGGTTACTCTTGGCACAAAAAGAAAATAAAAAGGATAAGGAGCGGTTATTACTGAAGTAATAACTTCCAAGACTCATCTAAAACTTTGGGTTTATCTCCCAATAAGTACTTTTCTTTAACGCCTTTAAGTTAGGCATAATAAGGAAGTAAAAGAATCAAGTGTTCTGAAATGAAGAAGCATTAAGAGCAAATTTTGTTTTCATAGGAGAGGCAAAAGAAATCTTCTCTCTCTTCTTAGGGAAGTTTTCTATACCTTTCTTGAGTGGGAGTTGATATTTAATGGTGCCTTCTTTCATATCAATAATGACGCCAACAGTTCTAAGAAAAGGTCTTCCCAAAGTAATAGGAAAAGAAGCATTGCATTTAACATCCAAAACATAGAAATCAACGGGGACATAGGCATTGTTAACCATAATAAGAACATCATTAAGACTCCCCATGAGTTTCTTTTTCGCATCATCATCAAGTGGGACATTCAAATAACAATCTTCAAGTGGTGGCAAATCAAGCATATCATAAATCCTTCTAGGAATAATAGAAACACTACTATCAAGATCACATAAAGCTTTGAAATCAAAATTCACTTTCATATTAATGATGGGTTCCCAACCATCTTCTTGCTTTATTGGAATAGAAGCTTTATGTTTCATCTTTTCTTCTTTAATCTTTATGAGAGCATGAGTAATGTGTTTTGTAAAGGCCATGTTCATGGCAATAGCATTAGGACTTTTAGCAAGCTTTTGTAGGAACTTAATAACTTCAGAGATGTTGCAACCATCAAGATCAAAATCAAATTTATCATCTAAAGTAGTAGAACTATTACTAGCCTCAACACTAGTGGTAGTGATAGTAGAAACAATAATGTTTCTAGCAATTTCATCTTCTCTTTCCCACTTAGCATGTAATTCAGCTAATAGTCTGACATTTTCATCAATTCTTACTTGTATAGCATTAGTAGCTGCGAAGGGATTACCATTAGTTTCAGGTTTAGCAGCCATTTTATTCAAAGAAGTTTGAGCTTCAACAAGTGATGCTATATTTCTTTCAGCATGAGAGAGTTTTTCCTTAATAGTTTTATTGAAAGCAGTTTGTTTACTAATAAAGTCCTTAAGCATAACTTCAAGTTCAGAGGGAGCACTCCTATTGTTGTTGTAGGAATTTCCATAAGCATTACCATTGTTGGGAGGATATGGCCTATACTTTTTACTACCAAAATTATTCCTGTAGGCATTGTTGCTAAAATTGTTATTTCTTATAAAGTTCACATCAACTTGCTCTTCTTGAGCAACCAAAGAGGCCAAGGGAACATTATTTGGATCAATATGGGCTTTCCCATTAACAAGCATAGACATAATAACATCAATCTTATCACTCAAGGAGGAGGTTTCTTCAACACAATTTAACTTCTTACCTTCTTACCTTGTGGAGCTCTTTAAGTATGCCATTCAGAATAGTTAACCATCATATTATCCAGAAGCTTTGTTGCAGCACCGAAAGTAATGGTCATAAAGGTACCTCCAGCAGCAGAGTCCAATAGGTTCCTTGAAGAATAGTTCAATCCTGCATAAAAGGTTTGGATGATCATCCAAGCAGTCAGTCCATGAGTGGGACAATTCTTTACCAAAGATTTCATTCTTTCCCAAGATTGAGCAACATGTTCATTATCAGATTGTTTAAACTTCATTATTTCACTTCTCATAGATATAATCTTAGCAGGAGGATATTATTTTCCAATGAAAGCATCTTTGCATTTAGTCCAAGAATCTATACTATTCCTAGTTAAGGAATTCAACCACTCTTTAACTTTTCCTCTCAAAGAGAAAGGAAACAATTTAAGCTTAATAATATCTCCATCTATATCCTTATGCTTTTGCATCTCGCAAAGTTCAAGAAAGTTATTTAGATGGAAATATGTAACACCCTCGCCTGATAAGGCTGAGTTCTTGTGTATAGTTCCAATCCCTGGATCGGTTCACTAGCACACACAATACAGATGAATATCAAAGAATATAACAGTGCATCATTATTACATCGAATGATCCAGAACTTGTAATTATTACATAGTGCTTAGCTCAAAGGCTAGCTCAAATAACAAAGTAGCATACGGAAGCATAAACAGATAGTAGGCTCCATCTTCAATTGTGCCACAGGAGAACAACTGTTGAGTGGAGTACCGCGACCTATTCGATCACTCAGAATCGGTATAACCTGCAACATAAAACATAGCAGCCCCGAAGGGTCAATACTTCGAATGTACTGGAAATTAAAACTATGAGAGAAGCAACAAGACTAATATCTACATGCATATCTGGCTTGTGGGGTTCAGGCTTAGTTGCAGCAGCAAAATACTTTATCCTATCTTTTGTAAATCATTTGTAAAACAATTGATCTTGATCACACAACCCAATTATGTTTTAACCACAAGTTTTAGCAATTACAAGTTAGAATGAATGAGAACATGTCATAGCACCCATAATTCAGCAACTCAAACGTCCATTACCGGGAACACGGCTAAGTACTTAGTTTTACACCCTGCAGGGGTTGCACACTTTACCCATATGAGTTGGTCGACCCGCTCGTACCACGACACGCATATCGAGTCATGATAGGGAGAAGCCCAAGAAGAGACAATTCGGGAAGTAGCTCCCCAAGCCCATCCACGCACCGTACCAACCTATCACATTCACTACATCTCTGGATACGAAGAGCTCGGGTTGCCACGACCTACTAAGTCCATCCAGCCATCCATAACTCACTGGCATATGGTTGCACACAGAAGCTACCAAATCAAGACACTAATCATTTCTCAGAAACCTGGGTGGCCATCCACAAGTGAGCTACTCGGGTAAACCATAGACATGGGCCCAGCATTCACGAACCAAGCAATTACCAATTCCACCCAGAGAGTTCATTAATTAATTTGTTTTCAAATTTTCCAAACACATACTTTCAAAACAGCCTTTATCATGGTGTATCCCACCCTCGTCTAAATAAGCAAACTAAGCACAACTACTTACGGAGGCTCACCTAACAAGAAAGGCTATGACCATAATAGGATATAGCATAGCAATAGATATAACTTATAAAAACAAAACAAGCTACAATGCATATAGGAAGTAAATAGGACTTTTATGAAGCTCCACTTGCCTTAGTAGTTGTCGGAGTCAAACACACAATCCGGGCAATCACAAGGGTCACAATCCTCACAATCTATACGAAAGCAATGCAACAAATAAACAACAACATATAGAGATCAAACCAGTGCAACAAATGCATCCATGACACCTTAATAAAAGTTTCGGTAGCTATTTAATGTTCTCTGATCATTAAACTATTGATGACATGCATGGAAAACTTTTTAATGCATCAAAACCATTTATTGCATTAATTAGATCTATTTAATAGGATTTATTCGGTTTAAATTATCATCTATTGTAAACATTGTTGTTGATTTACAGCCAGTAGCAAAAGGACTCATGTCAAAATAGTTTGCAGATCATTTTGTAGAATTAAAATACTACAATATGCATTTTAATATACTTAAACTCAAATGTTCTGTAAACCTACAATTTTAATTCATAATAAGGTTTACTCGAAAAAAGGCATTTGTCCATTTAAATAACTACGGCACAAACTTACGGTAATTGTCTAAACCAATTACAGATTAATATTCTACACAAAATTATCTTTCCAACGGTGTATTATTTGCTATTTTTGGATATGTATATTAATTTCTATGAATTTTACAAGCTTAGTACATTTTCTGCCAATTTTTCTATTTCTCTAAAAACAGAGGGAATATTCCCCTGGAATATTCCTGCCGACGTCGCAGGCTGACTCAGCGCGAGCGCTGACTGGGCGCGAGGTGGCTGAGCGCTATTGGCCCGTACCGGTTTGCACTGCTGATCTAATCCTGGCCGTGCATCCCAGATCCGATGGACGGGAGAGAAACCATCTGGGCTCACCGGCGTTGACGTCGTCTAGTGGTGGCGGCGGCTTGGGCGGTGGTGCTCCGGTGGCTGCGGTGGTCCTCGGAGATGGCGGGGTAGACGAAGACATTCAGTGGCTCTCGGGGGTCCTTATCCTCCCCTCGGCTTCCTCTCCTCCTCTCTCCTGAGCTCTCTACAGCGGCTCCCATCCTCAACTCCGGCAAGAGCAACGACGAGGAATTGGAGGCGGTAGGCTGCGATGCAAAGGGGGAGAATTAGTGGGGACGACGTAGTCCTTCGTGGCGGTCATAAAGAGACAGAGAGGTAGTGTTGGGGTGGCCCGAGGCGACGGTGGCGTGTACCCTCCGAGGCGGCGGCGGCGGAGCTCCGGCGAGGTCGCAGGAAGGCGGCTAGGGTTCTACGATTTTGGAAAAAAACACGATGGGAGATGAGGAGGGTTATATGGGGGTCAATGCGTGGACTGGGGCATGTATTCGTCGGGAATTCGTTCGGGATCGAGGAGAAATCGTGTTCAGCATGATCTATTCGCGAGGAAGGGGATGACGCGTGGGTCCCGCTGTCAGCGGCGGAGGGGAGGTCGGCTGGCGGCTGGCACTTGCATTGGGCCGGCCCGCGTCGCTTGCGACTGCGCGCTGCGCGGGGCGGTCAGCGAGCGGCGGGTAGCGCGGGGCTAGGTGGGCTGGGCCGCGGGGCTGGGTCGGTCCGGGTCTGCGGGGTAGGTTAGATTTTTTTCTTTTTCCTGTTTCTTATTTCTTTTATAACTTTTGCATATTAATTCCAAATGGATTGATTTTTATCTTCAATTTTTTCTAAAATTCAGAGGATCAACTTAGAATCATTTTTGTCAATAATTTGACTACTTCAAAATAGTGATTTCACAATCCAAGTGTATTCCTTTTGTAGATGCATTTTAGCAATTCAAAATAAGGGTTTAAACTAGTGTTTTGCAACCCAAATTTTTCATGAATGCAAATGCATTTTTTTTTCTAGTCCCAAATTTCTAAAATCTTGGGATGTGACAGACTAACCTCCTTAAGATGAATCTCGTCCCGAGATTCGAAATGGCTAGCAAGGTTTGGGTGGTGTTCTCGAGAGGCTAACCCCCTTAAGAGAATTAAACTTGGTATCTCCATGGAACCATTGACCTATATATGATTCTTCTTCCTTTTGGGTATGGGTTTAATGTCCATCTATCGGACCTTTATTCTTAACCATCCAATCCATGCTAGAGTTGCATCTAAACCATGTGAATGCCAATATAATTAAGCCAACAGGGAATGTGTATGCTACCAATATCCAAGATTTAATTGTGGCATCTTGTACTAGCTAGCAATTCTTCTCCAATGAATTAACTCTAACAGATCCTTCAAGTGACTCCAGAAGTAACTATTCTTATCCATGAATGCCTTTATATGAATGAATACGCTGCACCAGTATTGAAAAATTATGAGTATGGTGTATGAATTAGCCAGGAACTTACTAGTCACGAAGCATGGCTTGTTGAGTGCTTTTCTAGCATGAACATGATTCACAGTTGCCTTCAGGGTTAAATCTGTCTTGTCTCCAGCTTCAATCCTCCTCTCCAGGAAGTTATCAGCATAGTGTCCCTTCTGGTTGCACTTGAAACATTCCACGTTGCTGAGATCTCGATTTGCATTGCGGTGATGGCCATTGCTTACATTGTGGTTGTGTTTGTTGCCTCCATGCTTGTGGTGTCCAGAGTCTCCATCATAAGAAGTGCGAGCTTTGTGGTGCGAGCTAGAGTGGTGATTGTTCTGCTTCCTCTTGCGATTCTCCACCTGTTGGTGTTTCCCTTCCAGAATTCTAGCTTTGTCCATCAGCTCTTGGAAAGTAGGGCAATAGACCACAGACAACTGAAGTGAAAGCTCATCACTGAGACCATCCAGGAACCTCTCTCTTCTCTTAGCATCAATGTCCACATCCTTAGGTGCATAGCAGGACAAGTTGTTGAATTCCTCTATGTAGTCTGCCACAGTGCAGTTAGTTTGGCGCAGGTTGCGGAATTCCTTCCTCCTCAAGCTCATGGTCCCAGTAGAGACGTAGTTGGTCTTGAATCCTTCCTCAAACATAGCCCAAGTAACTGTGTCCAGCGGGTGGGTGATCTGGAAAGCTTCCCACCAAGAAGTAGCTGATTCTTCCAACAAGTGAGCAGCAAACCTCAACTTTTCAGCATCAGTGCAACCAACAGTCAGCAAGTCCTTATTCACAGAACGGAGCCAGTTGAGAGCAACCATGGGCTCAGGTGCAGAGGAGAACTTAGCTGGCCTCAGCCTCATGAACCTGGTGAGAGCATCTCCCTGGGGCTGGTTGTTCCCATTGTTGTTGTTGTTGTTATTGTTCTGACTTGCTATAAACTAAGTCATCACCTGAGTCAACTGTGCCTATGCTGCAATAAGCTGAGCAATCTCATCGGGCTGGCGGCGAGGAGGCATCTGTTGGGATAGCATAGATGAGTTATAGATAGAAAGACTAGAGAAGTATTACTACCCATAACTATATGAAGCAACCAATACGCACACAAGCAAACAATCATAACATACAACACTCAAGCCAAAATAATTTTGTTTATGTTCCAGAAGTTTTATTTTAGTAGCATACCATCCACAAAATAGTTCTCCTTTGATTAAAATTCGTTTGGGGGTGAACCTACAATCTTAAAAGCAATGGATAGAATCTGTCCAGAAACTACGGCAGTGTTCACGAATTTTTTCTGGGCACCTAAAACTCATCAGGAATTTTTTCCAATTTTCGTGCTTATGCTATAGAAAATTACGAACCAGATCCTAAAATATGAGCTTAATCCGAGCTATCAGTAAGGAATTAAAAATCACGCGGTACAACTGGTCAGGAAGAAAACTGCAGCAGTAATACCACGAATTTTTAATCAAAACCTTCATTAATTCATTATAAAAACTATCAAAAATATTCTAGAACTTTGAGATATCAAATAGCACAACCTAAATATAATAAAACAACTATCAAACAAGTTCTTGCATCAATCGATTGCTACATATAAGAGAAATCCTATCAAAACTATATGGTGGACATCATCTAACTATTCATCAATCTCGCACTTCCCTGCATGAGTGTTCATCCTCAAGTTTAAACAAGATGAGATTAGAAAATAAAGATCAAGGATTACAAGAATTATAATAGGTACAAAATTATAAGTTCCTACATTGTAGAGTCTTCCTTCTATATAAAAGAGAAAAGTTTGAGAATTCAAGTGGTAAAAAGATACTAGAAAGAAGTGTAAGAAGAGAACAGATAGAATGGAAAAGTCCTTATAATTTATATGGCTTTCCTATTCCAATCATAGGTCACGATCCTACAGTCAACGCACTGCTCTGATACCATCCTGTAACACCCTCGCCTGATAAGGCTGAGTTCCTGTGTATAATGCCAATCCCTGGATCGGTTCACTGGCACCCACAGTACATATGAGTATCAAAGAATATAATAGTGCATCATTGTTACATCGAATGATACAGAACTTGTAATTATTACATAGTATCTCAAAGGCTAGCTCAAATAACAAAGTAGCATACGGAAGCATAAACAGATAGTAGGCTCCATCGTCAATTGTGCCACAGGCGAACAACTGTTGAGTGGAGTACCGTGACCTATTCGATCACTCAGAATCGGTATAACCTGCAATATAAAACGTAGCAGCCTCGAAGGGTCAATACTTGGAATGTACTAGCAAGTGAAACTATGAGAGAAGAAGGAAGACTAATATCTACATGCATATCTGGCTTGTGGGGTTCAGGCTTAGTTGCAGCAGGAAAATACTTTATCCTATCTTTTGTAAATCATTTGTAAAACAATTGATCTTGATCACACAACCCAATTATGTTCACACCACAAGTTTTAGCAATTACAAGTTAGAATAAATGAGAACATGTCATAGCACCCATAATTCAGCAACTCAAACGTCCATTACCGGGAACATGGCTAAGTACTTAGTTTTACACCCTGCAGGGGTTGCACATTTTACCCATATGAGTTGGTCGACCCGCTCGTACCACGACACGCATATTGAGTCATGATAGGGAGAAGTCCAAGAAGAGACAATTCGGGAAGTAGCTCCCCAAGCCCATCCACGCATCGTACCCACCTATCACATTCACTACATCTTTGGATACGAAGAGCTCGGGTTGCCACGACCTACTAAGTCCATCCAGCCACCCATAATTCACTGGCATATGGTTGCACACAGAAGCTACCAAATCAAAACACTAATCATTTCTCAAAAACCTGGGTGACCATCCACAAGTGAGCTACTCGGGTAAACCATAGACATGGGCCCGGCATTCACGAACCAAGCAATTACCAATTCCAGCCAGAGAGTTCATTAATTAAGTTGTTTTCAAATTTTCCAAACACATACTTTCAAAACAGCCTTTATCATGGTGTATCCCACCCTCGTTTAAATAAGCAAACTAAGAACAACTACTTACGGTGGCTCACCTAACAAGGAAGGCTACGACCATAATAGGATATAGCATAGCAATAGATATAACTTATAAAAACAAAACAAGCTACAATGCATATAGGAAGTAAATAGGACTTTTATGAAGCTCCACTTGCCTTAGTAGTTGTCAGAGTCAAACACACAATCTGGGCAATCACAAGGGTCACAATCCTCACAATCTACACGAAAGCAATGCAACAAAAAAACAACAACACATAGAGATCAAACCAGTGCAACAAACGCATGCATGACACTTTAATAAATGTTTCGGTAGCTATTTAATGTTCTCTGATCATTAAACTAATGATGACATGCATGGAAAAAAAATTAATGCATCAAAACCATTTATTGCATTAATTAGATCTATTTAATATGCTTTATTCGGTTTAAATTATCATCTATTGTAAACATTGTTATTAATTTTTGGTAAACATACTCCTGGAAAGATATGTTGATTTAGAGCCAGTAGCAAAAGGACTCATGTCAAAATAGTTTGCAGATCATTTTGTAGAATTAAAATACTAAAATATGCATTTTAATATGCTTTAACCCAAATGTTCTGGAAACCCACAATTTTAATTCATAATAAGGTTCTACTCCTCTTTGTGATTCCAGGGACATATCATTTGTATTTTTATGATTAGTAGTTTATTTTCTATGAATTTATTACTCTAAAAAGGGCATTAGTGCATTTAAATAATTACGACACAAACTTACAGTAGTTGGCTGAACCAATTACAGATTATTATTATACACGAAATTATCTTTCCAATGGTGTATTATTTGCTATTTTTGGATCTGTATATTAATTTCCCCTGGAATATTCCTGGTGACGTCGCCGGCTGACTCAGCGCGAGCGCTGACTGGGCGCGAGGTGGTTGCGTGCTATTGGCCCGTACCAGTTTGCACAGCTGATCTAATCCTGGCCGTGCATCCCAGATCCGATGGACGGGAGAGAAACCATTTGGGCTCACCGGCGTTGACGTCGTCTAGCGGTGGCGGCGTCTTGGGCGGCGGTGCTCCGGTGGCTGCGGTGGTCCCTGGAGATGGCGGGGTAGACGAAGAAATTCAGAGGCTCTCGGGATCCTTCTCCTCCCCTCGGCTTCCTCTCCTCCTCGCTCCCGAGCTCTCTGCAGCGGTTCCCGTCCTCGACTCCGGCGAGAGGAACGGCGAGGAATTACAGGCAGTAGGCTGCGATGCAAAGGGGGAGAATTAGTGGGGAAGACGTAGTCCTTCGTGGCGGTCATAAAGAGACAGAGAGGTAGTGTTGGGGTGGCCCGAGGCGACGGTGGCGTGTACCCTCCGAGGCGGCGGCGGCGGAGCTCCGACGAGGTCGCAAGAAGGCAGCTAGGGTTCTACGATTTTGGAAAAAAACACGATGGGAGATGAGGAGGGTTATATGGGGGTCGATGCGTGGACTGGGGCATGGATTTGGCGCGATTTCATCGGGAATTCGTTCAGGATCAAGGAGAAATCGTGTTCAGCACGATCCGTTCGCGAGGAAGGGGATGACGCGTGGGTCCCGCTGTCAGCGGCAGAGGGGATGTCGGCTGGCGGCTGGCGCTTGCATTGGGCCGGCCCGCGTCGCTTGCGACTGCGCGCTGCGCGGGACAGGCAGCAAGCGGCGGGTAGCGCGGGGCTAGGTGGGCTGGGCCGCGGGCCTGGGTCGGTCCGGGTCTGCGGGGTAGGTTAGTTTTTTTTCTTTTTCCTGTTTCTTATTTTTTTATAACTTTTGCATATTAATTCCATATGGATTGATTTTTGTCTTCATTTTTTTCTAAAATTCAGAGGATCAACATAGGATCCTTTTTGTCAATAATTTGACTACTTCAAAATAGTGATTTCACAATCCAAGTGTATTCCTTTTGTAGATGCATTTTAGCAATTCAAAATAAGGGTTTAAACTAGTGTTTTGCAACCCAAATTTTTCATGAATGCATATGATGCAATGCAAATGCATTTTTTTTCTAGTCCCAAATTTCTAAAATCTTGGGATGTGACAGCATCAGCATCTTCATTACCAATACCAGAAAATTGTTCTCTCATAACAAGATTGAGTAAAGCAGGTTTTATCTCAAAGATAGTAGCTTCAGGAACATCTGGAGCAATAGGTGTGCTCATAAAATCATTGTTGTTGGTGCTAGTGAAGTCATACAACTTAGTGTTTTCAAGAGTAGTCATTATTTTGTGTTTTCAATAAAGAAAGCAAACTTGTAAAACTATTTTTTTGTGTTTTCGATAAAAAAACAAGCAAATAAAACAGAAGTAAACTAAGCAAAACAAAAATAACAAAGTAAAGAGATTGGTTATGAGGGACTCCCCTTGTGAAGATGTCCTTGACTCCCCGGCAACGGCGCCAGAGAAAGAGCTTGGTGGCCCAAAATATATCGAGCTCGTTGGGGAACCCCAAGAGGAAGGTATGATGAGCATAGCAGCAAGTTTTCCCTCAGTACAAAACCAAGGTTATCAATCCAATAGGAGCAAGGAAACACCCCAAAGGTGTTGCTAGCTGAACGTTGGCACGGCACACTACTGGTGCCAGCAGCAACGTGGAGACCTGCACAACACAACCACAGAACTTTGCCCCCAACTTGCGATGAGGGTGTCAATCTCACCGGTTTTGCTGAAAACAAAGGATTAAACGTATCGAATGGAAGGAGGTAATAGTTTGCAGAAAGTAAATAGAAAGCAGTAAACAGTTTGTAGATTGGATGTAAAAGAAAGGACCGGGGTCCATAGTTCACTAGAGGTGGCTCTCCTTAAGATAGATAACATGCAGGGTGAACAAATTACAGCGGGGCAATTAACAAACATCGAGAAAGCAATACATGCATATACTAATCATCTTGACTCCTTTGAGACTTGATTGGGCATTAGAACATTATACATAGAACGCCATCCAACTGCATCTATGACTAATAATCCACCTTCAGGTTATCATCTGAACCCCCTCCAGTATTAAGTTCCAAGCAACAGATTATTGATTTACGAATTGCGTGTAAAGTAAACGATACGATTGTTCTGTGAACAAAGGATTGTTGTTTTCTCCCTAGTAGCAACATCACATCTAGTAGCTTAGAGATTTTTGTCACTTCCCCAGATTACCAGAGGCATGAACCCACTATCGAGCATAAATACTAACTTTTGGAGTTGCTAGCATCTACTTGGCCAAGATAGCTACTAACAACGGAAAGCATGCAAGATCACAAATAACAAAGACATGATAGAATCAATAATCAATCTGAAATAGCATCTCAATATCCATCAGATCCCCGCAAACACAACATGCATAATTACAAATAGATGATCTTGATCATGAACGGAGCTCACAAGATCTAAACATGATAGCACAAAGGAGGAGAACCAGCCATCTAGCTACTACATGGACTCGTAGTCTAGAGACGAACTACTCACGCATCACACCGGACGCTTGCATGATGATGAAGAAGGCCTCCAGGGTGAATTCCCCTCTCCGACAGGGTGCCGGCAAGAGCTTCAGATCCCTCCAGATCTATGGATGGAGATGACGGCGGCTACAGACTGTTTCGTGGAATTTTGATTGGGTACTTAGGGTTTCAGTATCAGAGGCAATATATAGGCGGAAGGAGAGGCCGAGGTGGTGCCTGGGCTGGCCACACCACCCCCTGGCGCGGGGCAGGCCTGGATGCGCGGCCAGGTGGTGTGGCCGCCATCTGGCCCTTCTCTGTCCCGTATTCTAGATCCAAGTGTCCCTCGCTAAAATAATAACTTTGGCTTTTGTCCCGTCCAATTCCGAGAATATTCATTTTCTGACTTCGTGGAACCAAAAACAGTAGAAAACAGGCAGTTGGAACTATGGCTCTTGTTAATAGGTTAGTCCAAGAAATCATATGAAAAGTACTCCAAAGTGTGGACAAAACATAAGAAAGTAGATAAAACCAAGCATGGAACATCAAAAATTATAGATACATTTGCAATGTATTAGTGGTTCATGAAAAGAACACACATGCAATGACATTGGTTGATCCATATGTGATCTGTCATTACAAGAACACACATGCAATGAGTTTGGTGGATCCATATGTGGTTTGTGGAAAGAACACACATGCAATGAATCTAGTGGGTCCATATGTGGTTTGTGAAAAGAACACACATCCAATGACACCGGTGGATCCATATGTGATTTGTCATTACAAGAACACACATGCAATGACATTGGTGGATCCATGTGCTTAGTGAAAAGAACACACATTTCAATGACACTAGTGGATCCATATGTGGTTTGTGAAAAGAACACACATCCAATGACTCTGGTGGATCCATATGAGGTTTGTGAAAAGAACAGACATGCAATGACTCTAGCTGTGGTTAATGAAAAGAGCAGATATGCAATGACTCTGGTGGATCCATATGTGGTTTGTGGAAAGAACATACATGCAATGACTCTAGTGGATCCATATGTGGATTGTGAAAAGAACAAACATGCAATGACTCTGGTGGATCCATATGTGGTTGTGGAAAGAACACACATGCAATGACTCTTGTGGATCCATGTGTGGTTTGTCATTACAAGAACACACATGCAATGACACTCGTGGAACCATATGTGGTTTCTGGAAGGAACACACATGCAATAACATTGGTTGATCCATATGTGGGTTGTGGAAAGAACACACATGCAATGACATTGGTGGATCCATGTGGTGTGTGAGAAGAACACACATGCAATGACTTTGGTGGATCCATGTGTGGTTTTTGGAAAGAACATACATGCAATGACATTGGGTATCCATATGTGGTTTGTGGAAAGAACACACATGCAATGACACTGGTGGATCCATATGTGGTTTTTCATGACAAGAACACACATACAATGACACTGGTGGATCCATATGTGGTTTGTGGAAAGAACACACATGCAATGACTCTGGTGGATCCATATGTGGGTTGTGGAAAGAACACACATGCAATGACTATGGTGGATCCATGTGTGTTTTGTCATTACCAGAACACAGATGCAATGACACCGGTGGAATCATATGTGGTTTGTGGAAAGAACACACATGCAATGACATTGGTGGATCCATATGTGGGTTGTGGAAAGAACACACATGAAATGACATTGGTGGATCCATATTTGGGTTGTATAAAGAACACACATGCAATGACATTGGTTGATCCATATGTTGGTTGTGGAAAGAACACACATGAAATGACATTGGTGGATCCATGTGGTTTGTGAGAAGAACACACATGCAATGACTCTGGTGGATCCATGTGTGGTTTGTGGAAAGAACATACATGCAATGACATTGGTTGATCCATATGTGGTTTGTAGAAATAACACACATGCGATGACACAGGTGGATCCATATGTGGTTTGACATGACAAGAACACACATGCAGTGACACTGGTGGATCCATATGTGGTTTGTGGAAAGAACAAACATGCAATGAATCTGGTTGATAAATATGCGTTTCATGAAATGAACACACATGCGATGACATTGGTTGATCAATATGTGGTTTCTCATTACAAGAACACACATGCAATGACTCTAGTGGATCCATATGTGGTTTGTGGAAAGAGCACACATGCAATGAATCTATTGGGTCCATATGTGGTTTGTGGAAAGAACACACATGCAATGACATCGGTGGATCCATATGTGGTTTGTCATTACAAGAACACACATGCAATGACATTGGTGGATCCATGTGGTTAGTGAAAAGAACACACATTTCAATGACACTGGTGGATCCATAAGTGGTTTGTGAAAAGAACACACATCCAATAACTCTGGTGGATCCATATGAGGTTTGTGAATAAAACATACATGAATGACTCTAGATGTAGTTAATGAAAAGAGCAGATATGCAATGACTCTAGCTACGGTTTACCAAAAGAACACATATGCAATGACACTGGTGGATCCATATGTGGTTCATGAAAAGAACACACATGCAATGACTCTGGTGGATCCATATGTGGTTTGTGAGAAGAACACACATGCAATGACTTTGGTGGATCCATATGTGGTTTGTGGAAAGAACATACATGCAATGTAACTACCTCGGTGAATTACGCTCTTAGTTAATGCCTGGATGAACGAAAGTGGTTAAAATAGTACGGTGGGGCCCAGGGCCACTCATGGTAGACCTTTCGGCCGTCCGAACCACTTTCAGACAACGGGACAAGAACGAGCGGCGTCATCGGCAGGCGAAGGGATCAACTACATACACAAATGAGTATGTATGCAAGCCACATACAACAGTCCTCAGAGCCATTCCATCTAAAAGAAATAGAAATATAGCAACGCCATACGGCAAGACCCAAATGTCCTAGATAGATATAATAATTTATAATAGCTCCTCATACATCACACATCAGAGTATCAGGCGGAAGCGGAAACAAGATCCGAGTATGGATAAGAAGCAAATTGGCATAAGATGCCCCATAATTAAACACATCCCGCCCACAGATCTCACGGATCCCCGTTCCCGGAATCTCTACACCGAATGATCGTTGCCAACCTCATCTGTCTCTTCCAGGTTCAAGTTCAATGACAAACTCAACCTCACGATCCGGAGGCATACCTGGCAACTCTTCAGGAAAGACATCTGGAAACTCACAAACTACAGGAACACTCTGAATACCTTCCATAGCATCATGATTCAGAGCCGCCAAAGAATAAAGTTGAATTGCAGGAGTCAGACTTGGAGAATAGACTATATGGCCTTCAGGAATTTTTAGAGAAACCGAACGTTCAGCACAATCAATCACAGCTGCATTTGCTGTCAACCAATCCATGCCCAAGATAACATCAATATCAGAATTGCCCAGAATAATTAAGGAAGCCGGAAACGAAGAACCACCAATCTCAATTTGATTGCCATGGCTGATATGAGCAGCCCTCATGTTTGACCCAGGAGATTGTACCACAAGACGATGCAATAAAGGAACCATAGCCAGATCTTGCTCATGAGAAAACTTGTGAGAAACAAAAGAATGCGAAGCACCAGAATCGAACAAAACTCGTGCAGGAACTGAGTTAACAGAAAGCATACCCATGACAACTCCAGGTGCATGCTCCGCTTGAGCGGCATTGACATAGTTGGCACGAGCAACCGTAGACCCCGGCTTAGTGTTGATGTTGAGAGCCCGAGGTGGAGGTGCACGAATCATAGGAGCACTTGCTGCAGGTCTTGGAGGTGGTGGTGGAAGAGCTTTGTTGTTCATTGGACAATTCCAGTGCTGATGCCCAGTGTTTCCACAAGTATAGCAAGCACCAGGTGGACGTGGAGCAACGTAGCCAGGGACTCCGCCAGGCGCTCCAGGGTAGTTGTGGTTGTAGCCCCTGGGAGCCGCAGTGAAGGAGTTTGGTGGCCTTGGTGCATAGCTTGAAGGTCTTGGTGGAGCAGGGAGCGACGGTGGGGTGTTAGGAACCCAGACACGACGCTTAGAAGGAGCTGTCATAGCAGAAGAGCTTGCTGTATCACGGCTGTGTTTCTTTGACTCCTCAAACACCTGCCTACTTGCTTCTTCCTGCAGAGCTGTGTGTTGAAGTTCCAGGAAAGATGATGGCCTTCCATGAGTGATTGCATATTTGATGGAAGCATTGAGGCCTTGCCGAAACCTCTTTTGCTTCTTCTTGTCATCAGAGATCTCATCGCCACCATAACGAGACAGGTTCATGAAGTTTCTGATGTAGGTGTTGACATTGTCAGTGCCCTGCTTGAGGTTGAGAAACACTTCCTTCATCCTTTCCATGACAATTTCTGACAGATATTGCTCTTTGAAAGCAGTAGTGAACCGCTCCCAAGTAGGCTGAAAACCAGAAAGATCTGCCTTGAGGTAATTTTCCCACCAGAGAGCTGCATCTCCCTTCAGAAGGTGAGTAGCACACTTGACCCATTCTTGCTCGGGAACATCTACAGTCATCAGCAACCTTGACACTTCACGAAGCCAATCATCCGCATCAAGTGGCTGATCAGACACCTCAAATTGGCGTGGGTTGAACTTGAGAAAACTCTTGATGTCTCCTCGCTTGGGAGGTGGAGGTAGCGGAACAAACTCATTCCTCCTCACGCTTTCCTCGAAGCACTGCTGGTTCTGCTGCATAGTGCCCAAAGCATTTGCAATACTTGCCAAAGCGGCCCCAAGCTCAGGTGGTATATCCTCCTCAGAACGGCGTGGTGGTGCCATCCTGTGATTGATATAAAACACAAGTCAGTACTATAATGGAGAATGATTATAATCCAAATAGTACCAAAATGGAATTAATCAAGATTAAAGAATGCAATTCACTGAGGTGATATTAAAATATCAACAAAGTTCAAGGCACTAGAAGATATTAAGCATAACACACACGACTGAACAAGGAGTGTGGTATACAAATAATCAAAGAAAAAATTTCCGCAAATTTCGGCATTAAAATACCACTATATGCGTAAAACCACTTAACGAATCAAGATTAGTAACTCTATTAGTTCAATATACAAAATCAAATGACAAAAGTAGCGGCATGGTCGCGACTCCATCCCGCACTCAAATCATTACTCCGCACATGAATCAGTAAAACACATATCCCAACAACTTCTTCTTAAGATGAACCTAAAGATTGGTAACTACGAAAAAGAACACCCCAACAAGATAACGTCGGATAACAAAGAGTAAGATAGATCGCATCAGTGTACAATGAATCAGAATAGATCGCGTCGGTTTACAAAGGACTGTCGGTAGGGAATGTACCAACAGTTGATAACCAAAAGGCAGATAGTGATAACATTTGGATGCAACAGATAGACAAGGAATTCACACACACACACACACACAAACACAAACACAACCTATGGTACTACGGAACCCAGAACACGTGAATCCTAGTTTGAATTTTAGAAGAGGATTGAAAACGTTACACTTCCTTACTAGAAAAGGGTGGGTGGGTGGGTAAGAAGAAAAATGGAAGCATTCCTACTCTCACGCTTTGTTTTTCCCTAGTATACATAACTACCAAAATATTTGCTAGACTGGCAACGACCATTTTGGCTGAGACCCTGAAGGGCGGGATGGCTCTGATACCAATTGTAACTACCTCGGTGAATTACACTCTTAGTTAATGCCTGGATGAACGAAAGTGGTTAAAATAGTACGATGGGGCCCAGGGCCACTCATGGTAGACCTTTCGGCCGTCCTAACCACTTTCAGACAACGGGACAAGAACGAGCGGCGTAATCGGCAGGCGAAGGGATCAACTACATACACAAATGAGTATGTATGCAAGCCACATACAACAGTCCTCAGAGCCATTCCATCTAAAAGAAATAGAAATATAGCAACGCCATACGACAATATCCAAATGTCCTAGATAGATATAATAATTTAGGATAACTCCTCATACATCACACATCAGAGTATCAGGCGGAAGCGGAAACAAGATCCGAGTATGGATAAGAAGCAAATTGGCATAAGATGCCCCATAATTAAACACATCCCGCCCATAGATCTCACGGATCCCCGTTCCCGGAATCTCTACACCGAATGATCGTTGCCAACCTCATCTGTCTCTTCCACCCAGTATCCATCTTGCGGGTACACCTGTTCATCTGAATCAAACAATTTATCGTGTGAGACCCTAGGGGTACTCAGCAAGTCTTTATGCCGCTAAAGGGGACACAACCTGGGGTGACGCAATTGCAGCAAAAGATAATGCCTAACAATTCTACAGATACTCGCTAACCTTCCGTCTAACCAATGATAGACGAAAGTCCGTGAATTAAGAACAACAGTTATAACAGTATAATTAACAGATCCATCCTCCTCCTCGCTTACCAACGAGGAAGCGGACGAACAACCCCCATCATCCGTTGGCAGTTTTATTAACCATTCCGTGAGTATTGCACTATTTACTAGTCAAGTACTTAGTCAATTTAAAAATGGTACTTTAGTTATACTTGTCTATGATCGAGAAACTGTGCTCCAAGTCGTCCATAACCGCGGACACGGCTTTCAGAAAGATTTACCCTGCAGGGGTGCACGAATAGCAACACACACTCGATCAACCTCGGAAAAACCAAATCAAAACCCAACGAGGCATTCACGACAAAGCAATCACAGGATTCAGAAATATTTCAGGGGGCCACCCCATTAAGCTACTCGCAACGAAGTTGGCCGGCTCCGAGATAGACCCAAGGTTTGTGTGGACGGCGGTAAACGACTGGGAACCCGAAAATGTGACTGGGCTTGTCGATACAGCGAAAACGTGTCACGATCCAAAACAGTACAGGTGCTCCTCGCACAATCTTAAATAAAGCAGTAACATGGCATAAGTACAGGATAGTAATAAAGCCCCAAACTAATTGTGGCCCCAAGAAATAAGAATGAATTAGGCTCTGGCTCAGGGGGGTCCATAAGGCCTCTCGGATGTGCGAATATTCAAGGAACAGGAATCAAGTACTCGGGTCCTACGGGACACAAGTGAGCATGAAAAACCAAATAGCAGATATTGCTCACCGGTGCCTCTTTCATTAGTTATCCCATTACTACTCAGGTTATGTTGTTTAGATACCTCGTTATTCATCAGACACTCACATACCCTACGCATTCTTTTCTACGACTCGCATGGCTCAAACAACTCCTGTAGTAATGGCTCATGGGATGGAGGAACAAGCTTCGGTGGGGTTTAAAAGTAAAGGCTATGCAGTACTTGGGATTCAATTTAATGCAATCGCGACTCAATGATGCAAGAATAAGAGAGAGGCAATAGGTACTGTATGTATGCAAGCATGTGGTAGTGCTTGCCTGGCAGCTTAGTTGAAGCGAGAGATGGATCTGGGTAATACTCCTGGGATTCCTGGTAATTCTCCTGCTGGGCGTCTATTCGAAGAAGAACCAAACAAACAAGGGCCAACATAAATAAAGTGCACAAGCATATGAATTGAAATGCAACAAGCAACCAAGCATGCCATGATGAATGATGCACAATTACATGGCATTAAAGTAGCATGGCAAAGGTGAGGGGTGGATACAAGAAATAAAGCACTTTATTATTTAATTACCCAAGTTTTATTGTCATAAACAGTTCAGATTTTAAATAACAACATGATGCATGCTTCAATTCAGAACAAGGACTGCATAAATAGAACGGGCTCGTCGCGCTGATCGATTTAGACATATTATTTGTCAGATTTGGAATTATAAAACAAAAGTTATTAATTAATTAAGGAAAAGGGGCAATTTATTGTAATTTTAATCATCACGAAATTTAAAATGTTCAAAATATATTTTGAAGGGCATATTTGAATTCCTCACATTTTTCTGATTCCAAAAAATATATTATATGTATTATTTGGATTTGTATTTTTAAAAATTATTTAAATCTGATTTGAATTTGAATTTAAATCAATTTGGAAAAGATTTAATTAAAAACAGACACAGGCAAATACTTTTGTTACCCAGGCAATTCTAGCCACAGTCTCTGATGGGTGGGCCTGGTGCGGACTGGGCCACGCGTGGGGGAAATACTTCTGTCACCGCGTCTCGGTCTAACCACTGAGACTGCGGGGTGGGCCAACTGGCGCAGGCCCACGTGACAGCGGTGAGGGAGACAGGGGCTGACAGGTGGGGCTGAGGCTGGAGCGCGGGTTGCAGCCGGGAAAAGCCGAGGGGTTTTCTGCAATACTACCAGAGCGGCTGACAGGTGGGGTCTCTAGGAGCGCGGGTTACAGGAATCAAAAAGGTGGGGGGGCTTTTTGTAAGATGACCACGGCCCGGGTTACTGTTTTTCTTCTCCCTCGTCTGGCGAGGAAAATCGGCGCGCGGAGCGAGCGGGGATCGATCCCGGGACGCGGGCGTGCACGCGGAGGGTGCTAACCGGTGCGGCTGGCTCGGGTAGTTGTCAGGGGGATGGCGGGGGCCTAGATAGGGTGTGGCGGGACGCGAGGAGGCTGCAGATGCCGGCGAGCGGCGCGCACTGAGAGTGCTCGATAAAAGCAACGGCGGCGCTACTCGGCGACAGCGAGGCGGGGCATGTCAGTGAGGTCGAGGAACTCACCGCGGTTTGCCTGGCGTGGTCGGATCGGGGAGAAGCGCGGCGGTTCGTCGACGACACAGACGCTCCGGCGGGCTAGGGTTTCGGAGGACGGCGAGGATCTGGCGGTGCTGGGGCTTTCTCCTTCACGCTGGCGTGGACAGGGCGTCGTAGGGGAACCTCCTCGAGCTTCCAGACCACCTCCAGGTCGAGCTGCACGGCGGGAACGACGAGGACATGGTGGTGTTGGCGGTGACCGGCGAAAGACGCTGTCGTCGGGGAGGAAGAAGGAGAGGAGGAGGGGCAGCGCTGGGCAGATCTGAGAGAGGCCAGAGAGGCGTGGGGAGGGAGGAAAAGTGAGAGGGAGAGAGAGAAGAGGGAGCCGTGGCAGGGAAGATAAAGGTGGCCTCGGTGCCACCTTTTTCCTTCTCTCTCACGTGCCGGCTCGAGCTGGGGCTCGACCTGGGGCTGGTAGGCACGGCAGGGAGGGGCTGCAGGTGGTCCCGGGAAGCGAGCGGCTGCAGGGTGGGCCAGCATGGTAGTAGAGAAAGGAAGAGAGACGAGGGAGTAGATCGGGCAAGGGTAGATGGAGCTCGAGTTAGGGCATGGGCTAGGGTTAGGGTGGCTGGGTGTGGGCCAGGGAGAGGGTGGCCAGGTGGTCATGCTAGTGAGAGAGAGAGAGGGAGGATTAGAGTTAGGTTTTATTGTAAGGTAGAAAGAGAGAGAAAGAAAGATAGCTAGGTTAGGTGGTTTTAGGTTTTTAGATTTTTATTTTGGTTTAAGAGGTCAACCCAAGAAGAAAAAGAAGATTGATCTTTCTTGAGACAATGTGGAGGAGAAACAATAAGGAAAAGAGGAAGAAAAGAATTAGGTGGAAAAGGGGCACATATGGATCATGCATGGAGAATTAAAAATAAGAGGAAAATGAGATGGATGAGATTGGGAGGATGGTGTAATGGTGGTAGATGGCCTCCCAAGATAGGATCCATTAAATTCAAAGAAAAACCAATGGAGTAAAAAGGTGGTGGAGAAGCTTGCATGGCCCATGCAAAAATAATAATGCCATTATTTATTTGTGACAACAATAATAATATTATGGCATTATTCTCATGCATTTTCCAAGAAGTGTAATAGAGCCAAGCAAAAGAATTTAATGGACTAGATCCACCCCAACCCACATGAGCTAGAACAAAAATAGCAAAATAAAGAAAAACAAGCTCATGGTTAATGGGATGGTGGGATTATAAAGTGGTGGAAGAGAAAGGTGGTGGAATGGAAATAAAAGATATGCCCCCAACTCAACTTGGGCATTTGAACAATATATCAATAGCCAAATATAATATCAAAAAGCAAATACAATTAATAATGCATGTGAGAGAAGAACCAAAAGAAAAGGAGTTTTATATGATGCTCAAATGCAAGGTGACATGATGACATGAGCATGATATCATTATGATGCAACAATAATATATAAGAAGTAGCCAATATCTTACTAGGACAAGTAGCATTACAATTGTTAGACAATTGGGATGCTACAACTCTCCCCCACTAAACAGGAATCTCGCCTCGAGATTCTAGGAAGACGAAGACTCAAAGAGGGTAGGATACTTGGCACGGAGCTCATCTTCACGTTCCCAGGTTGCTTCATCAACGGAATGGTGCAACCACTGCACCTTGCAGAACTTGATGGACTTGTTGCGAGTCCTTCTTTCTGCGACTTCAAGAATTTTTGTGGGGTGTTCTTGATAAGACAGATCTTCTTGGAGATTAATGAGTTCATGGTCCACGGTCCTGCCGGGATCCTTGAAGCACTTCTTCAGTTGAGATATATGGAAGACATCATGGACTTTGAGTTGTTCAGGGAGCTCAAGAGCATAAGCAACTTCTCCTCCTCTTCCACGAATTTTGAAAGGACCGATGTATCTAGGAGTCAGCTTTCCTTTGATACCAAAGCGGTGCGTACCTCTCATGGGAGTGGCACGAAGATAAACGAGATCACCAGGGACATACTCCATGTCCGTGTGCTTCCTATCATAATTGCTCTTCTAGCGACTTTGAGCAATCTTCAGGTTTTCAAGAATGATGTGAACTTTCTCCTCCGCTTGAGTTACAATGTCGGGGCCAAGCAATATTCTTTCACCTGCGCCCGACCAACCAATCGGACTTCTGCATTTGCGACCATGGAGAGCCTCAAATGGTGCCATCTTTAGACTTTTCTGGAAACTGTTGTTGTAAGAGAATTCAGCATAAGGAAGACATTCTTCCCACTTCATACCGAAAGACATAACATAAGCACGGAGCATATCTTCCAGAATCTGATTGATCCTTTCAACTTGTCCTTGCGACTGAGGGTGGTAAGCTGTGCTGAAGTTTAGTTTTGTTCCCAAAGCATTTTGGAAACTTCCCTAGAACTTGGAAGTGAAGATGCTTCCATGGTCTGAACTGATCTCAAGAGGAACTCCATACAGAGAGACAATTCTGTTGATATAGAGTTCGGCCAACTGAATTGCAGAAATTGTTTCCTTGACTGGAAATAAGTGAGCTACTTTGGAAAGCCTGTCAATGACAACAAAGATGGCATTGTTGCCCTTCCGCGACCTTGGAAAACCAGTGATAAAGTCCATCTCTACTTTCTCCCATTTCCATTCCGAAGGCTTCAATGGCTGTAGAAGACCGGAAGGTTTCTGATGGACAGCTTTAACTCTGCGACAAACATCACACTCCGAGACATACTTGGCACAATATCGTTTCAAACCAGGCCACCAATATTGTGTTTTCAAGTCCATGTACATCTTAGTGCTGCCAGGGTGGATAGAAAGAACAGAATCATGCGCCTCCTTGAGTACTTGCTCTCTTAAACCCGGGTAGTTCGGAACAAACATCCGGTGTTCAAAGAAAAGAGTGCCTTGGTCATCAACGTGGAAAGACTCGTACTTCGGAAGTTGAATGTTGGAGATGATCTTTTTAGTGTAAGGATCCCCAAGCTGAATGGAACGGACCTTTTCTTCCAAGAGAGGTGTCGCTAGAAGGTTCATAAGATAACCTTGATCCACAATTTCAAGGTTGAGCTTGCGGAATTCCTCGCACAAGAGAGGCTGTTGTTCTTCCACCATGAGGTTGTTGACATAAGCTTTTCGGCTGAGAGCATCTGCCATGACATTGGCTTTGCCCGGGGTGTAGTTGATGGTTAAATCGAAATCATTGATTGTTTCAATCCACCTCCACTGACGAAGGTTCAGATCAGGCTGTGTGAAGATATACTTCAGACTCTTGTGATCAGAAAAGATCTGACAACGGTTGCCAAGCAAGTAATGCCTCCATACTTTCAAAGCAAAGACAACTGCTGCGAGTTCGAGGTCATGTGTAGGATAGTTGATCTCATGCGTCTTCAACTGACAAGATGCATAAGCAACAACTTGCTTTTCTTGCATAAGGACCGCACCCAATCCTTGCAACGAAGCATCACAGAAAATCTGGAAAGGCTTTGATGTATCTGGAGGAACTAAGACTGGTGTGGAAGTGAGCTTCTCTTTGAGTGTTTCAAAGCTTGCTTGACATGCAGGAGTCCAAAGGTATTTCTTGCCTTTCTTGAGGAGATCGGTAAGAGGCTTCACAATCTTTGTCACTGGTGGAAAGAACACACATGTAATGACACTGGTGGATCCATATGTGGTTTGTCATTACAAGAACACACATGCAATGACATTGGGTTATCCATATGTGGTTCATTACAATAACACACGTGCAATGGCTCTGGTGGATCCATATTTGGTTTGTGGAAAGAACACACATGCAATAGCATTGGTGGAACCATATGTTGTTCATTACAAGAACACACATGCAATGACTCTGGTGGATCCATATGTGGTTTGTGACAATAACACACATGTAATGCCATTGGTTGATACTTGTGGTTTTTGGAAAAAATAGACATGCAATGACATTGGTGGATCGATGTGGTTTGTGAGAAGAACACACATGCAATTACTCTAGTGGATCCATGTGTGGTTTGTGGAAAGAACATACATGCCATGACACTAGTGGATCCATATGTGGTTTGTGAAAAGAACACACATGCAATGATACTGGTGGATCCATATGTGGTTTGTCATTACAAGAACACACATGCAATGACATTGGTGGATCCATGTGTTTTATGAAAAGAACACACATCCAATGACTCTGGTGGATCCATATGTGGTTTGTGAACAGAATAAACATGCAATGACTCTAGCCGTGGTTTGTGGAAAGAACAGGCAATACAATGACTCTAGTGGATCCATATGTGGTTTCTAGAAAGAACACACATGCAATGACTCTAGCTGTGGTTAATGAAAAGAACACACATGCAATAACTCTGGTGGATCCATGTGGTTTTTGAAAAGAACAGACATGCAATGACTCTAGCTGTGGTTAATGAAAAGAACAGACATGCAATGACTCTGGTGGATCCAGGTGTGGTTTGTGAATAAAAATAGACATGAAATGACTCTAGCTGTGGTTAATGAAAAGAACAGACATGCAATCACTCTAGCTAGGTTTATTAAAATAACACACATGCAATGACACTGGTGGATCCATATGTGGTTCATGAAAACAACACACATGCAATCAATCTGGTGGATCCATATGTGGTTTGTGAGAAGAACACATATGCAATGATATTGGTGGATCCATGTGTGGTTTGTGGAAAAAACATACATGCAATGACTCTAGTGGATCCATATGTGGTTTGTGAAAAGAACAAACATGCAACGACTCTTGTGGATCCATGTGTGGGTTGTGGAAAGAACACACATGCAATGACTCTGGTGGATCCATGTGTTGTTTGTCATTACAAGAACTCACATGCAATGACACTAGTTGGATCCATATGTGGTTCATGGAAAGAACACACATGCAATGACATTTGTTGTTCCATATGTGGTTTGCGATTACAAGAACTCACATTTAATGACTCTGGTGGATCCATATGTGGTTTGTGGAAACAACACACATGCAATGACTCTAGTGGGTCCATATGTGGTTTGTGAAAGGAACACACATGCAATGACACCGGTGGATCTATGTGTGGTATGTCATTAAAAGAACACACATGCAATGACATTGGTGGATCCATGTGGTTTGTGAAAAGAACACACATTTCAATGACACTGGTAGATCCATATGTGGTTTGTGAAAAGAACACACATCCAATGACTCTGGTGGATCCATATGTGGTTTGTGAAAAGAATAGACATGCGATGACCCTAGCTATGGTTAATGAAAAGAAGTGACATGCAATGACTCTAGCTGTGGTTTATTAAAAGAACACACATGCAATGACACTGGTGGATCCATATGTGGTTCATGAAAAGAACACACATGCAATGACTCTTGTGGATCCATATGTGGTTTGTGAGAAGAACACACATGCAATGACTCTGGTGGATCCATATGTGGTTTGCGGAAAGAACATACATGCAATGACTCTAGTGTATCAATATGTGGTTTGTGAAAAGAACAAACATGCAATGACTCAGGTGGATCCATATGTGGGTTGTGGAAAGAACAAACATGCAATGACTCTGGTGGATCCATGTGTGGTTTGTCATTACAAGAACACACATGCAATGATACTGGTAGATCCATATGTGGTTTGTGGAAAGAACACACATGCAATATCATTGGTTGATCCATATGTGGGTTGTGGAAAGAACACACATGCAATGTCATTGGTGGATCCATGTGGTTTGTGACGTGAACACACATGCAATGACTGGAGTATCCATGTATTGTTTGTGGAAAGAACATACATGCAATGACATTGGTTGATCCATATGTGGTTTGTGGAAAGAACACACATGCAATGACACGGGTGGATACATATGTGGTTTATGGAAAGAACACACATGCAATTACTCCGGTGGATCCATATGTGGTTCATAGAAAGAACACACATGCAATGACATTGGTTGATCCATATGTAGTTTCTCATTGCACACATGTGGTTGATCCATATCTTAATGGTTTGTGCAAAGAACACACGTGCAATGACATTGCTTGATCTACATGTGGGTTGTGGAAAGAACACACATGCAATGACATTGGTTGATCCATATTTGGGTTGTGGAAAGAACACACATGCAATGGCTCTGGTGGATCCACGTGTGGTTTGTGAGAAGAACACACATGCAATGACTCTAGTGGATCCATATGTGGTTTGTGAAAAGAACAAAAATGCAATGACTCTGGTTGATCCATATGTGGTTCATGAAAAGAACACACATGCAATGACATTGGTTGATCCAAATGTGGTTTGTCATTACAAGAACACACATGCAATGACTCTGGTGGATCCATATGTGGTTTGTGGAAAGAACACACATGCAATCACTCTAGCGAGTCCATACGTGGTTTGTGAAAAGAACACACATGCAATGATACTAGTAGATCCATATGTGGTTTGTCATTACAAGAACACAAATGCAATGAAATTGGTTGATCCATATGTGGTTTGTGAGAAGAACATACATGCAATGACTCTAGTGGATCCATATGTGGTTTGTGAAAAGAACAAACATGCAATGACTCTTGTGGATCCATGTGTGGGTTGTGGAAAGAACACACATGCAATTACTCCGGTGGATCCATATGTGGTTCATGAAAATAACACACATGCAATGACATTGGTTGATTCATATGTAGTTTGTCATTGCACACATGTGGTTGATCCATATCTTAATGGTTTGTGCAAAGAACACACGTGTAATGACATTGGTTGAACCACATGTGGGTTGTGGAAAGAACACACATGCAATGACATTGGTTGATCCATATGTGGGTTGTGGAAAGAACACACATGCAATGGCTCTGGTGGATCCACGTGTGGTTTGTGAGAAGAACACACATGGAATGACTCTAGTGGATCCATATGTGGTTTGTGAAAAGAACAAACATGCAATGACTCTGGTTGATCCATATGTGGTTCATGAAAAGAAAACACATGCAATGACATTGGTTGATCCAAATGTGGTTTATCATTACAAGAACACACATGCAATGACTCTGGTGGATCCATATGTGGTTTGTAGGAAGAACACACATGCAATGACTCTAGTGAGTCCATATGTGGTTTCTGAAAAGAACACACATGCAATGACACTAGTAGATCCATATGTGGTTTGCCATTACAAGAACACACATGCAATGACTCTGGTGGATCCATATGTGGTTTGTGGAAAGAACTCACATGCAATGACATTGGTTGATCCATATGTGGGTTGTGGAAAGAACACACATGCAATGACATTGGTTGATCCATATGTGGTTCATTACAAGATCACACATGCAATGGCATTGGTGGATGCATATGTGGTTTGTGGAAAGAACACACATGCAATGACTCTAACTATGGTTTATTAAAAGAACACACATGCTATGACACTGGTGGATCCATGTGGTTTATGAAAAAAACACATGTAATGACTCTGGTGGATCCATTTGTGGTTTTTGAGAACAACACACATGCAATGACTCTGGTGGATCCATATGTGGTTTGTGGAAAGAACATACATGCAATGACTCTTGTGGATCCATATGTATTTTGTGAAAAGAACAAACATGCAATGACTCTGGTTGATCCATATGTGGTTCATGAAAAGAACACACATACAATGACATTGGTTGTTCCATATGTGGTTTGTCATTACAAGAACACACATGCAATGACTCTGGTGGATCCATATGTGGTTCATGGAAAGAACACACATGGAATGACTCGGGTGGATCCATGTGTGGTTTGTGGAAAAAATATACATGCAATTACTCTGGTGGATCCATATGTGGTTTGTGGAAAGAACACACATGCAATGACATTGGTTGATCCATATGTGGGTTGTGAAAAGAACACACATGCAATGCCGCAAAATGATCCATATGTGGTTTGTCATTACAAGAACACACATGCAATGACTCTGGTGGATCCATGTGTGGTTTGTGAAAGAACACACATGCAATGAACACCGGTGGATCCATATGTGGTTTGTGTCAATAACACAAATGCAATGACTCTGGTGTATCCATATGTGGTTTACGAGAAGAACACACATCCAATGAACTCTAGTGGATCTATCTTGGCATAATTTGATTTATGCCATGATGTATTTCATTGTAAAAGACACTCACTTTCCATTTTTATACTACTCAGCTCTGCCCTTGGTTTTTTGACACTACTCAGTTTGCCCCCTCCCTCTCTCTTTCGTAGAAGCCCAAACATGTGCCCACTCTATCCGCTACGCCCTGATTGGTTGTCACAGTTGTGATGCGGATCGTGCAAACCAACCGTTGATATTGTGTGATCCAATGAGGCTCGTTGCACACGTTGTGCCTTTCACAGTACAACATGAGATAGCACGGACGTCTCCCTCAACGAGACTTCTGCAAGAAGGAACACGATGCCGTCCATGGAAAAGTCGTCGAGTGGTCATGTCACGTTTAATCTAGTCTGCAAAGGCTACAAGTCTACTACACGGCAACTGGTCATCCATGGCCCACGGGCTATACCATTTTTACTACACAGCGCGCCTGCACTCTCACTTCCGATAGGCCCCCACCACATGAACCTTCCATGCGGCAGCCACAGCCAGAAGAGATGCCTACCTAGGCCCTCGAGGAGGCTTAAACTTCCCGGCATTAAAAACCCAGCCTATCGAGTCCTTCATTCGCACTCATCCACTCCCCTCTCTCTTCTCTATCTAGCAAAACCCCACAATCTTCAACGTACAGGCACGAACCTTCTCCATGAAATCGGTGTGTGGGGGTGAGTGTGTGGGCATCGCCACCGGGGTGGTGCTTCACGCGGCAGATCTGGAGGAGCATCACGCAGCACAAGGCGAGGAGGACGTGCAGTTCAACCCCTTGGGGGACCATGTGCTCGCCAGTGCTGACGACTTCGGGGGCCCTGATGAGGATGTGGAGTTCGATTAACACGCTCCGCTCACGTACTCGGAGGTACATCTATTTCTACATGTTTCATATTTTCTGCTCGAGTTTAATCTATCCTGGCTTCATAAAAAATCTAGTCCTAATGATTAGATGCACCATACGAACCGGTACATGGGGAGATCTAGTCTCTTCTGAATGAATACACATTATTTATTCATTAATAAGTTATCAAGAACACAAACCACATTAATTTAGGAGAGAGCTGGGGAGACAGCCGTAATGAACTACTGAACCTGTATAGATATGTTATTGTATCGAAAGTAACTCGGAATGGTGGAAGGAATATATATTTATTATTTTGCTCATTTCGGTTTGCATTTCATACATTACAGGTAGATTCAAGTGAGATGGACTCTAAAAAGGAGAACGGGGACAACAAGAGTCGCCATGTCATTAAGAAGCTCAAGAGCGGGATAATCCCTTTCCGCACTCGACTTGGGGAGCTCAGGTGCCCTTTCTGTAAGAAAGGAGTCAACCCGAGGATTGCCAGCTTGATTCCGCATGCGGTTGGCATCGGTAAAACCCCGACTAATAAACACAAGTTGGCGACCAAGGCTAAGCACGCTGCTTATGGCAAATTCCTGAGGGAGTATGTTAAGACCGTCCTGGTGTCCCCTTACTTAGGAATCAGCAACTTCTAGCCCACCAACCCATCACAGTGTTGGCCTGACCACCAATAACATTTAATTCTCTTACGGTTTCTAGACCCTTAAACTATGGGGATTTCTATTTTTGTACCCTTCAAATTATATTCAAGTTCATTTTTTTATGCAGTTAAAGTTCCGGTGGCATACTCGTTATTTTGCATGGATAGAGGGGTGCCCCCGGACAGATATAAGGGTTATCCGTCCGCTAGATCATATAGGATCAATGGTTGGTGGGCACGATCCGTGTGACAACTGTCTCGACCAATCAGAGCGTAGCAGCGAAGGTGAGCACATGTGCAAGAGATGGATACAAAGAGAGGAGAAACCGAGTAGCACTTAAGAACCAAGGGCAAAACTGAGTAGAACTTAAAAACCAAGGGCAAGGCTGACAAAGGCATTCAAATAGATAATGGAAAATGATATAAAAATGGAACCAAACTGCTTGTGTTACGCTCGAGGGAAAAACTGAGTACAACTGAATCGCCAGGATTAGACACGAGGGAAAAAATCTGACTCGCGGTACGCATGTGCGGTGCACGGGCGATAGCGGACACGTATGGCTGTGCACGGTGCAGTAGCGTATGTGGTGCACGATAGTGCAACGAAACATCACTTCCCTTCTCCTTTAATAGAGGCCTCCCCACTCTCACTCATCACTCACTCGCTCACTCAACCGTCTCCACTGTCCCATCACCTTCTACAAACCCCCAAGAAACCCCAACCACGCTGGTGATGGAGAAGAACGGCGCGGTGGCCATAGGCGCCTCCAAGGCTGCCAGTGAGGAGCCCCCTGTCCCCGTATAGGCCCCCGTCCCTATCCCCGCATCTGCCGTAGACGTCGGCAAGAAGGCCCCCGCAGGTCTCGGACAGATCCCGCTCGGCTGAGACCCCTACGAGGAGGTTGTCTACATAAGGCCGGAGAACCCCTACGACACCAGCATGGCCGACCCATGCTTGGAGGTAACCAGGGTTTTCTCCCCTTCCCTTGTTCTTCCCCCGTTCCCATAGTTGGATGTTAGATCATATGTTATTAGGGCTCGGCTATTCGTATTTTTACAGTAGCTAATCCTCTTGTGTTAGATCTCGATTTTCGATGAATCCCCCTGTTCGTAGTTGGGATCAGTATTCGATTTGGTTTGAGATTTGGGGAATAATCAGGAGATCTCAATCGGTTAATTTATGCAAATAATAAATCCTGATAATCAAAATATCTCAATCATGTCCTTATTGCACTCTACTGTTTTTTTACAACAGGAGGATAGCAGCGACGTCCGCAGCGATGTCGAGTCCAAGGACACCAAGACTCGTCATGTGCTGAGGAAGCTAAAGTCCGGCCAGTACAACAACTTCTTCGTCAGCGACGTGTACAGGTGCCCCTTCTGCCCCACCAGGAGGCTCCGCGCCACGGACTTCAACTCCCTCGTGAAGCATGCCGAGGATGTGAGGACCTGCGGCGAGTCCTTGAACGTCCACAGCTTGATATCCAAGCACCAGGCGGTAGGTCTTCACCTCCGCAACCTCCAGAAGGTGGCTATCGAGGAGGGTCGCATGCCCTGATCAAACCCAGGGCGCCCAAGGTCAAGGGGCTGGGTAACAAGAAGTGGGGGAGGCGCCAGAGGGAGGCGCGGAGGCCGTCCTGGCAGAGGCCACGAGGGGCCACTGATCTGCTGTTGCTGCTGTAAAGCAGCTTATTTTTTCTTGTCTGTGTTGAACTTGTCAGCTGCTAATTGATGAACCTCGTCAAGTACCATACTATATAACCTATATTAGCTGCTTTATCTACATATTCTCTGTTTACTGAATTTATTTATGGTGCTGGTTAATTTCCTGCTCTAGATTTGCTAACAGATTGGGGAAAAACAAGGGCAAAAGGAACACTGAATAAAGAGAGAAGCTGCTCTAGATTCACTACTTTTTGGGAAAAAACACAACTGTTAGCGAGAGAGGGGAAAAGGCGCTCTTAAAAAGGCCAAATAACAAAAAAAACTTCCAATTCAGGCGATATGCGCACGTAACGGTCAAGCCTTTGACCAGACGGCACCCCCCTTCGAGCGCATGTGAGGGCTTCAGAATGGAGGGAGGGCAAAAGTGAGGACAAACTAAGGCAGCCACAATGTTGCTATATCTAAATCTGAGAAAAAGCTGAATTTGGCTTTACCATGCAATTTGGCTAGAGCTCCACAATGTAGCTATTCTAAATTCCTGCACCATGCGGTCCCACCACTGACAAGAATAGCCTTATTTTTTCTAAGATATGAGAGCAGAGGACACATGCCACACACATGTTGGCTAATCAACTTGGAACCACATTTGGCATCGGAGCACCCTCTTGCTCTGGTTCCCTCTTTTGCTCAATTTGGAACCACCTCCATAGTGCAGGGAACTAGTTCCAAAAGCCAAGAAAGTAAATATGGAACCACTTTTTCTAGGGAAAATAGAAATCCCTAAACTATATGGTGCGTTGAAACCTCATGCTTTTCCACCGACATGTGTGTTGCAAAGTTGCTTGATCGTGCATGCTTACACAAGTGGCCTACATAGAAACTTATAGAAGCATGGGAAAACAAGCTTCAATTTGGCAAATTCTGGACAAAATCACCAAATTAAAGAAAGGAAATTGCAAGCTTTGCGCAATCGCCAGGCCTGAGTGGCTGCCCCTGGGTGCAGGGATGCTAGGTCCATGTCTATGCTTACACTTCTTAAACTTGTTGGGAATAATAATCACAAATAGTTGTACACTTCCTTCTGTCCAGTCATGTTACGTTGTGTCAGCACCACACACTTGGTGCGGATCGGCAACGAGATGGTGGTCTCTGTGATCGGTCTTTGCCATGCCAAAGTCACGTCGCACACCTGTCCCATCGCCTACCGGGATGGTCGCCAATTTAATCGCTAGGATTGGAAACCAACGGTGCTCGCCCGATCAAACTAGCTTCCGCTTGGGTATGACCGGAATATTGGTAAATGCAATTTAAGCATCGCCTTCCGTCTCCACAGCACATCACTATGTAAAAATCACCAACTCCTTCGTTCCACCGCCGCTGTAACCGCCGCAAGAACCATCGACGCTGCCGCAGGCACCGCCTCCGCCAGGCCATACCACCACAACAAATCACTCCATCGCCACGCCCAGGCCCAGGCACCGCTACCGACCCTAGGCCACCGCCACCGCATTAGCTGCTACCATGGACGCAGACTACGGCGTGTTCAACGATGGGAGCGACTTCATCGACGAGTACACCGTCATCGCCCATGGCACCTCCAAGCTGATGGTCGTCCACACAAATGCGTCAGTGGAGGTCGCCAAGGTCATCGCAATGTACAAGAAGTGGCTACAGGAGCTGATGCACAGGTACAAGATCGTCGGCCTTGACCTCGAGTATATCGGAGATAGGAAGAGGGCGGCGCTTTTGCAGCTATCCATGCGCAACCAGTGCCTCCTATACCACGTATGTAGGGCCAGATCTGTATGCCCAGAGCTTCGTGAGTTCCTACACAGGAGGGAGATCTACTTCGCCAGCGTCTACATCAAGAATGACACTCCGAAGATAGAGCGGGATCTCCTCGTTCATGTCGTCAATCACGTTGATCTCCAACATTTGTAGAGGTACCCGGATGGTGATACGGGGAAAGCCGGCATGGCTAGACTCGCTGCCGACATCATCGACCGCGAGTACGCCGGCTTGAAAGTCGAGTTCCTGAAGCACCTGCACAAGCGATGGGAGTGGAGGCACTTGAATTACGATACGATCAAGTACGCAGCCAGGGACGCGTATGTCTGCTATGAGATGCTCAACAGGATCTGGCGGGTGGGTGAGTGTGCTCTTTACCCCTACTAGTTTCGCATTTCGTTCCTAGTTTTATCTCGCTTGTATGTTATCTTGCATGTATTTTCTAAGCATTCTGTGTGTAAGAACCGAGCTCATATGATTCCTGTGCTATTAGGTAGTTAACCTGTATGAATTACATTTCCCCCTTTTGTATGCTCAACATTCATACTTACAAATTTTGTCTATGCCATTTGCATGCGGCAGAATCCAGGACTGACATGCATAAGGTGTGATATAGTCATAAGTCATAACCAAACCCTGATTATAGCGAAGGATACAATCAAAAACAAACCCAGATTATAGTTCGACAAAGGTAATACACAGCAGTTCGTAATTGCTCACATAGTGTACTTCTAAAATAACATGTTTTCATAAACATAACAAACCCCATACAAACAGAACAATCATGCACTAAAAGTCTACATCCCAGCCTGTTAGAGAAGGCAACCGATCCTAGGATGCCTTTGGTCGCTCGCCCCGGATTGTAGATTCATTTACACTCCGGCATCTGGGGCAAACAACTTGCCTTGGTGGTGGTTCAATGATGAGATGCCTGGAACGAAAATTTACAATCTGACGGTACAGCTCGTGGCTAACATACTCATCAATTGCAGCGTACTTCAGATTAGGTTTAGAAAGAGGCTTATCTATAATAACTAAATAGGTCATCCCCACTAAGGTATTTCTCTCAACATGCAGCCTATCGACATCAGCATGTCTCTTTCCTCATCCATTTCAGCAACAATTATTGTTTTTTTAATCCAGCAGCAATTATCGCTAATCGTGAAAATCAAGCACAACATTCCCAGCTAGAAGCTATTGTCCAATAAAAATAAGCCCAATTAACCCATCATCGTTTTCTTCCAAGCAATAGCCACGTGACGAGAACGGACGCCCTCTTCCTCTCCCCCATTAACGGGGAACCCCATTGAATCCTCCCTAGCAACATTGCTGGAAACAAATCGTCTAACCCTGTAACCGGCGAGGCAAGTGAGCGGCCGCCGGTCAGTTGCCTTCTTATTCTCATGTGTCCACCAGCGCCAACTCATTTGTGCCTCATCCTTCTCCATCTACCTTCCCTCGGTTCTTCCAACTCTTGGTCACAACGAGCAGCCATCAACCTGCACCCACATCGAGCTAGCTGCTGAGCTTCCGGAGGAGTGTTACCGCTAAGCTCATGAAGGAGCCTGACCGTACTTCCGTACGGCCAAAGGTTCCTTCATTGGCGATGGCATGTGCAGTCTTTCTTTATTCCCAGTTCATTTGCAAGTAGCGTAAATTAGCCTTCGTATTGGTGATGTTGGATGGGTTTGACCCATTATGTTCCTCATCTGCTATTTCTCTTTTTAGATTGGATCTATTTAGGCGGTCATTTTGGCTATACACCATCTGATCTACTTAGCAAAAAAATAAAAAAATAGGTTCCGCCCCTCAAATGCGCTTCAGACTGTACTTTCATTCTCCTAAATTTGTATGGATATGTGTTACGTCTGCAATACATTAGTATAGAAGTTTATGTCTCGATCTGTTCAGATTTCCTTCCATACAAAACCTTTTATGTAGTCTGATTGATTTTAACTAATCTTTACTTCTTCAGGCTTATGTGTAACTTACAGATGTAAGCTAAATCCAAATCTGCCCCTCGGTCCAGAGAGAAACTCTCAATCTGAAGCAGTCTACTTTTTTATTTAGTTAAACACTTCATAGTGCGAATTTCAGGTATATATATGGTAATCTATTCTTGTGGCTGCAAACGTGTTGTATATCGACAACCTGGACAGGTTTGTGAGCTGCTTGCCCTACCATCATAAGCACTCGCCCTGTTGCACTACCTTGCAACGGCAGACATCAACATCTCTGGTGGAATGTGCCATTAGTCATCCTCACATATGCTACTACTTCCTGTACTCTAACTAGCAATCGGATCATCCCGTTACCCGTTTTTATTGAGTCAGTTCTTTCTCAAGGCGTCAACAATGGACTAAAACTACAAGCAAGTTTTTCTTGGTGTCTCATTCGAATTCCTCCTTCCAATTCCTTTTCCTTCCTTTATATTTATATGCTTGTAAATTTCATGTCCTCCATTGGTATCTTCCAATTTCTTCTCTTTTTGACCTTTCGCCTATTATGTATTTTCTGTTCAAGTGTGGTTACTTCTTTTCTCTTTCAGTTTGGCTTGGTTAATTTTTTCACAAATTTGAGAAGTGTAGTTGCACGGAAAGAAACATGATGGAAGTATTCCTTTCCCGAGAAGGTATAGGATTGCGGAAATATATTGATTGTATTGAACATAGATGATTTATCTATTTTTTCTTGCAGTACAGAAATTCAACTCAAACTCCGAATGTTCAACAACAAGCTACTTAGATGGTAGTCTAGAGCTCTCTTTTACCTGTACAAATATTTCTACGACACATATCTGCTTCACTGCATTCTTAGATAAAGCGCAGTTTATTTCTGAGGTGAGCACATTAGTAATTAACACGACGGTTTTTGGTTTCTCCTTTGTGATATAGATGCTGATAACTTCTGCTATCATCTCAAAATAGAACCTGCTGCTATGGTGTGTTACTTGCCGGATGTTTCTGCACTCAACTACCTTTTGTTCTTTCACTTTAAGAAGTACCAGATCTGATTCTATCTTTTAATTATTGTTCTCAAAAGTAATGTCTATCTTCTAAAATAGACCATATTTTTCTCCCTCGAATAACATTAATCTCTCGATGTGGTGGCCTCTCCTCTATATTGAAGATCATGCACCTCTACTAAGTGATATCACTGAGATTTTGTGTTCTTGCAGGTAATTAGAAAGGAAAGCAAAAGTTCCCTTCTTATAGAAGGTCTTCCTTTTCCATATATATTTCTTGATTGGTTTTTTTCCATACAAGCACGCTTTACCATTTCTAGAAGACATGTGTTATGTGGTCAGATGGAAGCAACGGCTCCGGTGACTTGGTATGGTCATGTGTCCTACCGAGTGGGATGCTAGGATCAACAGAGTTTTTGTATTTTCAAATCAAGGATAGAGACCTCAGCCTAACACTTATCCATCTTATTTTATCTTAGAGTTGGAGTGGAACAGTATGCTATATTTACTTCCTCTTTACACAAAATCTATAAACTTAAAACAAGTGTTCTCTTTCTTCCAATTATGAAGGGAAAAGACCTAATGAAAACATATTTTATTTTTGCATGTGTAGTGCAGGCTGGCCGAATGGGATCTGAATCTACAGCTAACTCGGCTTCTTCTACCCAAAAAAACATGTTCTACCATTTTCTTTGTAAATAATCATCTATGATTAATTTGTGTACTACTTTGTACATGAATGCTGGAAAAATGTTGTCCTCCAGTGTACATTTTTGCTATCCCGAGGTATCACTATCACTATAGAGATTAAATTTTGGTTATATTTACAAAAAAATTGATGACCGGAGAATTAACAAAGTAGATTAATGTGGGATACCTAAGTGCTATTATATAATTTACCTACATAATTGTCTCCTTTTTGTCATAATATATTTTCTTATTGTTATACTTATTTTAGGGAGTTATAGTTTTCTTATTGTTATACTTATTTTAGGGAATTATAGCTGCTCCGTTAACATATCTATATTATATGGTGATTTCAAAACTCTTCTATTGGACACTTGGATCCTTTTTTAGTTGTGCTTCACCAATTTATCACAGATAGTTCCCGCAGCAATGCGTGGGGTATCATCTAGTCCTCCCAGTAATCGTGCCCTAAACGCCTCCACCAACATCTCAGCAATTTGCCCTTCATGTCAGCGTACCACGGGTCGATGAGTTCGGCGGCAAGATCGGCCATCCCGGTCCTGCCGCCCTTTGTCCCTGGAATCCAGTAAATTTTCTGGATGTCCACTCTGCACTCTTTGGGATTTTAATATTGATAGTCGGGCTTTCAAGCAGTTTAGTGTCATTTGTGATGTCAACACTAGTAAATGTTATCTTCTGGTTCACGAGAAAGCCATGAAACAACGACCTAATCCTTTCGCCCCACCTGCATGAAAATGAATTTAGACAAATAATATAGCAATAACTTTTGCAAACAGATGGTTCAGGAACAAAAAGACAGCAAAGTCTACAAGTTCCCGTCAGCCCCCACCTCGCAAAAATGCTGGTATACGAGGACATGCCCCTTCATGGAGAGTTGCACCATGGCGATCCTACGGTGATCGCGGCTATACTCGAGGTCGAGACCTACGAACCTGTTTTCTTCGAACCACAGCCAACTCGTGTAATTATTCAGAGTGTTCCTCACCGTCCGAGGGTCAGTGGTGTAGACGACATCGATCTTCTTCTCGCCATGTTCTTCTATGACGAAGTACGTAGTCGCTTGCCTACCGTCGTTTTGGACATCCGACAAGTCCATGACTACATGCAAGAGGGAAATGATACGGAGAAAGAGGGTGATGCCGTGGCGGAGGAAATGGATGAGGTCGTGGAGGAGAAAGACGATGTGGCCGTGGAGGAGGAAATGAGACCGAGAAGTGAAACTTCGTACTGCAAGATTGGAACCGCCCTTACTAATATCTAGAATGGTGCACGACCGTTCGTAGTAGGGTCAAGGTGGACAAAAACAGCGGTTTTACACGTCGACGTAGCGCTACCTAAAATTTGTTCTACGCCACTTGCATCTGGTTGAATCGAGGTCTGCCATGCATGATCCAAGTCAAAAGTAGTCACATCCGCGCGTGCCGACCTTCACTCACTGACAGGCGGGCCACACATTTTTCTCTCTTATGATTTATTTTTTTCACTTCCTCTAGACGGTTCCTGTGCAAGCCCTCAATAATTATGCCCCCCTTCCTTGTCTTCCACGCGGACGAGAAGCGGCAGCAGCGGTTCCTCACTGGGTCACTCCCTACTCGAACAACTACCCCATCCCTGATTCCATCCCCTCTAAAATCCATCCGCCTCCTTAACACAACGCCTCGATTAATCTACCGGATTCCAGACTCCATTTGCTGCTATGGGTAGAGCTTGGGGTAGCAGTAGGATGAAGCGAAAGGCATGCGAGGATGACACAGATGGCTAGGGCGACCGCCACCGCGAGGATTAGGGATGGCCGAACCTCAGTGCCGCGCACATGCACAAGATCGCCACGAGGTTGGACATCATCTCTGCCGGCCTCCTCGCTCCCTGCATCCCTGGCTACCGCTTCAGGATGCGGGACATGGACGAACAACCGTTTGGCACGCCAGGCCTTCTTTACCCCGATACCAGCAAATGGCCAAACGACCGCGATG
Organism: Avena eriantha; assembly: GCA_910589775.1. NCBI lineage: Eukaryota > Viridiplantae > Streptophyta > Magnoliopsida > Poales > Poaceae > Avena > Avena eriantha. The sequence goes on along the minus strand of OU342743.1, from coordinate 340,174,641 downwards.
GCCATGTAAGTTCCAGTATCTTTCTTATTGGTTCAGTCATATCATTGATTCATATATGCTGAACTCTCATCGGAATCCTATGTTCCTTTCATCGAACGTGTTGTGTGCACGCGCGGTTTGAACAAATTGAACCATTTAAGACTATTCTGTATAGCAGAAGCTCTGCTTGTACCTGATATTCTAGTATTTTCGTAGTGACACAGTCTTACTTTAGGTTATAAATGAGTTGTCAATTTTGATTTTCAATGGAATGCTTGCTAGGTGATATTATGTTTCCTAAATTAAAAATAAACAGATTAGATGATTTAAGGCTGTTATGCCCCAAGATGTTTATGATCATCGTCGGGAGTTCTTTCTGGGGGGGGGGGCTTGCTCCTACTCCATGTATTGGGTATCTTCGTAGCGACAGAGGAAAAATTTAGGCGATATCTAAGGAGACACTCGTATTTAGGTGATATTTTGGGTACTTTAATGTAAAGGTCCAGTTGTCAAATTGTATTTGTAATGGAATCCGAGCTAGGTGATTGTACCAACTGACAACAAACTCTACAGAATATTCATGCAAAACTGATGCTGCTGGATAAGTGGTCGGAATCAGTAGTGGTGAATATCAAGGAAGAAGAAGAGACGGAAATGGGAGATGACCAGAACTGGGTGGGTGGCAACAACAAGTGGTTGGTCCTTTTATCCCAGAATGGAAGTACTTGGACTCTAAAAATGGCTACAGATCATTGAGATTTACATTGCCATCTTTGGAGGGTGTCGGCATTACTGCATTCAACAACGGGTGGCCGCCACCCATTTCCGAATTCGCTTACAGGTTCAACATGGCAGAACTTGAGCTCCTGAAGGTACAACTCCCACATAGACCGTGGGAGGTGTGGAAGACCTGGGAGTACGACCTCTTAGTGGTGTTCGACAAGGAAATCACATTCATTAGATGCCCAGAAGACAACAAATGGATAGTCTTGCGCGACGACTTCCTGCGGCCGGAGAAGTATGTCGACGCCATCTTCACCTCCAGTTACCATTCCAACAAACCGCAACGCATTTATGCGGTCACTGAACCTAGCGGCGACGTGCGTGTTCGGGAGCCGTCCATCTAGGGTGAGTCATGGTGTCATATAACATGTAAAATCCCATTCAAAATTCTGTTTACTGACTATAAGTAACACGCAGGTACCCACGCAGCCCCGCGCATCATTCCAGCTCCGGTAATCGAAGGTGAAGTAGCACATGCTGAACTTGGGACACGACGTTGATTCCTGGCACCTCTCGGAGGCGACATGAAATAGGATATTGAACTCATGTGGATTCATATCAGGGGAGCACTAAACAATGTTAGTGATACAATAGAAAATATGGGGACACAACTTTCTTCATACCGATCGCTGCATTGTCACGTTTTCTCGAGGTCCGCATGCCCATCCAAAGAACCAGTAGAGCAAGTCTAGAGAAGAGCCGACAATCTGAAGGGACAATATGTGTTTCTTGGGATCAACTATCTTTTCTTTGTTGGAGCCCCTGGAGCTGTTGAACATGTAATTGCTCAGGCAGCCCTGGCTGCTACTGGTGGTGGTGGTGGTGGTGGAGCTGACGAAGAACTAGTTGTTGTTGCTCCTGGTGAAGCTGACAAAATACTTGGTGATGCTGCTGCTGGTGAAGCTGACGAAATACTTGCTAATGCTGCTGCTGGTGAAGCTGACGAAATACCTGTTGAGGCTGCTGCTGGTGAAGCTGACGAAATACCTACTGAGGCTGCTGCCCAAGTCCAAGAAGAACATGCTGGTGTTGTTGCTGAGGTGCTCGCACTTCTAGTGTTGATAGCAGACTGTGTGTTTGCTGCATACTCACGAGCCTAGCATGTTGACACTCCAGATCCGACCTGGAGCCGAATCCATGTCATGGGGAGGGGCCTACAATTGGCTCATCAGTGGGGTCATACGATTTGATGGAGAATGACAGACGGCCAAACGCAGCATTTTGGTTCGTTCTGATGATATCACCAGCTCCAGGGACTTAGTGCTCATACTGGCAGATCCGATGAACCTTTTGTCTTTATCTTTATCATTAGTTATGCTTATTTGTGTAAAGACTAAGATGTGCTTATTTATGTAAGACTAAGTTAGGCCTAACTGCGTAATATTCAGTGAAGCCCAGCTTTTCTTTCCATGCCCATGACAGCAGAATTGCAGCATAGAATAGACAAAGGTAATGTGCATACTAGGAAGTTTTGCTCAGGATAACAACCACTTCAAGTAAATGATACATGGTGTACGCATTTGAACGCATCACTAGAATGTGCCACCAATATATGATTGATGACATGGATCTAGCTTTTCTGCGTGTATTTGCATTGAATCGCTCATTGATTTGTCCACATATTTTTGGCAATGGCTGATGAACTCCACTCTCTTGGTAACATGCTTCGTTAGCGAGCACTTGTTGATGCAATGCAAAGTACAGAACACGATCTTCATCGTCATTCCATTTAGGTTCTCTATGTTTCGTCATCACGGAGCTACTAATTTCAAATGAAAATCTAGTAAACAACATATGTGTACATTGTTAGAGTATGATATGGACACAGTACATACATGTTTTTCTACAATCAAAAGAAGAAAACTTGATGCATTTTCACCTTGCTAACGTTGTGCCGAACTGGGTGGAAGTGGCTTGGGGGTTCGGAGAGGAAGGTGCCGTGGCTGGTGCGTGTGGAACCACGACGACGGTGAGCTCGGATTCTAGAGGAGGAAAACAGGACTGACCATGGTCGGCTTGGTGACAGATCTCACCCGGGAGTGAATTCTCGTCCCCGCGTCATGCCATGGGTGCGTCCATGGTGAGGGCGAGGTCCGATTCAAGATGGGGAGGAGAGCGGGGCCGAGTAGGTTCGTCCATGTCCTAGCTCCGCGCCATGGCCGCGACCACAGATTGCCCCCATGGGGAAGAAGAAGACGCGTAAAGGATGCAGGCGCCAATGCTGCAAGCCTACACGGCAGCCACGAGGGCAGCGACATAACAGCGAAAACTGATAGGGGGCCCAACTTGATGGGCATTAGCCTGATATTTTGTATTGAAACATAAAGTTGAATTCGTGCCAAAAAGACCCTCTGAGTATTTGGCACGCCAACTTTGGGCAATGCAGCTGATTGCAGGCAACTTGGGTACCGCGTTACCTAGACGCCTCAACTTTCGGGCCGCGAAATGATATTCTCCCCTGATGGGTACCTCCAAAAGCCTTTTCGTAAAACTTTCACGGTGACCTACAATTTACATGTAGTAGTTCAAATTTGATGTAATTTTGATAAATCAACATAATGTCATTCAAGTGGGCAGAGTTAGGTAGCGAGTTTGAGAACTCATAAAACACGGAAAATCATAAGTACAATATGTTGGTCCACTATATATATATGTGAAAACTTGTGGCTTCTGGCATTTAGATTGATATTCTTCGGACTTCCTTTACAAGAGAGAATAATCTTGACATCACTCAGAAAATTGAGAATGTTCTTTCTGGTAGTTGGAAACTCACACGGACGACATTGTTTACTACAAGAAGTTGCACCCATCTACCTCCGAAAAGGCATTTAATTCAAGAGATATCTATCGCGCTTACTTGTAGCTCAATCCTGACTTAATTTTATTAAATTGTCAAGATGCAAAATCTTAGCAAGAAGTTGAACCCATCATCAAAACTCTCGGTGGTTTCTGATATATTAATTCACCCCTCCCCCCGAATGGTACCTCCAAAAGCTTTTTCATAAAACTTTCAAAGCAACCTACAATTTACTTGTAGTTCAAATTCGACCTAATATAATTTTGATAAATCGGGATAAAGTCATTCAAGTTGGAAGAGTTAGATAGGAAGTTTGAAATCACATAAAACATGGGCATTGTCAGTACAACATGTTGGTCCACTATATATGTCTGAAACCCTAGATTTTGGCATTCGGATCCATATTCTTCAGACTTTCTTTACAACAAAGAACAAACTCACTTGTCATCTCTCAGAAAATTGAGAATTCCATATTCTTTTCTAATATTTCGAAACTCACACCGACGACATTTTTTACCACAAGAAAATGCACCCATCTACATCTGAAAAGAAATTTATTTCGAGAGCAATATATCGCGCTTACTTGTAGATCAAGTTTGACCTAATTTCATTAAATTGTCAAGATACAAAATCTTAGCAAAAGTTAAACATGTTGTCAAAACCCTCGGTGGTTTCTGATATATTAATTGACCCCCTATTGGGTACCTCCAAAAGTTTTTTCGTAAATCTTTAAAATCAACCTATAATTTAGTTGTAGTTCAAATTTCACCTAATTTGGATAAATCGCCTTGAAGTCATTCAAGTGTGTGGAGTTAGCTAGGGAGCTTAAAAACTTGTACATAATGGGAATCTAACTCCAAACTTCGGACCTCCTTTACGGAAAAGAACAACCTCATCATCACTCAAAAAAATTGAGAATGTTTGTTCCTCATAGTTGGAAACTCACAACAACAACATTGTTTACTACAAGGAGATGCACCCATCTAAATCTGAAGAGAAATTTAATTCAACAACAATATATTGTGCTTACTTGTAGCTCAAGTTTAACCTAATTTCGTTAAATAAGCAAAAAGTAACTTAAGTGTGCAAAGTTAGCAAGGAAGCTTGAAAAATTCTAGTACTAAAAACTTGGAATTATAAGAAACCATGGTCCACTTTGTCTAATAATTGTGGCGGTGGAATTTATTCTAACTGTGGTAGGTCCCGTAGGAGCGAGGTGCTTTAGTTAACACGGTCAGTGGAAGTACAAGTTACATCAGAGACCTCATAAAAATGAATATTACATCCAAGTACACAAAGTCCATGAAATTAAGCAATGAAGTGTGTTTTGAGGTTTGCGCATACCCGCGTTCATTGTGATAAATAGTAAAGACTATCAATAGTATCTTCTAGATGCTAGAATGGAAAATATCCAATGGTTGGCAATGTTGGAATTTGCTAGTCTTGATCCAACAGTCAATATTCAAAGTTATTCACACACTATATAGTGTTACTCTCTCTGTTTCATATTTCTCGCATGTTTGACCAAGTCAAAGACATTTTATGTAATGTTTAACCAAACATAACATACAAAATATTAATATCTACAATATTAGACGTATACTATATGATATGTTAAATTATGTTTCATTGTGTTTCAACAATATTGATTTTTTTCAATGAGTGTACTTTTTAATACTATATATAGTTGACCAAACTTTGTAATGTTTGACTTTGACTAAACCTAATATGCTGAGTAATATTAAACAAAGGGAGTATAGGATAAGATTAGGAAAACGGCTTTGTTTAGAACACTCACAAGCTTTTTCTTAGCATCGTAGATCCGAATATTACAGTGACACTAATGGTTAACCAAATTACAAACAGAGCAAAGCCAACCTCATACGGAGTAGTACAACTTAACAATTTCTAGGGGGACTCAGCGGTCTTCTCAGGTGACTTGGCAGCATCCTCCACGGGCAACTTGGCTACGTCCTCCGCGGTACCATTGCCAAGCAGGGACTCGTGGATGTTGGGCAGCACGCCGCTATGCGCGATGGTTACGCCGGCTAGCAGATTGCTGACCTCCTCATCACGAATGACACCAAGCATCACGTGCCCTGGGATGATGCGGATCTTCCAGTTGTCCTTTGTGGCTTGCCTGGTGAGCTCCAACACCTAGGCGATGATGTAAACGAGAAAGGCCATGAGGTAGACGGGATCCCCGAAGCCTATGCACTGGGATTACTAACCCTCCTTGAGGTATTACCCCATCGGGCCAACGGGGAAAGCATCCCAGCCTTGACGGACCTCAACACCTACTTCTTCTTGTGGCTGCCTGGTGCGAGATTGAGACCTGGAGTGGCCAGAGTATGATTCGAAAACCAGCAACATGTCTTATTTTTTCCACGGCCTTTCACGTAGCCACCTAGGTCTTCTTCTTCTTCCCACGGGGAGCTCCGGTCTTTAGAGCCATAGCTCCAAAGTCTTAAAGGAACAAGGGGAAGAAGAGGAAGAAAGGTTAATTATGGAGGGCCGGTGAAGGTGCCTAGGTCCCTTATATTGAAACTTTAACAGCGTCGGTTTTACTGTTTTTCAAGTATGAATTTTTAATACTAAAAGGATGTGTGCATCAACCGATGCATAGGCCGGGGTTCTAATCCCCTTTTTTATAAAAAAATACTGATGTGAACCATTGGTCTGATGATGTCCAGTCTATTCTAGAGCCAGCTCTGCGCCTCCGCCCCTTGGATGTGAACCATTGTTTTTGGAGTACTGTTGTATAATATGGCCATGACCTTGATCAATCTTTCCATGTGTCCTTATTTTCTTTAAATTTTTTGAAACATGGTCAGATGTGTCAGCATGAAAATTCATACGAAGAAGTTGTATCTTTCAAAACAATAGTCGTTTTTTTAGTATGACTGCCTGGGTACAATAATTAGTATATATAAATTTCGGACAAATTTACAAGCAATCTATCACACACTTGTAGTTCAAAATTTACCTACTATGGTTTTATTGACAAAATTTCATTTAATAATATGAAATTAGCTATAAGGCTTGAAAATTCATGAAACTTGTTAACCATAAAACATACTCTATTTTGTGTGAAATTTAGTGTGTTCTGGCATTCGAAGTCATACTCTTTGCCTTTTCTTTAACAAATATTTATATGTGGCACTTCTAAAATTATTTAAAAAATTCTATATATAAAAGTTGAAAAGTCCAATTAACAACATTAGTATGCCATACCAAGATGCACCCCGTCTACCAGAAATGGACACGTTATTATAAACTATGTAGATAATGGCCATGACCTTTGTCATTATTTAACTTGAAAACCAAGTATGTTAACACATTGCTGGTCATATTGTGAAGAAAGTGTTTTTAAACCTTGTCAAAATTCATATTTATCATTTACGAAAGAGGGAACCATACATAAGTGCTTAACTTTTTTTTATTGTTTTCTTTACTTTCCTTCAATTTATCCCAAACAAACGGGACGAGTAATGCAAATATGACCTTCACATTGGTAACTTTGCTTAAAATGCGAACAATGTCCATACATGGTTGTGACCATATTGTGTAGCAAGTTTTTCGAAAGTTGTTCAAATCCATGTTTGTAGTATTTGTCCAAAAAAGCACAAATATAAAAGGACACCATTTATATTTCAACTATGTATCATTACACCCCCACCAAAAAACTATGTATCATTACACACATTGAAGTAAGTATTTTCATATTGTACTAACATGTAGTGGAAATTATATATATATTCTAGAATACAGTGAGTGCACCCTAAGCCAAATTATCCAGACGTACTTAATTACTAAAAACAAATCTCATCACTTGGAAAATGAAAAGCATTTTCCTAAAAGTTCGGAACTCCCATTGACAACATTATTTACCAAAGCCAAGATACTACCTAGAACGTGATATAGTACAATATTCACCTCTTCTCTGGACGCTGTTTAATTTTGCACCTGGGCACGCTTCTTTGAGAAGGGTGGGGGCGGGAAGAGACCTCCTCGTAGTCATACGCATCCTCCTCCCTATCGTCATGTTTGGCCTCCTCATCAACGTCGACCTCAGACTCCTCCTCTTCCTCAGTCTCATCTTCTGCCTTATCGGAGTCGCTCGGTGTTGGTGGTGGTGGCTATCTTCTTCATCAGAGGAGTCATATAGGGGCCACGACCATAGCCCGTCGATTGAGTCTGGGCTTCTAGATGAAGTTTTCGGGCCTTTCCCATTTGTCAGGTCAATCGACGTGTTGTGGAGAGAGTTGTCATACGACATTTTATAAAGAAATTGAGAGAGATCGAGTTCTAAACAACGGTAGGTTGGGTGTTTTGGGTGAAAGGAGGGGCGCGTACTATTTAAATTTATAATGTCTATTTATAGTCATGCTTGTGTTAATACCCTGAAAAATATCCCAAAATATCATAAATAGATTGTACCAGACTTGTCCTATCAACAAAAAAGGGATTATACTAGACTCATCGGTTCTTGATTTTTCTCAGCCTAGAGAATTCAAGAGGCGCCCGCTTTATCTAAAAATGAAGAGAATCATGCAGATCCTGCTGAATTACTCGGTGTCTCTTACTTCCTCTGATAAAAATTAAGAGTCTCTAGTAGAACATGCTTATCTACAGTACTACTACTATACGTATACTCTTCACAAAGTTGCATCACCAAACTTGATTGATGATGATATGGTGTGGGTCTCATCTTTTTCTACACTGTTGCATCTCATACTAGAAGTATAATCATTGCGTGATATCTTACATGGGAAGGAAGGAGAAATGGAGAGGATGGTGGATGGATGGTGAGAGGGGTGATGGAGAGAGAAAATCTACTAGTAGTACATGTACTGGTACAGCGTGTTAAGAACCCATCATAATATGTAAATTTTATGCTGAAGTTAGATAGGAACCATGATCAATTATGTGTGAAACCATTGACTTGTGGCAGTCCGACCCGTATTATTTGGACTTTTTTCACACAAAACAGCACCGTTCGCACTAGGGAAAATTGAATGTATTTTTTCCTAATTGTTGGAAACTCCACATGCAAAAATTCTTACTATGCCAAGATGCACCCATCTACCAAACTATTGTGGTAACTCTTATCAAATTTTAAACTATGATGTTAATATGACCTTGATGACCTTGGTTGTTCGGGTTGAAATAAACCCGATAATGTCCATAAACATGGTAGGACAATATTGTGAAGCTGTTTTTCCAAAACTTGTCTAATCCCATGATTACTATTTTCATGGCACGTGGTGCATAAGACATGATAGGGCATCATGAGTAAAACTTTTGTTTTTTGTTTTTGTTTATTTAATGTGATCATTTTCAAAACAGGTTCAAAATTGCCAAGATGCAAAATCTTAGCAAAATGCTGAACCTGTTATAAAAACTCTCGGTGGTTTCTGATATATTAATTGACCGTATGATGGGTACCTTCAAAAGCTTTTTTGTAAAATTTTCAAAGCAACCTACAGTTTACTTGTTGTAGTTCAAATTTTACCTAATTTTGATAAATCGGCATAAAGTCATTCAACTGGGCGAAGTTAGCTAGGAAATTTGAGAACTCATAAAACAAGGGAGATCATGAGTACAACATGTTGGTCCATTATATATGTCTGAAAAATTCTCTTGTAGTATTTAGATCCATATTCTTCATACTTTGTTTATAGAAAGGAACAATATCGACATCACTCGGAAAATTGAGAATATTTTTTCCTTATAGTTGGAAACTCACGATGACAACATTGTTTACTATAAGAAGATGCAGCCATCTACCTCCGAAAATAAATTAAAATTTAATATGCATCTATCACACTTACTTATAACTCAAGTTTGATCTAATTTCATCAAACTGTCAAGATGCAAAATCTTAGAAAGAAGTTTAACTAGTTGTAAAAAATATCAATCATTTATGATATATTAACTAACCCCCGATGGGTACATCCAAAAGCTTTTTCGTAAAACTTTCAACGCAACCTATAATGTAGTTGTATTTCAAACTTGACATAATTTAGATAAACCAACATAAAGTCGGTCACTTTTAAGTTGGTAGAGTTAGCTACAGGAAGAAGTTTGAAAACTCATAAAAAATGGGAATCATAAGTACAAAATGATGATCCACTATATATGACTGGAAGCTTGGCTTGTGGCATTCAGATCCATATCCTTCGGATTTTCTTTACGGAAAGGAACATCTCATCATCACTCTGAAAATTGAGAATGTCGTTTGCTAGTATTGATCCAACGGTCAATGTTCAAAGATAATATGTACATTATATGCAGTGGTATGGTATTGTAATAGATAAGACATGATAAAGATAACATAAGAAGTATTGTGAATGGCCGATCTAATGGTAGGTCTCGTAGGAGCGAGGTGCCTGAGAGTTAACATGGTCGGTGGAAGTACAAGTTACATCAACGACCTCATAAAAATGAAAATTACATCCAAGTCCATGCATTTAGCACAAGGACCCTGAAACTAAGCAATGAAGTACTGTGTGTTTTGGGGTTTGCGCATACCAGCATTCATCATTCTAAATACTCTATCAGTAGAATCTTTCTAGATGCTAAGAATGGAAAAAAAGATCCAAAGGTTAATAATGTTTGGATTTGCCCGTCTTGATCCAACGGTCAATGTTCAAATTTAATTCGTACACTATATGCAGTGGTATGGTATTGTAAGAGATAAGAGACAAGATAAGATAAGATAAGAAGTACTGCGAATGGCCGATCTAATGATAGGTCTCGTAGGAGCGAGGTGCTTGATAGTTAACACGGTCGGTGGAAGTATAAGTTACATCAAGGACCTCATAAAAAAATGAAAAATTCATCCAAGTCCATGCATTTAGCACAAGGACATTGAAACTGAGCAACAAAGTATCGTGTGTTTTGAGGTTTGTGCATACTAGCGTTCATCATGCTAAAGACTATTAATAGAATCTTTCTAGATGCTAAGAATGGAAAAGAAGATCCAATGGTTAGAAATGTTTAGGTTTGCCAGTCTTGATCAAACGTTCGATGTTCAAAGTTAATCCGTACACTATGTAGTGGTATAGTCTTGTAAGAGATAAGACAATATAAAGATAAGATAAGAAGTACTACGAATGACCAATCAAATTGTAGGTCTCATAGGAGCAAGGTGCTTGAGAGTTAACAAGGTCTGTGGAAATACAATTTACATCAAGGACCTCATAAAGAATAAAAATTGCATCTAAGTCCATGCATTTAGCATAAGGACCCTGAAACTGAGCAATAAAGTGTGTGTTTTGAACTCTGCGCATCCATCGTGCTAAAGACTATAAATAGAATCTTTCTAGATGCTAAGAATGGAAAAGAAGATCCAACGGTTAGCAATGTTTGGATTTGGCAGTCTTGATCCAACGGTCAATGTTCAAAGTTAATCCGTACACTATATGAAGTGGTATGGTATTGTAAGAAATAAGATAAGATAAAGATAAGATAAGAAGTGCTACGAATGGCCGATCTAATGGTATATCTTGTATGAGCGAGGTACTTGAGAGTTAACACGGTCAGTGGAAGTACAAGTAACATCAAGGACCTCATAAAAAATGAAAATTGCATCCAAGTACATGCACTTAGCACAAGGACCCTAAAACTGATCAATGAAATACTGTGTGTTTTGAGGTTTGCGCATACTAGCGTTCATGATGCTAAAGACTATCAGTAGAATCTTGCTAGATGCTAAGAATGGAAAAGAAGATCCAACGGTTAGAAATGTTTAGATTTTCCAGTCTTGATCAAATGATCAATGTTCAAAGTTAATCCGTACACTATGTAGTGGTATGGTCTTGTACGATCTAATTGGAGGTCTCATAGGAGTAAGGTGCTTGAGAGTTAACACGGTCGGTGGAAGTACAATTTACATCAAGAACCTCATAAAATTGCATCCAAGTACGTCCATTGAGAACAAGGACCCTGAAACTGAGTAATGAATACTATGTGTTTTGAGGTTTACACATACTAGCGCTCATCATGCTAAAGTATATTAGTATCATCTTTCTAGATGCTAAGAATGGAAAATAAGATCCAACGGTTAGAAATGTTTGGATTTGCCAGTCTTGATCAAATGGTCAATGTTCCGTATAGTATACAGTCGCATGGTATTGTAAGAGATAAGATAAGATAAGATAAGATAAGAAGTAGTGCGAATGGCCGATCAAATGGTAGGTCTCGTAGGAGCGAGGTCCTTGAGAGTTAACACTATCAGTAGAAATACAATTTACATCAAGGACCTCATAAAGAATTAAAATTGCATCCAAGTCCATGCATTTAGCACAATGACCCTAAAATTGAGCGATGAAGTGTCTGTTTTGAGCTTTGTGCATACTAGCGTCCATCGTGCTAAAGACTATTAGTAGAATCTTTCTAGAAGCTAAGAATGGAAAAGAAGATCCAACGTTTAACAATGTTTGGATTCACTCGTATTGATCCAACGGTCAATGTTCAAAGTTAATCCGTACACTATATGAAGTGGTATGGTATTCTAAGAGATAAGAGACAAGATAATGATAAGATAAGAAGTACTGCGAATGGCCAATCTAGTGGTAGGTCTCGTAGGAGCGAGGTACTTGAGAGTTAATATGGTCGGTGGAAGTACAAGTTACATCAAGGACCTCATAAAAAATGAAAATTGCATCCAAGTCCATGCATTTAGCACAAGGACCCTTAAACTGAGCAATGAAGTATTGTTTGTTTTGAGGTTTGCGCATACTAGCCTTCATCATGCTAAAGACTATCAGTAGAATCTTTCTAGATGCTAAGAATGGAAATGAAGAACCAACGGTTAGAAATGTTTGGATTTGCCAGTCTTGATCAAACGGTCAATGTTAAAAGTTAATCTGTACACTATGAAGTGGTATGGTATTGTAAGATATAAGACAAGATAAAGATAAGGTAAGAAGTATTGTGAATGGCCGATCTAATGGTACGTCTTATAGGAGCGAGGTGCTTCAGCGTTAACACGATCGGTGGAAGTACAAGTTACAACAAGGACCTCATAAAGAATAAAAATTGCATCCAAGTCCATGCATTTAGCACAAGGACCCTGGAACTGAGCAATGAAGTGTGTGTTTTGAGGTTTGCGCATAGAATTATCCATCGTGCTAAAGACTATTAGTAGAATATTTATAGATGCTAAGAATGGAAAATAAGATCCAACGGTTAGCAATGTCCAGATTTGCCAGTCTTGATCCAACGGTCACCGTACACTATATGAAGTGGTATGGTATTGTAAGAGATAAGACAAGACAAAGATAAGATCAGATGTATTGTGAATGGCCGATCTAATGGTAGGTCTCATAGGAGCAAGGTGCTTGAGAGGTAACGCAGTCGGTGGAAGTACAAGTTACGTCAAGGACCTCATAAAAATGAAAATTGCATCCACGTCCATTAATTTAGCACAAGGACCCTGAAACTGAGCAATTAAGTGTGTGTTTTGAGCTTTGCACATACTAGCGTCCATCGTGCTAAAGACTATCAGTAGAATATTTCTATATGCTAAGAATGGAAAAGAAGATCCAACTGTTAGCAATGTTTGGATTTTCTAGTGTTGATCCAACGGTCAATGTTCAAAGTTAATCCGTACACTATATGCAGTGCTATGGTATCGTAAGAGATAAGAAGAGATATATATAATATAAGAAGTACTACGAATGGCGGATCTAATGGTAGGTCTCGTAGGAGAGACGTGCTTGAGAGTTAATATGGTGGGTGGAAGTACAAGTTACATCAAGGACGTCACAAAAATGAAAATTGCATCCAAGTCCATGCATTTAGCACAAGGACCGTGAAACAGAGCAATAAAGTGTGTGTTTTGAGGTTTGCACATACTATCGTTCATAATGCTGAAGACTATCAGTAGAATCATTCTAGATGCTAAGAATGGAAAAGAAGATCCAACGGTTAGCAATGTTTGGATTTTCCATCTTGATCCAACGGTCAATGTTCAAAGTTAATCCATACGCTACATGTAGTGGTATGGTATTGTATGAGATAAGACAGGATAAAGATAAGATAAGATGTATGGTGAATGGCCGATCTAATGGTAGGTCTCGTAGGAGAGATGTCCTTGAGAGTTAACACGGTCGGCGGAAATACAAGTTACATCAAGGACCTCATAACAAAATGAAAATTGCATCCAAGTTCGTGCATTTAGCACAAGGACCCTGAAACTGAGTAGTGAAGTGTTATTTGTTTTGAGGTTTGCCCATACTAGCGTTCATCGTGCTAAATACTATCAGTAGAATCTTTCTAGATGCTAAGAATGGAAAAGAAGATCCAACGTTTAGCAATGTTTGGATTTGCTAGTCTTGATCCAACGGTCAATGTTCAAAGTTAATCCGTAAATTATATGCGGTGTTATGGTATTATAAGAGATAATACAAGATAAACATAAGATAAGAAGTACTGCGAATGGATGATCTAATAGTATGTCTCGTAGGAGCGAGGTGCTTGAGAGTTAATACGGTCGGTGGAAGTACGAGTTACATCAAGGACCTCATAAAAATGAAAATTGCATCCAAGTTCAGGCATTTAGCACAAGGACCCTGAAATTGAGCAATGAAGTGTGTGCTTTGAGATTTGCACAATACTAGCATTCATCATGCTCAAGACTATTAGTAGAATCTTTCTAGAAGCTAAGAATGGAAAATAAGATCCAAAGGTTAGCAATGTTTGTATTTGCTAGTCTTGATCCAATGGTCAATGTTCAAAGTTAATCCGTACACTACATGTAGTGGTATGGTATTATAAGAGATAAGACAAGATAAACATAAGATAAGAAGTATTGCGAATGGCTGATCTAATGGTAGGTCTCGTAGGAGCGAGCTGCTTGAGAGTTAACACGGCCGGTGGAAATACAAGTTACATCAAGGACCTCATAAAAAATGGAAAATTGCATCCAAGTTCGTGCATTTAGCACAAGGACCCTGAAACTAGGTAATGACGAATTGTGTGTTTTGAGGTTTGCCTATACTAGCATTCATCATGCTAAAGACTATCAGTAGAATCTTTCTAGATGCTAAGAATGGAAAAGAAGATCCAACGGTTAGAAATATTTGGATTTGCCAGTCTTGATCAAACGGTCAATGTTCAAAGTTAATCCATACACTATGTAGTGGTATTGCATTGTAAGAGATAAGACAAGATAAAGATAAGATAAGAAGCACTGTGATTAGCCGATCAAATGCTAGATCTCGTAGTAGCGATGTCCTTGAGACTTAACATGGTTGGTGGAAGTACAAATTTAGCAATGAAGTGTGTGCTTTGAGGTTTCCGCGTACTAGCGTTCATCATGCTCAAGACTATTAGTAGAATCTTTCTAGATGCTAAGAATGGAAAAGAAGATCCAACAGTTAGCAATGTTTGGATTTGCTAGTCTAGATCCAATGGCCAATGTTCAAAGTTAATCCGTACACTACAAGAAAAGTTTCCTTTCACAACGAATTAGCCCGACGGTCGTCATAGAAGGCGCGTCTTCCGCGACGAAATTCTCGCCTCGACCGTGGCTGATGGAAAACTTTTTTTTCTGGTTTCGTGGCCCTCTACTACGGCGGATCTACCAAAAACATGGAGGAAGCTCGGCCAGCGCGTGGCAGAAGCACGATTTTCGTTTCCTCACGCGATGTTGACTCGCCAAAGTCTTTTGAGGCGTGTGGATCTCAGACATCGGTGTCTCTAGCGGACCATACTTTTCGGTCGCGCCTCCCTGATTTGAACTCGATAACGTAGCTCGAGGCATCTATGCTTAGTCATGCTACTAGGTCCCACATGTCAGCCTGTCATTAGAAGGATCGTGTGTATGATGGAATTTTTTTCCTTCGCTCGCGCTACCCTGTTGCGAAGTGGATAGTGCTGCTCGATGCATCTACCATCTAATCAACCTCCTGGGATCCACATGTCATCCTCTCATTAGAAGAAACGTGTGTATGATGGAATTTTTTCCTTCGCTGGCGCTACCCCATTCCGAGTTGATAGCGCTGGTCGATGCTTCTACCGTTTAACCAACCTCCTGAGCCCCACATGTCATCCTCTCATTAGAAGAAACGTGTGTATGATGGATTTTTTTCCTTTGCTCATGCTACCCTGTTCCAAACTTGATAGCACTATTCGATGCATCTACCATTTAATCACGATGCTGGGCCCCACATGTCATCCTCTCATTAGAAGAAACGTGTGTATGATGGATTTTTTACCCTCTATCGCGCCTTTGTGTTCCGAACTTGATAGCGTTGCTCGCTGCATCAGCCGTTTATTCAGCCTCACATTAGAAGAATCGTGGGTATGATGGAATTTTTTTCTTCTCTAGCGCTACCCTGTTTCGAACTAGATAGCGTTGCTCAATGATTCTACCGTTTTCTCGCGCTGCTGGGTCCCCCATTTCAGCCTCTCATTACAAGAAACGTGTGCATGCTAAACTTTTTTCTTGCCCGCGCCACCCTGTTTCGAACTGGCAACGTTTCTTGATGCAGCATTTGTATAAGGTCACGCGTCTAGGTCCCACATATCAGCCTTTCTGTAAATGAAACATTGATTGCTCGATGCAACATCTGTATAAGGTCTCTGCTGGGTCCAACATGTCAGCATCTCTGCAAATGCAAAGTGTGTCCAACACGCTCGTATTCATGAGCTCCCTCACAATATTATTATCAATAACTTTAATGCAAGGCTTTCTCTTCATGATAAGGATTTCCTGGATGCTTCTTGTGCTGGATCATTTACACGCATGGAAGAAGAAGCTAAATGGGACCTTCTAGACCGTATTGAAGATAATGCTGAAGCATGGGAGAATGACAAAGGAAGAAAGTCAGGTATAAATTATGATTATGAATGCATTGAATCTTTTATCGGAACTGATGACTTTCAAAATATTAAAAATGCTTATGGTCTAGACTCTCAAGCTATTGCAACTTATTTTAAGGCTTTTGCTTCCTATATTGAAGTTCCTAAAAAGAAGTGGAATAAGTATCATGAACCGTATAAATATGTTGCTAAGTGTGTTCCTGCAAGAAATACTGAAGTTTATACTGCTAATCATGTTTTACCTGAACCTTACATTGAGAAAATACCTTTCCTAGTTAAAGTAAAGGAACATTCTATGATAGCTAGTATGGTTAATGAAAGTACAAATAAAGCTGTTGAACCTGATGAACAAAAGGATGATGAAACTGTAATATCAAATGTGAAAGACTTTGTCACTAAATATGTAGAAGAGGGACACACTATCCTTTGTAAGGATATCCCTAATATTGTTTCACAAAGTAGTGTTATGAGAGCTAGTGTCCCTATGTTTTCTATTAGGATAAGTGATCATTGCTACGATGGTTCTTGTAATACTTATATCATTAAATTTATGCATGATACTGAAAGTTATTATGAGAGAGGGAAGACTTTTCTTATGCATCTCAATAATATCAAGTTTCCTCGTTTTATACTGAAAGTTTTTATGTTGCACTTGTTTTGCCTTCCTATGCTAGTAGCCTCTGGTTTCAACAACTTTTTTGTTTACAAAATTCGCTTGCATAGGAAGTGGGTTAGACTTAAACATGTGTATTTTTTCTTCTTAATGCTCTCTTTTACTTCAATTCATATTCTTATGTGATCATCCTTGAAATTATTATGCCCATCTTAATGGCTATAAAGAAAGAGTTTTTTGGGAGACAACCCAATTTAGTTGTGCTTTCAGTTTGTTTTTGTTTCTTTGAGTCTTGTAAGTTATTACTTCAGTAATAACCGCTCCTTATCCTTTTTGTTTGGTTTTTGTGTCAAGATCAACTTCTAATGAGAGAGAAGTAAGATTTTGGGAAGTTGCTGTCCCGAAACAGATTTTTGTGCTTCACCGTAAAAAATCGTGAGAGATCTGTATACGTCGGATTGAGCTATAATTGTTTGGGCTTCTGCCCCAGGTTATTATTTAGCTTTCGTTAGTTTTGCACTTTTTGATTTGAGCAATAGAAGATTTTCGAAAAAATGATCTTTACCTGCTGGTCTGTTTTGACAGATTTTGCACTCTTGCATTTGCTTCTTAAATCGATTTCCTTTTTGAATTCTTTTTGGGTTTTTGGAAGGAGTTGCTACAGTAGCTTACGTTTTGATGGATTTCAGTTGAATTTGGACTTAAAAGGTTTATTACCTCGCGTATACTAATGTTGCTAATGAGAATTGTGTGAAAGAATATTCTAGGGTAATGGAGAAAATGGTGTAATAAGAAAGTGAAAGGTTTCATGACTCAAGCAATAAGTGTATGAAGAAGAAGATATTTATGTTATTCAAGCGGTAACTCTAAATTTTTTTTATCAAACACCAAATTCAAAGACCTGCAGAGTCCATTTTTGAATAGGTAATAGTTCTAGTAAGCAAAGTTCTGCAAAAATTCTATCCAGTTATATTTTTGGAGTTTTTATCCAACAAGGAAAGCAACGAAGCGAAAGAGGGACGGAAGCGGAGCCAGGGTGGCTCACACCACCCCCTGACGTGGGCCCCCTGGCCACGCCAGCAGGTGGTGTGGCCGCCCCGGACTCCGTCTCCGACCAGCTTTCTCCCAGTACCTTCCTTTTGTCGTAAAACTTCATAATATATAATCCCCTGGATCCCTCGAGGCTCGTATATTGTTTTCTCGTCGTGTTTTCATTTCGATCTGTTTCTAACATATAGAGTCTCTGTTTTGGAGCCACGATGTCTTCCTCGGGATCAGCCAAGGAAGATTCCTCCGCGGGTATCATCAACCCATACATGCAGCCCCAAAGGTGAAGGAAGTCTGGAGGACAGGATGGAAGCACTGGAGCAAGAAGTCTTTAGGTACAAGAAGATGGCGGAACGCGAAGTTGACATCATCCATAAGATTTTTTCCGAACTCGTCGCCGAGCACCAAAAGGAGACTGCTGAGTTTAAGGATGAAATCCTCTCGCTCCATCGAACGAACAACCAACTCCAAGCACATATCTACGACGTGCAGAATCAAAACTGTGAGTATGAGGTTAGGTTTAAGCGCATAAGTGTTGCTACTAGTTTCAGGATGATGGAGACCAGGATGTCTTTTGTTGATGGGGAGCCCTTATCTAGGAAGTCGGACGATGATGAGAGAACACCACCACCACCGAAGGAGTAATTCATCATCAGGTTTTGGCATCCCCTTGGTTTGTTCCAAGCTTGGGGGAGCGCAGCGGTATCACATCACTATCTTCTATCTTTTTAACTTTTTAGTAGAGTCATATCATGAATAGAGGAGTTATCATATAGGATGGTTTTCATTATGGAAGTGCCCCCCCTCTCGTTGGGTATCTATGTATCCCTTGGAGTGAGTTGCCGTTATGGAATATTAATGAGAAGTTCTATCATTTACTCTTTTGCATATCTTATATTAGTTTTCAATCCATGGTTATATGATTGACCTTGTTGTTAGTATTGGTATCACTTTGGGATCATTGAGTTAATTTAGTTGGTTTTGGCAAACCTGGCTCGATCAGTAAAAACACTATCTTTAAGAATTGAATGAAAAAGATAAAAGTACTCTAAATAAATATAATTTCATCATCTTTCTTTCTTGATTTTCTCATAATCTTAGTATTCTCTAGTTAAGATCTTTTGTGCTTCCAAGGAAGATGGCATGTTTGTTTTTATCATTTGTATGTTTGTTTGTTTCCTTCAACTCTTATGCTTGCTACCCAGCCTTGCTAGCCAAAAACCTGTATTGAGAGGGAATGCTTCTCGTGCATCCAATCCTTAAACCAAAACCTATGCCATTTGTGTCCACCATACCTACCTATTAGAATTATTGCTATTCCAAGTAAATTCATGTTTTTATGTGCCTTCCAAATTAAACTTGTGATGTGAAAATTAGTGATTAAAGCTCTCACGAACTTGATGGCACACTTTACTTTCCTGCACTTAATAAACTTGAACCATTGTGCCCATCTATGTTGCGTATATGCTTGCGTTTTGTAAGTCATGGATTAGCCGAACCATGCTGTCATGGGGAACACTTTCAACATTGCACTGGTACTTTGTACCTAGTTGATATCATGCTCTTTTGCCTATGGATGTCGTCGGTTTGAAATGAAAGGGGAGCTTGTAAGTCCATGGAGTTATGTATGTGTGTTAGAGAAACTCCTGGGCCGCCGGTCTAATCCATGCCTAATCATGGTGGAAACTTGCAGCATAACCGTAATGAGCACTCTATGAAGCATCCTCAATAAAAACCTATGCAAATAGCAAATAAAAAGATCGCTGAGATGCTCATTGTCTGCTTGCCTTGTCATTTTGATTATGGGATAGCTCATGTATCATGTGCAAGGGGTACCCCGTTGGCGGTTCTCTATGATACATATGTATTTACAATGACAAGAGCTTACTTGTGACTAAAGTTGGGTAGCATGAGGTTCGGTACTCGTAAGTAAGGGGCATGAGATTTCAACTTATAACTTGTCAAGCATATCCTCTTAGTTGTGTCACTTTAACCTTAATCACCTAAATATGCCTATGATAGGGGCAATCAGAGCTGAAAGCTAGTAAGTACCATAATTTTTGGAAGCTCTTTATGAAACTTGAAATCCCTGCTTTCCTCTACGAAGGGCCTATCTTTTACTTTTTAGTTGAGTCAGTAAACCTATTCCCTTCTATCTCAGCTAGTATTTTGAGTTGTTGTGTTTCATTCATTCATACGATGATTTATTCAATCATGTTTCTTATGTTCCTTGTTTTGCATATTTTCTCTTATCTTAGTGTTTACTACTTTGAAAGCTATCATTGAGAACCCTTTATGTGTGAACTCCTGTAAATTGTCAACTACTCTTCGACCAAGAGCTAAGTTTGCCATTACCAATTATGATTTACTTTATGTATCTTTATTGTGTTTCCTTTACTTATTGCAAGTTAAGTTATATAGTAGTGAGTTGTTTTCTATTATGATGTATGTATTGATGAATGTGATTCTTCTTGTCCGTATTCTTTTATCGACTCTTCACTCCATAAACCTGAGGTCATGTTTATTGAGCTCAGATTTCGCTTGGGGACAAGCGAAGTCTAAGCTTGGGGGAGTTGATACATCCATTTTGCATCACTATTATATATCATAATTTACTGTTATTCATTGATATATTTCATATTAAGAGATGATACTTATGTTATTTCATCTGTTTTGCATGGTTGATGACTTTTGGAGAATGGACCACTGTAGTCAAGATTCTGATGGAAAAGCTGTTGTTTGGAGGCGAAATTCGCGAACATCAGAAAATCCAGGAAAATACACGGAAATTCTATTTTTCCAGAAGACGAAGATTGCTAGAAGGGGAAGTGGAGATGGGCCACAGGGGGCCCACACCACCCCCTAGCGTGGGCAGCCCTAGGCCACGCCAGCAGGTGGTGTGGCCACCCTGGCCCACCCCAGGCTCTCCCGTCTGGCGTATATTATCTCCACGGAACCCTAATACCTGGGGGAGTGACCACACAAATATTCCGCCACCTTTACGGGGCAGAAAACACCGAGAGAGAAAGATCTCTCCAGCAGATAGAATTCTGCCGGGGGAATTCCTTCCCGGAGAGGGGAGATCGTCGACATCAGTACCACCATCAAGCTGGACTTCATCGGGATCATCATCATCATCACCACCATCATCACCACTTCATATTGCTGTAACAATTGGGTTTAATCTTCCATAGTTCTTAGGGGAAACTTTTCCGGTGTTGATTACTCCTTGTAGTTGATGCTATTGAGTGAACCATTGAATTATTGTTTATGTTCATATTGTTACATATCATTATATCATCTCTGATCTTGATCCATATGATGTCTTGTTAGTAGTTCATTTTGTTCTTCAGGACATGGGAGAAGTCATATTGTTAGTAGTGGAGTTGTGTTCATAAAGATTCAATGGTTTGTTATTTAAGTTGTGGTGTATTTCTTCTAGTGGTGTCATGTGAACGTCGAAGACATGACACTTCACCTTCACGGGCCTAGGGGAATGCATTGTGTATTTGGCTACTAATCGTAGGGGTTGCCGGAGTGACAGAAACCTGAACCACCGTTAGGAAACCTTTGCACAAGGGATGTCAGGGTCTTAGAGTTTAAAGCTGTGGTTAGGTTTCTATCTTAATTACTTTCTTGTACTTGTGGATGCTTGCAAGGCGTAAGATCACAAGTATTTATTAGTCCTAGGAAGGTCGGTACATTAGCACAGGTTCACCCACACAACACTTAGGAAACTAAAGAAGATTAATCAACTATATGAAGCAAAATCACTTGACGATATTCCTGTGTGTCCTCGAGAATGTTTGGTCATCTTAAGTAATACAACCGGCTTGTCCTTTGCTAAAGAAAGGATTGGGACACTTGCTGCATTTATTCTTATTGTCTTTTATTTACTCGTACTTTATTTATCTTCATTATAAAAAAAAACCCTAAAAATCCGTTTGTTAAGTATTTACAGAGAATTCCTTCTCCAAGCCACTCGTCAACACCTTGTGCTCCTCTCATGTATGTTGTGTACACACAGTTTTTCTTCATGAATGGGAACAATGTGCCATCAGCAGCCTTGCATCCGCGTTTCTTCATCATCTTGTCAATGATTGGATAATTGAGACCGAGAAACAGAGAGTTATCCCCTAGGCTATTAACCTGCCTCCAAACGATGACCCCTAGAGGTCCAATAGAGCTAGGATCCTTTTAACAAATGTAGACACAAGAGGCAGGATATAGGAGTAGGTTAGTCCTATTTTGAGCATGATGAATGATTTCACCCACCTCCCCATGGGCAACCCCCATGCCATATGTTGCAATTATGATCATCAAGCGTTCACCATCAACCGATCGAGCGAGGAACCCCATGCCTGGCCGATCATTCAGAATAGGTGATGGGATTACAAATGGAAGCTCCTTGTTTCCTACAAAAATCCTACACAATTCATCTGAATCCCAAGGAAAAATCCAAAAGGAAAGATTGGTGTCCTACAAAAATCCTATGTGAATCCTACAATCCGAGGAGGGCCTGGAACTACAAACAGATATAGAAACCCGTCTTCATTGTGTTGCGCTCAAAATTGAGATACTGGTTAATAATACCTTTCATATTTTGACAATGAACGAACTTAGTAGTGCAGGGACGCCGTCATACACTATATTTTTGGAAGGCATATTATTGGTACTAATTCATTACTGGCAATGGTTCATTCATTTTTTAGGACATAAAGTGTGTGCTCATTCAGTCATACGAAAGGTAAAACATAAACAAGGTAGTTAAAGAACAACTTCACTAAATCACTCGCAATGTATCATCATGTAACTAGAATTACCTTCCGATGTGGGATCCCATCAGTAGGTGCAGCCTTGACTTTGACCGCAAAAATGAGGACACCATGTTCAATGGCATCATAGTACTGTAATCTTCCAAGACCTGAATGCTCCAGACATCTCCAAACTTGGCTACCGCCTTCCAGGTAGGCGATTTCACCGTCGAACAATGCAAGGAGATTATAGTCTATGTAACCCCTAGCTTATGTGGGCACTCTGCGGATTACGATCTTCAGTGGCTCAAGAGATCCATCCCATGACTTATTGAACTTTTCTCCATATCTGCGGATTCGCCAATTTTTTTTTTGAAATGTGAATGAGTTCAGAAATGACTACATGTAATTAGGGGAACCCTGGCTGGCTAGTAGCATTATAGGTTATATACTAAATGTGAGGCGGCCGCAATGTCACAAGTATCGCTCGATGGAAGGTCGATTACTCGATAGGTGTAGATGTTCGCTAGGCACTAGGCCCCATGCTGGTCCACCACGGCGAGCCAGTCTCTGTTCATGCCAACACCGAATTTTTCATGCATGAAGGGCAGGATGGCGATGCACCGAGGATGGTCGAGGGGCACCATGTCATACATCATGTCATGCAGACAATGTACCCTCATATCGTCATAGTGCTCGTCGAACCAATAAGCAGGTTGAGGCATCAGTAGGCAGGGTTTATTCTAATGGTGAACAGTCCATTTCATACCTTCGTTGTTGGCGATACGATCGTACAACAGCTTGCAGCATGCGGCTAGCCTGATGGTGCTAGAAATGTCCAAACGCTGAACGATGAGGTCGACATCGTCCGCGCTCAGTTGATCCCACTTGCATCGCCCGCTGAGCTTAGAATCGGCCATCACAATCGGATGGATTTAGGCGGATGCCAAGTGCGACTGGGGTTTTCTGCATGAGGAGGGGAGCGTTAGAAGAGAGAGCGTGGGGGAGATCATGGGCAGAGTGGGGACTGGGGAAGAAGATGGAGAGGCAAAGAAAAAAACGAGGGATGATATTTTACTTGCTTGCTGTGTCTAGTCAACAGCAGCATCGAGGACACCGCCGTCTAGACTTCACTGTAAGTTAGATTAGCACACCATGCATCTAGTAATTTGATAATACTCCTACTTACTATGTATCAGAGGCGCAGTATTGTCTAGTCACATCAGTTTGACCAGAGGGTTTTCTTTTTACATCTATCATTTCAACATAGTGTACTAGTATTTTCAACAGAAAATAGGAGGACGAACTACTACTAGTAGTAGTAGCTGCGACATGGAAACATGTACTTTCATCTTGTTCCCCTACATACATAACTCGTAGCACAGAACCCAAAAATATATACACCGGATATAATGCACAGTACGGGTGTGTCCGTGGTATTTTTGGCATGTTGCATGTGTTCATATATGTTCCAGTACAAGGTACATGGAATTACACGTGTACATCATGCAATCACATAGCAAAATGAGAGACGTCCAAGGACACCAGATTTCGCTCAAGTCAGGCAACGTGCATGACTTTGTGTGGCTCTGATTCACTAACTTGTGGGCCCTGTTAAGGTCCGCTCCACCTACTAGTGAGAATCTGCATGCACCATGCTCTTGGAGCCACTAGGTACATCCACGACGGAAATTACAATTTGCAACTAGCTGCACTGGCAAAAAGCTGTTGCATGTGGCACTTCCAAGTGTTTAGAAAATGTGAAATACATCATAAACATAGATCATATTTTTATAGTTCATCTATAAATTTCCATCCCAAAAATATTACTAGTACATGGCCTGGCCACCACAAAATGAACAAACGAACACAAGATATTGTTTGCTTAGGTTTTTTCTTTTTCATTAACACAGGTCACATAAGATCTTATTGTGGGACAGAATATTGTAGATGCACACGATAAAACATAGCCAATGTTCCGGATTTATTTCATATTTTTTGAGAACTCAAAAGTGCAACAAATAATAAAGGGGTGCAGGTTCAACGAGTTGCAGAATATTCAACCCGCACTAACTAAAACTATGGCTTGCATATAGAAGGAGTTTGATCAAATCGCAGGCCTTGCACTACATTGCGGCGAAATGAGTGTTAGACTAAAGCAAGTTAACGGCTGAGGCCATACAATACAAATAAGGCGAAGGGAATAATTCAAGATACGCAAATCCCTATTCCATATGATCTCCCTTGAACCGTTAATTATGCCGGTTCCAATCCTTCGTGTTGTCCAAGCTTGGGATGAACCACAACGGAGTCTGCCGCCAATTCCAGCCAATGTTTTTTAGGAAAATTACATCCAATGTTTGTTGAGAAACCAACAGTAGCATCTTGAGCATTCATACTGATGCGGCATATTTCAGGACACATATTAAATCCACCAAGACTAATTGCATGCGGCGAGGTGTATACACAGTTGGTCCTCGTTAGATCTCTAGGGCCAAGTCATGTCATGCCAACTGGAATGGTAATTGGATAGTTCCATCCAAGGAAGATAGAAAATTCTCCAAGGTCTAAAACCCTCTGCCATTGCCTCGGTGGAAGTAACCTACTAGTGTCAATCGAGAACACATGGCAGCAAAACCTAGTAGAATAGATGTGAATATTGCGGCCGTGATGATAACCAACATTTTCAGCCACAGGATAAGTAGTGTCATACCACCTAGCACTAACACCCACAGTATTGATCAGAATAAGGCTACCACCCTCAGGAGATCTTGCTAACCACCATAGATCAGGACTGTACTCAAAATTACCGTCTAATTTAGGTGGCCCCGGAAGACGCACAGGACCTCGTAAGGAAAGCACATTTAGAGGTCAGCTGAGCAAAATTTGAATGATGAAACTTGAAAATTTAAGGATGGAAATTTACCCCATGCTCGAGGATCCCATGCATAAACATTGCCAATCTGAGTTACAATATAGACAACTCTATTGTGGATAATTGCATCGCGGTAGCTGAACATGTTGAACTGGTTCTCAAGAACCATCCACATACCATGAGAACCATCAAGGAAGGCAATTACCGTGTCGAAGATGGCCAGGACAAAGAAATCCTTATAGTTCCTAGCAGCTGTGGGAACTCGGCAAATGGCTATCTTCAGTAGATTAGTAGGCTCACTAGCCGCGATAAACTTAAGTACCTTGGGTGTGGCCTCAAAATCGAAGATCGATGGTAGAGGAATCCGGCGACGAGTGAACACATTCACAAGCTCCTAGTTCCCGGCGAGGCCAATAGTGGCGATCCAATCTCCATGGGCGCCTGCCCACTTCTTACCCTCACAATCTGGCATCACAACATTGAAGGAGGACCTGCCCAGCAGCGTCACAAGGTCCACCTGAACTTCTTACGTGGCTTCTGCTTGCCCTTGCCACAATAGTAGCTGTCCCTGTTGAACTGCTTCATGCGATTGTCGCACTAGAAGACATTGTACTCACAAGGTACCTCAGTTGAGTGAGAGTGAAGAACACAGGGGAGACCAAATGGATGAGATTTCGACAGGGACGCACTATGTGTTGCTGAGTAAAGATAACGTTTGCAGTAGGCCACGAGGCTCGCGACGGTGATGACGTCGGATCTAGCAGAGATTTCTTCAAGGGGGCCATTGGAAAACACCCTAGAAGTGTCACTGTCATCGATCAATTGGGACATCCTGAGGAAGATCTCGAGTTGGTGGGGGCGATGGCATTTGGTTTTGATTGGGGGTTTTGGAGGAGAGAGCGAGCGGTAGCTGGCAGGGCGAGATGGAAAACAGTCTATCAAACTGGGAGCCGAAGCTGATCCTAAAGCAGCATGGCGGTGTTGGCGCGTGCCTGTATTGGTGTGCGAGTGGTAATGGCCATCGCCGGGATGCTGGAGGTGAAGTGAGGATGGAGATCGAGGCAAAGAGAAATACGGAATGAAATAAAACCAAGCTTGCCTTCTTTCTCTCTGCTAAATCTATAGTGCCTATCGAACTGGGCTACAGAGATGCTCCGAAAGTGGCATGGCGGTGTTGGCGTGTGCTATAGGTGGGCGAGTGGGGATCAGCGAGAAGATGGAGAGGAAGAGGACGAAGAGCAAAGGAAAAGGAATAAATTGATTGAAATCGTACCGCCTACCGAGCGTGGTTTTTTCTCTTCTCTGTGTTTCCTGGTGCCTATCGAGTAAATAGGTCAGGCCTTTCTAGGAGTAGTACATCATAAGCTAGCCTAGCATAGGATAGAGCTGTAATGTCCTCTCAAATAAATGGTCATGGTGGGGAGATGGTTTGGAGTATACTCAGACCTCCTCTTGCCGAACGTAATAATCCTTGGATCTTCTACATTCATCATCCTGTGCAGTCACATTTGGAACAAGTACTACTGCACTACTACTACTGTAACTAATAAAAACATAAAGGTTCCATAGGTAATTAAGAAATCAAAACTAGAATACTACTACTCTCAAACTCTTGTGTAGTACAACAACAAAAAGCTCACAAAATGGGCTACCAGTACAACAGTACCATCTGTACACCCACACGCTGCCACCTCAAATAAGCTTGCCTGCCACACCGCCAATTTCATCTCCCCTGTCGGCCTCTACGCCCCTGTTACCGGACCCAAAATCGAACATCTCTCAGTTCAATAAAGAAAAAAAGTCGACAATCTCTCAAAAAATCAACCATCCACCAAAAGAAAATCCATTGTCTAATGCTTCCCGTTCATTATGAACGGACGATCGCAATTGCTCGAGCACCGCGCGGGAGTAGTAGTCGTCTAAGCTACTGGTTGTAGCTCCATGAAAGCACGCACCTGGAAGTGGCAAAAGATCGATGATATACAGTACCAAATCAACAAGTCAGGGGCTTTATCCGTCTGACCAGTGAGAGCCGACACAAGTGGTGAACAGCTTGAAGCGTAGCGGAACAGGTGCCTTTAAGGCATAAAGTATGTACACCTCCGTTCTAATTTAGGATGGTCACATAGTGCTAAATAACTTAGACTACTCCAGTAACTTGCATATGTACCTTCATCATAGTGGGTAACAACATGTGTGTAGTGTCACGCAAAGGCCTAATTAATTAGGTTGTACTCCCTCCATTTAGAAATATAAGACGTTTTACCTTAGTAAATCGAATGTATCTAGACATCTTTTAGTGTATGTGTTCATAGAGGTTAAGAGTGAACCTATACACTAAAAGGCGTCTAGGTACATTCATCTCACAAAGCTAAAGCACCTTATATTTCTGAACGGAGGGAGTAGAATCATATACTACTAGTCTTGGTATGTGTGATGTTAGTCTAACTAGCTAAGTTATTATGTCACTTTCTTTTATCATTAATTAACTCTGAAAAGACATTTAATTCAAGACAAGTATCTACGCATACTTGTAGTTCAAGTTTGTCAAGATGCAAAATCTTAGGAAGAAGTTGAACCTCTGGTCAAAACTATTTGTGGTTTCTGATACAGAGTATATTAATTGACTGTCCGATGGGCGCCTCCAAAAGCTTTATCTTAAAACTTTAAAAGAAACCTACAATTTACTTGTAGTTCAAATTTGACCTAATTTTGATGAATCTACATAGAGTCATTCAAGTGGCGGAGTTAGCTAGGAAGATTGAAAACTCATAAAATATAGGAATCGTTAGTACAACATGTTGGTCCACTATATATACTAGTAAGTTGCACGTGCCTTGCACGTGAGACTCAGATAGTAGATGTATGACATATCATCACTATATACAATTATAATTGGTAAAGCACAAAAAAATATAAATTCGATCAACATCTATAAAGTATGGGTGTATATTTGGTCCTTATATTTTGTATCATCATGTAGAAGTCAAAGATTATTAGCTAACTAACACATGAAATTTTTGATAACATGGTCTAGAGAAATAAGAGAGAAAATTCTAGTATGACGGAGAAGTGTGTTTTGAGGTTTGTGCATAGAATTCATTATGGCTAAGACTATCAATAGAATCTTCTAGATGCTAGAATGGAAAAGTAGATCCAACAGCTAGAAAAGCTGGGATTCGTGAGTCTTGATCCAACGGTCAACATTCAATATTATTCGTACACTATATAGTGGTTTGTAATGAAGACTATCAATAGAATCTTCAAGATGCTAGAATGGAAAAGTAGATCCAATGACTATAAATGTTTGGATTCGCGAGTCTTGATCTAACTGTCAATATTCAAAGTTGTTTGAACACTATATAGTGGTAAGATCATGTAGAAGTCAACGATTATTAGCTAGTAGTAAGTTGCACATGAGACTCAGATAGTAGACGTATGACATATCATCACTATATAAAATTATAATTTGTAAATCACAAATAATTATAAATTTGATCAGCATCTATAAAGTATGGGTGTATATTTGGTCCTTGTACTTTGTATTATCATGTGTAGAAGTCAAAGATTATTAGCTACCTAACACATGAAATTTTTGATAACATGGTGTAGAGAAACAAGTGAGAAGATTCTAGTATGATGGAGAAGTGTGTTTTGAGGTTTGTGCATAGAATTCATTATGCCAAAGACTATCAATAGAATTTTCTAGATGCTAGAATGGAAAAGAAGATCCAACAACTAGAAATGCTAAGATTCGCGAATCTTGATCCAATGGTCAACATTCAAATGGTCAAAATTCAAAGTTATTCGTACACTATATAGTGGGTTGTAATGAAGACTATCAATAGAATCTTTAAGATGCTAGAATGGAAAAGAAGATCCAACGACTGGAAATGTTGGGATTTGCGACTCTTGATCCTACGGTCAATATTAAGTAAGTTGTTTGTACACTATATAGTGGTAAAGTTAACGATTATTAGCTACTAGTATGTTGCATAGGAGACTCAGATAGTAGACATATGACATATCATCACTAGATAAAATTATAATTGGTAAAGCACAAAAAATTATAAATTTTATCAACATCTATAAAGTATGGGTGTATATTTGATCCTTGTACTTTGTATCATCATGTAGAAGTCAAAGATTATTAGCTACCTAACACATGAAATTTTTGATAACATGGTCTAGAGAAACAAGGGAGAAGATTCTTGTATGGTGGAGAAGTGTGTTTTAAGGTTTGTGTATAGCATTAGTTATGTCGGAGATTATCAATAGAATCTACTAGATGCTAGAATGGAAAAGAAGATCCAACGGCTAGAAATGCTGGGATTCGTGAGTCTTGATCCAATAGTCAACATTCAAAGTTATCCATACACTATATAGTGGTTTGTAATGAAGACTATCAGTAGAATCTTCAAGATGCTAGAATGGAAAAGAAGATCCAACGACTGGAAATGTTGGGATTCGCGAGTCTTGATCCAACGGTCAATATTCAAAGTTGTTTTTACACTATGTAGTGGTAAGATCATGTAGAAGTCAATGATTATTAGCTACTAGTAAGTTGCACGTGAGACTCAGATAGTAGACGTATGCCATATCATCACTATATACAATTGTAATTAGTAAAGCACAAAAAATTATAAATTTGAGCAACATCTATAAAGTATGGGTGTATATTTGGTCCTTGTACTTTGTATCATCATCTAGAAGTCTAAGATTATTAGCTACCTAACACATGAAATTTTTGATCACATGCATGGTCTAGAGAAACAAGTGAGAAGCTTCTAGTATGACGGAGAAGTGTGTCTTGAGGTTTGTGCATAGTATTCATTATGCCGAAGACTATCAATATAATCTTATAGATGCTAGAATGGAAAAAAAGATCCAACTGAAGACTATCAATAGAATCTTCTAGATGCTAGAATGGAAAAGAAGATCCAATGGCTAGAAATGTTGGGATTCACGAGTCTTGATCCAATGTTCAATATTCAAAGTTATTCGTACACTATATAGTCATAAGATAAGATAAGATATCTCTATCTCTACTACTATAGTGGTGCCGTTTTGAATTGGATCCATAACACCAATCCTGACCGTTGGGCTGTTGGATCCAATGGTTCATAGAAGCTAGATTTGTGTTGAATAGTACCTAGAGCAAACTCCACCATGCATGTTCTAGAACCATCATGTCACCACCCCCAAAATTACATAG
Source organism: Avena eriantha (assembly GCA_910589775.1). Classification (NCBI taxonomy): domain Eukaryota; kingdom Viridiplantae; phylum Streptophyta; class Magnoliopsida; order Poales; family Poaceae; genus Avena; species Avena eriantha. The sequence goes on along the minus strand of OU342743.1, from coordinate 340,143,744 downwards.
CATAGTAGACTGTATTCTCTCTACTTATACTACTATAGTGGAGTAGTTTTTAATTGGATCCATAGCACTAATCATGACCGTTGGGCTATTATAGCCAATGGTTCAAAGCAACTGGATTCGTGTTGAATAGCACTCCCTCCGCCAAAATATTAGGTGCCTAAGGATTCGAAAACGCTAGAAAAAGGGCGCCATCATGGGAGTACGCTCCACGACGCTGCTCTGGCCGCACGTGGATGATTTCGGTGCGTCCCGTCGAGCGGGGGTGTCTTGTTTTCTTGACACATGTAGTTCTTGTAGCCCTTCTGGATGTTTGGGTAGGGCATTCGGCGGTTTTCTTCCATCGCGGGATGTCGCCCGGGTTTTTCTTTGTTTGTCGGTTTTTTCTCTTTTCTGGTTCGTATGAAGTGCGGTTTGCGTTGTGTGCACTAATTGTAGGAGGAGTTCTAGTTTCTCGTAGGACTGGGACGCAGTGCACAATAATGTGTCTTGGCAGTGGCGCAGTCCTATGGTTACTATTTTTTAGTCCTGTTTTTCTCTTTGTCGGTCTTTTTTTCTCTTTTTCGGTAGTTAGTATCTATTTTTATTTTTTACTTTTATTTAATTTTGTTTCTTTTGTTTTATTTATGGGCAATGGAGATTTTCTGGGGTATAATGGGAGGGGTCCTACTTTGAACTCCTATTTATCTATACTTTGAACAAAGTCTTTTAAGGGTACTGCTTTCAATGCTATTGTGTTTTAATAGTAATGTGAGGTAGTGTAGTGTCTAATAGAAATGGAGATAGTTCATCTTTTTATACCGTGAGCATCTGCGCTGTGCTAGGCAGTGCACTGCTTACAGTAGGATTTAGAATGGCTTGCTGGTACCACAGGGCGGCAGTGCATTGTTCGTACCTTGAGTAGTGCATGGCTTGTAGTGCTGGGCATCTGCATTGTACTAGTCGTGCACTGCTTACAGGAGGCCATGCACTGCTTACAGGAGTAGTTCGAGTGGCTTGCTGGTAGCACCGGGAGGTAGTGCACCAGTTGTAGATTGAGCAATTCATGGAGTACACTGCTCAGCATCTGCGCTGTGCTGGTCCGTGCACTGCTTAGAGTAGAAGTTTGAGTGGCTTGCTCGTAGGACATAGAGGCAGTGCATAACTTGTATCCCGAGCAGTGCGTGGCGTGCAGTGCTATGCATCAGGAGGCCATGCACTGCTTACAGGAGGAGTTCGAGTGGCTTGCTTGTAGGACAAGGAGGCAGTTCATTGTTTGTATGTTCAGCAGTGCACGCCGTGCAGTGCTGAGCATCTGCGCTTTGCTGACCTGTGCACTGCTTACAGTAGGATTTCGAGTGGCTTGCTGGTAGCACAGGGCAGCAGTGCATTGTTGGTATCTTGAGCAGTGTGTGGCATGTAGTGCTGGGCATCTGCACTTTACTGAGTCGTGCACTGCTTACAGGAGTAGCTCGAGTGGCTTGCTGGTAGCACAGGGAGGCAGTGCACCGATTGTAGATTGAGCAGTTCATGGAGTGCACTGCTCAACATCTGTGTTGTGCTAGTCCGTGCACTGCTTAGAGTAGAAGTTTGAGTGGCTTGCTCGTAGGACATGCATGCAGTGCATAGCTTGTATCCCGAGAAGTGTGTGGCGTGCAGTGTTGTGCATCAGGAGGCCATGCACCGCTTACAGGAGGAGTTTGAGTGCCTTGCTTGTAGGATAGGGAGACATTTCATTGTTTGGATGTTCAGCAGTGCACGCCGTGCAGTACTGAGCATATGCGCTTTGCTGGCTCGTGCACTGCTTACAGTAGGATTTCGAGTGGCTTGCTGGTAGCACAGGTCGGCAGTGCATTGTTTGTATCTTGAGCAGTGCGTGGCGTGTAGTGCTGGGCATCTGCGTTGTACTGATTCATGCACTGCTTATACGAGGCCATGCACTGCTTACAGGAGTAGTTCGAGTGTCTTGCTGGTAGCACAGGGAGGCAGTGCACCGGTTGTAGATTGAGCAGTTCGTGGAGTGCACTTCTCACCATCTGCGCTGTGCTAGTCCATGCACTGCTTAGAGTAGAAGTTCGAGTGGCTTGCTCGTAAGACATAGAGGCAGTGCATAGCTTGTATCCCGAGCAGTGCGTGGCGTGCAGTGCTGTTCATCAGGAGGCCATGCACTGCTTACAGGAGGAGTTCGAGTGGCTTGCTTGTAGGACAGGGAGGCAGTTCATTGTTTGTATGTTCAGCAGTGCACGCCGTGCAGTGCTGAGCATCTGCGCTTTGCTGGCCCGTGCACTGCTTACAAAAGGATTTCAAGTGGCTTGCTGGTAGCATAGGGCGGCAGTGCATTGTTGGTATCTTGAGCAGTGCGTGGTGTGTAGTGCTAGGCATCTGCATTGTACTGAGTCATGCACTGCTTACAGGAGGCCATGCACTGCTTATAGGAGTAGTTCGAGTGGCTTGCTGGTAGCACAGGGAGGCAATACACCGGTTGTAGATTGAGAAGTTCATGGAGTGCACTGCTCAGCACATGCGCTGTGCTAGTCTGTGCACTGCTTAGAGTAGAAGTTCGAGTGGCTTGCTCGTAGAACATAGAGGCAGTGCATAGCTTGTATCCTGAGAAGTGCGTGGCGTGCAGTGCTGTGTATCAGGAGGCCATGCACTGCTTACAGGAGGAGTTCGAGTGGCTTGCTTGTAGGACAGGGAGGCAGTTCATTGTTTGTATGTTCAGCAGTGCACGGCGTGAAGTGCTGAGCATCTGCACTTTGCTGGCCCGTGCACTGCTTACAGTAGGATTTCGAGTGGCTTGCTGGTAGCACAGGGCGGCAGTGCATTGTTTGTATCTTGAGCAGTGCATGGAGAGTAGTGGTGGCCACCTGTGTTGTACTGAGTCATGCACTGCTTACAGGAGGCCATGCACTGCTTACAGGAGTGCAGTGCATTGGTTGCAGATTGGGCAGTGTATATAGTGCAGTGCTGATCATCTACGCTTTGCTGGGTCTTGCCCTGCTTATAGGATGAGATCGATTGGCTTGCTCGTAGCATAGGAGGTAGTGCATTTGTTGTAGCTTGAGAAGTGCGTAGTATTCAAGGTCCAAGATTCACATATGCAATATTTAGAAGATGGTCAAAGTGTTCAACTTACTGAGTACATTCATTGACATTACAGTAGAATAAAGATGTTCAATTTACTAAACAACACGAGTACAATACACTTCAGCACTAGATTAAACAAGAAAAGATGACTATCTGAACAGTGTTTTCCCAAGTTAACCACTAGATGACAATCTCAACAAAGTTGAGACCAAGGTGCTCCTGCATATGCTCTACTTTAATGAGAAGTAGTGATGCCCATCCAACATCAGCAGCAAATGTGAAGTCAGGCCATCCTGTGGTGAAGCTGACACGTCCATTGTCCCTTTGTACAGTATATGCACATGCAATATAATTCTCTTATTCTCCTTCAAGATCATGTCCATGTCTGTATAGATGTGCTATGCCCTGAGTTGGGTACCTGAAACCATCTACAGCCTCAATTGGCATGAACTGCAATAAAGAAAAAAGTCAGTATTTTAATAAGCATTCTAAATTAACAAGTTCACTAAATTATATGTTTAATCTGAACATAAAATATGATTAAATATGTGGAAACTAACTAGTGCATTATGGTCATGGTTATCCATATTCATCTTGTGTACCCAGAAATGCTTTTCATCTTTACTTTCAAAAAACTGATGTTCTATGACATGAAGATCTTTGTAAATGCCAAACAGGATTGAAGCCATTTGCTGCTCAGTTAGTGCATTTATGTCTGAGAAGATGGTCATGTGCAGAATGCTTCTAATGGATGTAGGCACATCTCCCACCTCTGATGAATGAGTGGAAATACATGTTGAGTATTAAAGAATGTTATTATGATGATCTAGTAGTAGGACAAGGAAAAGTTGTATGTGCAAATTATTTACAGTAAATAAGGGAAATACAAGTTGCTTCATGAATCTTTTTCACTTCACCATTAGAGTAAACAGTGACATGAAATATGTTGGTCAAGTTCAAACCAACATCATCAAGTTGGTCGTCATCATATTCAAAATGCACTACATCTCCAAGTGTTATATCATAAATCCTCATCAGGGACTTCCAGTATGGACCACTAATTATTGTCCTAACATTAGACTTCTTGAGGAACAAATCAAAATTCCTTAATGCTTCACTGTTTGCAACCATCTAATTATTTGGAGTGTAATCATTCATTCTTTCCCTAAATGAGCATGGCACTACCTGAAGGTAAACAACATGGTTCAGTTCATGTAACAACAAGACAGTAAAAGAAACAGTACATAAAATGAAAATTTCGAACTTTTTGAATTAAACCTTCAAAAACCTTCTCCTAAATATGTAAAAACTTACCACACCATTGATGGGAAAACCTTGAACAATGTTAACATGGAAGCTGGTTGCTCTCCTTTGTGCCCTACCACAATTGTTGGCAGGTTGGCCGCACATTGTACAGTCCATTCCAAGAAACACCTGATAAAATTAATAATGCATTTAAGGAGTGAACTGTGCATTAACTCCTAATCTAGAAAGTGTCAAACAGATCATTTATCAGGCATAAATTACACCATAGTATTACAGGGATAAGCTGATAGGAAGAACACATAAAGGATTATGGGGAAACTAAAAAAATGGAAGTGTGTTGCAAAAGTCACCGTCGATTTGTACTAAGACAATGGAATGGAGATTAGAATAAAAGAACAAATCTTCTTGAAATGAAGAAACAAATAAGGATTAGAACTCAAACCAATAAATAAAAGGAAAGGGATACAAAATTAGAGGAGAAAACTCGATCGGGAGGGGATGAACTTTTCTGAGAAACTGCTCTGCTATGAGGAACTGTTCTCGGGAACTGTTCTCGGTAAGTGCTCTGGACGTGCGTAGTGGGAGAGTGGTGGAGAGAACTGAACGGGGTTCCTTCGGTTTCCCTGCATTTATAAATCAACCAACTAAAACGGTTATGTGCTAATGCTTCGACGTGCTGTTCCCCCGCCCACTGTCTCAGGTATCCTCTCGTTTACCATTTGAGACTGACAATCCCTCTGTCCCTATGAAACAAAATTGAAAGTCTGACAGACTAACAACAAATATGAACTTGTACATCCAGGCAGTGCATAGTTGCCACTTTTGGTAGTGCATAGTATCTGCAAGGTATGGTTTTTATTTTTTATGGTAATTACTATTTCCTTTATTTTTTCATTCCATATTATGTTCTTTTTATTTAAGGGTAATTGAAATTGTATAGTTCATTTTACTTAAAGTAGAATACTATTTATCAAATTTCTACATTGAGTACTGCACAGTTTATCCGTATGAAGTGCCATATTATTAGCTTGTTGAAGTGCCCTAGTATTGTATTATGTTGAACTGCTCTATTTTTACTGCAGTGCCATGCGCATTGTTGTTCGCAACCTCGGTAAACTTAACTTTCGATCCGTGTGTGCTGTTTCATTCGCTGAATTGATAATTGCGTTTATATTAGGCATATGATTATAGCTTTGGTCAATCTTTGATCTTGGATGATGTGTGGGGTGTGTTTTATTGTTGGTAGGTGAGACGACTGTTCAATGTGTATAAGTACATTATAAATTCAGATGTCGATGCTTAACATTTCACATCCCAGTCCTAGTTCCTCTTCTACTAGACGGTTTGTTTTCCTCTAGACGGTTCTTCTTCCAGTTCTATTTTCAGTTCTTTCTGCCATGGATCCAATGAGGAAGCCTGTGTCTAGAAAGCAGCAGACAACTGTTACAAAATGTTTGGAAGCTGCTGAGTGGAGGAGACGGGGCTCGGAGGGCGCTCCCCTGCTGCCCACCATCATGGATTCCTTCGCCAAAGGTTCGTCGTCGTCTCGATGCAACCGTCGCAAGATCGACGAGTCCGGGTTAGTTTTGCTTTTTTATGTTTTGTTGTATTCATTTCTAATTTTTTGGATTAGGTTTTTGAAACTCTTGTTGTGTCGTTGACGTTTGGAACTTACATATAGGTCTTACTTCTCTGGTGTTCATGGTTGCTCACATTTGGCGTCTACTCCGTCGTCGTCTGTTCATGTGGTGCATCCGAGCGGGCTAATCAATGTGCGTGTATTTTTATGTTGGCTATTTTTTTACTACGATCAGTTCTATTTACACTAAATCTTGTTGTTGTTTTCTGTGAAAATATTAGGATTCACTGCCATTAGTTACGAGACTTTCGGATGGCAGTAATCATGTTGCTGTAGAATATCAGAGGCTTCGTAATGAACTTGTTGCTGAGAAGGCTAAGGTATCAGAATTGTGTCTCAAGCTTTCCCAGAAGGAGGCAGAAAAGATGATTATTACTATAGAGTGTGACCGTCTTCGACACCAGATCGTCGGAATGCAGCACGTTGTCGAAGATGCTGCTATGATGAAGGTGGAGCTCAACAAGTATAAAGCTAGTGCTGCAGCCTGGGACTTAGAGCGGGATACTTTGACGATGGATATGGCTCAGCTACTAGCTGATAGTTAGAAGCTTGATGAGCAATTGGCCGACATGATAGCCAATCGTTTTGAAGACATTGAAACAACAAAAAATGCACGTCTTGATAGGTTACATGCAACGCAATCTCTGTAGGACATTCTTGAGCACTGTCGTAACTGCATAGAGTGCATGGATGACATTCACAAAGAGGTCAAGGAGCTTGATAAGAAACTGTCCAAATAACTTGTGAAGCGTCTTCCATGTTTTAAATGCTAGCTAAATTTGTCCTATCATGTTGTAAGTGTTTGTAACGGTGTTTGTGAAGAGCACTTAATGAATGTGATGGAGCAAGATTGTATGTAATTTAGTAAGTACGTACGTAATGAAGCAAGTGTCTGTCTGTCAGTGAATTTTTCTATTTGGACTGCTCTGACTAGCTACGGTGCACTGCGGTGTTCTTTCCGTGTGTGCTATACATCTTATTTGTTCTGCCTTGACCAGAGTGGTTTCACTGTCATATTTACTCATGTACGCATTGTTCTATGGTAGTGCAAGGATATCTATTTAGACAGTTTTTGAAATGATCATCTAGAAGAAGTTTATACTCTGTTGAGTGCGCTGAAAATATATTTTCACACATAGGGATGGAAGAGTGTTTTTAGTGGTGCATTCACTACCCACATAAATTTAGATGCACTGCCTCGTACATATGTATATTCTGCCTTGTGCTGATTTTTTGCACTGCCTTCTTTACTTATGTATGCAATTTGTCCATGGTAGTGCAAGGATATCTATGTAAGCAGTTTGTTTAAAGACTACCTAGAGGAAGTTTATACTAGGTTGATTATTATCGTCATGTGGAAGTAGTTTATACTTGGTTCAGTGTGATGAAAATATAATTTCAACACATAGCTATGCAAATGTTTTTATCGCTGTATGCGTTTGCGATATGCATTGCTCACATAGATGCCAGTTATTATTTGGTTCATTGTGATGAAATTATAATTTTTACACATAGCTATGCAAGAGTGTATGCAGATGCACTGGCCCATAGATGCCGATACACTGCAAGTAGACATTGCACTACCAACTGAAAATCAGAAAACAAGTTATCTGTTACAGATTAACAAGCGTGTACTTACGCCCACATATATTGTTATTTCCTTTGCCTTTGACTAGTTAGATGCAATATGTGCATGCAATAAGGTTTGAAGAAATAATGTACATGTTTCAGAATCTTCTTCTAATCACTAAATGTTATTGCAATTTGTGGCATATCCATGTCTGGACCCAACTCCCTAAGATCTGCTGGTAGATTCTTCGGTGCTTGGTTAGATCTGTGGAACAACATTGTGTACAGTTGTTTATCTCTGATACTGGAGCTTGTGTCCTGATAAGTATTGTAAAGTCTTGTTAGTTTTCAAGTATATGTAATCAACATTTTTGAAAAAATTCTATCTAACTATTGCTTACACTTGACGTCTTTCCTTTTTCTATAATTTCGCCATTGTATCTCTGCGGGTAATATAATGTCCACATTCCACATGCGTCTTCATCTTGTTTTTTAGTTCTCACGTAGCGTGCACTTTTGAATGATGCACTCCATCTTGGCAATATGTCATCTTTATAAATGCACTCTAGCACTTGTTCGAACCTGCTTAGCTGTATATTGAAACATTATAGTGACATTGTTAGATAAAAAGGGTAGTAAGTTCTGATATGTTTTTTTAGAAATAACACTCTGACTCTAGTAAAAGTTTTCTAGTAATGTCTACATTTTGGTAGGAGTCTTACCATAGTTTGTCCAATGTTACTGTGGTAATCCTGCATCTCGTTACTGTTATTGTATGCGAAGGAGTCTATGATCTCAACCTTTGGATTCCGAGCAGACCCATTTAAGACATAAACTGAAAAATGTTTCTTGCAATGAACCGGTAGTAGTATCTGTGTATGTAAGTAGATATAATACTCAAGTAAGTTTTAAACATGTGGTAATTTTTAGTTTTATGAGGTGTCTTAATACTTAATATAGAAATTTATGCTTATTTCTAAAATAACTCACCGTGCCTGCTTTTGTAAGGTTGTCTGTTCCTATGAGGTAATCAATTGTGCGTGCAATATCTTCAGGTTCGATTTTTTTGTTTTTGTCCATAAAATCTAGTACTGATGTTACCTATGTGGGTAGGATTACCCTTTTACCTTCCCAGAAAAGATATTTGAACTCATCATTACTTCTCCATGTGTGGATGATGGCATCTAAAAATTCATTGTCTATCCATCCATTCTCTTTGAAACTGTCTGCTAGTTCACGTGTAGTATATGTCAAATTAAAATCTCTTGATTTATTGGATCTAGTTGTCTTCATAAAAACTCTCCTGTTGTATTACAAAAAATAGGATTAGTATTACAGGGGTGTTAGTTTAGATTAGATCAAAAAAGATCTAGGCTAATTAAAAGAGATCTAACTGTATCAAGTTAAGCTTTACACTTACTCTCTGTAATCTGGTTTTGATGCATATTCGATTAGTTTTTGCCGTACTTTCCTTCCATTCTCTGTTTGTTTAAATTCTGCTAGAATGAAAACAAGTCTTTCTTCTGGATTTCGATTTTTCTGTTCTTCCATCGAAACCTTGCACCTTTTTGGATTTCTTCTATATCTTTCTCCGATGATCTCTTTCTCCTTAGTTTCTTTCAGTTGTATCGTTGATTTGTTTGACATCTTGTTTTCTTTCTCTTGAATTCCTAGCAATATATCTCTCTTCAAGTCTTGGAAATCTCTTCTTGTGAATAGCTCTTGATATTCGGAATTGCCTGTAAATGCTGCAAATTTGTAAATACTTGTGTTGCACTTGATAGTAACAATGTTATGAAACAACATACTGTAGTATGAACAATACTAGTCAAAAAACTGTGTAAAGAATTACCTAATATTCTATCATTTAATGTTTCGATGTTTACGGTGAAGATGTCTGATGTCAACATCCTCATGAGAAACATTTCCTTGTAACCTGGAATATCTTTTTTTGTGAATTCCAGAACATGATCTCTGGTGCAATTCTCGATCATATGGAGCATAAAGAACCCACAGTCACAGCTGCATAACGTTTTTCGTTTTAGTTGTTGTCAGATGGTTAAAAGTTGACAAAGATAAGTAGTTCAATGCAAGACTAAATTTTATGTTATGTATGAACATTTACCCGTTATCTTGTAGAGGCATGTGTTCATAACCTACCTCAAAATCATCCAGCGTTTGGACTTTTGTTTCTGTTGTTCCAAAACCTTCACTCCACAATGTCTTTATTTTCCTGATCAATTTTGAGCATACTTTTTCAAGATCAATATCCCCTGGCTCTCTCAATGAATCATAAATTTTGAACTCCCTGTCCAAAATATCTACTGTCAATTTGAACCAGTGACCTACTGAACCTGAAGTTCCCTTAGGAGGTCGCTCGAGGAAAGGAAACATTATCTGCAAGAGCAATTATTTAAAATTTGTTAACATATTTTTTCTGTTTAAAAAATGAATATATAAGCTTGTATTTGCAGTATGGTGTTCTTCAAGTTGTCAAAAAATATACTATAATGAACATTGTTGTTCTACTTACTAGTTCGTATTTGTCTAGACGGTCTGCTGCGTCTAGTTTAAACAAGTCCTCTACGCAACACATACTTCTTTTATCGTCTTTCACTGCTCTAATGTTAATAAGTTTTTGTTGCAAAACAACGGTTAGTTTGTTTGCTCTTAATATATAAAACATTTGTTTATTATTTATAGTTGTTTTTTCTATAGTCCTTACAGTTGCTCTGTAATCAATAATTTTCTTCTTCGACTTGGTTCTCATAAGTTGTTCTTCAAGATAGGTTAACACAAATTCACCCTCTGTATCGTCTAGCAGTCCTTCATTTCTCAAAGCACTTGATATGTAATACATTGGCACCTTTGTATTGGTTTTCTCGTGCTTCAAGATATACCGAGATCAGTAGAGTGGAGTAATTTTTATTATAACACGGTATGGTTCTAAAAAAATATGCAAAGTGCAAAATGATAATTTTTAAAATCATCTCACTTTAATATAGTTGTATCTTCTTTTAACAGTTTTTTTTCTGTGAACTTGCATATCAGGTTATACAATTTTGTCCATTCTGATTGTATTTGCCTGCTGTCCTTGTTTGCTTGGTCTCCACTATCTGTATCTGTGGAAAGAATAAATTGTTAGTGTGTGAAAAAATGAAGTGCAGAAAAATCAGTGTAATGACTGATGTTAGGCAGTGCATCAGAATGGTAGTTGGATGACAGTTCAGTTACAGTATTTCAGGCAGTTTACTGGTTCAACTGTCGTGTTTGACGAGTGCAAATGGTAGACTGGCTAATACTTGTAACCATAATCGTTCATACAAATCTCTTCATGGTGATTACAGCCAGATTTTTTGATATGTTTAGCAAGCTCTATTTTGTAAGTGTATCTTTAATTTATTGACACCATTAGAAACATGGTATGTTTACAAATGAATCAAATTGTTCAACAAATTAATTTTCATAAATATAAGTTGTATCTACGTCATAAGACCTTATGCTGTCAGATTGGTACTGACTGGCAGTAAATCTTCTACTTTGTGTCCAACTTCACTGTCTTTAACTTTGATCTTATGTTTTTATTTATCTTCTGTCTGATGTTCCTCTTGTTTATCCTGTTCCTGCCTGTTTGCTGTGTCAGATGAGCATATGCTTGTTTCTGCTGCTGCTGCTTCGTCAGAGGGAGTTTGGTTGTTTGTATCTCCTCCTGCATTCTCCTACAATCAGAAGTTTATATTAGTTCTTTGTTGAATTGTTATGAATGTTATAACCATCATCAGATTTTTCTCTTTGTTTTATATTATAGCAAATTGTCCCCTTTCTACTAAACGAGCGTCTACCTTTAGAGATTTGTCTTTTGTTATTGTTGATGTTGCGTGCTCCTGTCCTTCTACTATAGTTTCATTATTGGTATCATCTGCCTGATTGTCCAATCCATTTAAAAATAATAATACAACATAGTTAAACTAGCAGCAATCATTCTTATTATATCGTGCAATAACTTGCAATAGGTATATAAATTACCTTTGTAGCTTCGATTGTTGTGTCTTCTCTTTTTTAGACGTATCAACACTGCCAAAGTTGTTTTTCTCAGTTTCATTCTGCGGCAATGAACATGATGCAGGATCTTCCATTCTGACAGGTCCTCTTTTTGTTGTTAATCTAACTGCTATATCTTTCGCCGACTCCATGTATAACTTAAGCTTATCCACTGAGTCTAGAATCTCAAGTCCTGCTCTGTTGACATCTTGCTTGTAGTTACTGATGAGGCCTAGTTCGTTGTTAGTTTCTAAATTTTGACATATGTTTTCTGGATTGTCTGCAATCTGTCTCTGGAGATCCATTGCTTGCTGCATCTTCTCAACATCTGTCATGAGACCTCCGATTGGATTTGGCTGGACAAAAGGTTCTTCAGTTGGAATGTTTGAGTTGTCTCCGGCAATAACTATTGCATACTTGTTCATACGGTTCTCCTGGTCATTATCCACCACCGTATTTGAGGAATTGTTTTTATTTGTATGAAAACCTTTGTTGTAGTCCTGCAGCTCGGAACTAGTCTTACCATGTTTCATGTGAAGAGGACAATTTGGATATTTTTATGCTCAATCTTCTTATGTTACAAAGATAAAATCAGATATGCAATAAGGAAATACAAAGATACTCCCTCCGTTTCAAAATATAAGATGTTTTAGCTTTGTGAATGAAATGTATCTAGACTTCTTTTACTATGTAGGTTCATCTAGATTTGAAGTGAACCTAGATACGACAAGGGGTCTAGATACACTCCTTACAAAGCTAAAACATATTATATTTTGAAACGGAGGGAGTGCATATTATCAGTATGTGTACTTACATATTTCAATGCTCCAAATTCCTCAATGTTATGTTTTTGTCTGTCCTTCTTCACAATGGATGACAATAATTCATTGTCAAGAACATGCAGCCTTGGTGTTTCAATCGTGTTGATTGAATGCTCACACCTTTTAGTGTCCAAGTAGACTATCAAAGGAAGAATTTCGCATCCCTCAGCTCCTTTTGTATTTGTTTTTTAACAAGACCCTTACCCTTTTTCTTGTTTCTGTTCTTCTTTTCTGCAAACAAATATGAACTCCTCTCTTAAGTTGATCCACTACTATGCGGCAGATATCCATTTTATGAAGCTTCTTGTAGTCTACATTGTGTATCATTCCAGCCTCTCAGCCTATCCTTGAGTGTAGAGTGGGGCAGACAATACTCCTGAAAATGACCAGAAATATGCATTGCATTGTGAAAGGACTTGTGCCACCTTTCTTTATTTGCTTATACAGATCATTAAGTTGAACTTGTTTTGTCGCTGTTATTCCAAGTACTTTCCTTAGCCATTTGAGATCTTCTATGGTACCATCCGCTGATGGTAATGGAGCTGCGTTAGGTCCGTCAGGGAAGCCGAACACTGATTTCACAACTTCTGGTGTTATTTCAATGTCTAGGCTAGCTCCAAGTTCCATTACCATTGTAACTCTAACAATTTTTTCGTATAACCACAAGATCATTGGTCATGACAGGTTTGATGTTACTCTGTAATTAAACACGAATCCCCACCCAGTATTTGATAACTCGTTTTTTTGATCATTGCTAAGGACCTCTGTAAGCAATTTTTTGAGCTCTTTGAGTGAACACCTTACTGTGTAGTTTGTGCATGTGTCCTTGCGTAGCTTTTTGTCACATATTGTCAAGGTTCCTTGAATCATATTCTTGCTCTGATCCTTGCATTTGTGTTTTCTCCTAGTTTGCTGCATGTAAGATTTTATGCTATCAGTTTCATGCTATGGATTTTCCAAAATGAATGTCATACGGTTAATTTATTTATGTAAATCTTTACTAACCTTATTATCCAATTCTCCTCCATTTTCTTCTGTATCACCTGAAGCATCATCATCTTCTGTTTCAGATTGTATTCCTTCTGGAAGAATGTTGTAGTCTTCATCGTCGTCACTGCTCTCATCCTCATCTATGTTGTTCTCTTGCTCTTTCAGATGTCCTTTTTCTTCCTTTGATATTCTAGATGCTCTCCTCTTTTTTTCCTGAGGATTATCTTACTCTTTTGGTACTATTGCTTTCCGCATCTTCAATCTTCTTGTACTGGACTGTAAATCTATTGTGGTATTGTTGTCTAGAAGCTGAACACTCAGTGGGATTGGGTCATCCTGGGGTATGTTTTATTCCTTTTTTTCATCATCCACACTTTCTTCAGAGGTTGATGCAAGAGGTAGTTTCTTCTTTTATCCAGGTTCAACTTCGTTTTTATACTGCTTTCTTATTCTTTTTCTTCTCTTCCTCTTCTGCTAGTTGATCTTCCACTTTCCATTCCTGTGTGGGTGTTTCTGTGCAGTCCACACTTTGTGATGGTGTAATTGATAGCTGGCTGGTGTGGACATGACTGCTGTCCTGATTATCTGTTTTGGGGAAATATTTTTCCTTACTATATGAAGAAGAAACACTAATAATAAGTACTTTTACTTTGTTTTACAGCATTACCTTGGGTCAGCAATAAATGTTTTTTGTCAGCATCCGTATTATCAGGTATGCTCTGCAAAGAAGTTGTATTAAATAAATGCTATTTCTATATTTATGTTAGTGATGACTACAAGGTATGTTGTATATTGCTCTATACCTCCCCAGGAATAGGACTTCTATTGTCCTTCATTTCACCTAATAATTAAATAATATTTTTAGCATAAGACAATTCTTAATAAGTGTGGCAGAAAATTAGTAATTCTTTATGCAATCTTCTAATCCTTAGTAATTATTTTCACTGATACGATGTTTTAATATATTTGTCTATCCTTTCTATATATGAATTCTATTTCCCTATTTTTTCAATAATTACTTACGAAAAAAACTTTACATATGTAATCTCTAAACTGATAGTCACATCTGCTTTGTATGGCGATAAGGAACTGAAATGAATGAATTAAAAGTGGAGTTAGATAGTATGTACTATAAATTTTACTTTCTGTTACAGATTTGTGAAGAATCTAGTGTTAAACAGGAATTATATGATTTTGATTGATATGAATTCGGCGTACCTCTTGTTGTAGGTTCCTACGCTTACTTGTTTCTTGAATAAGAGGAAGCAGGGGCCTTCCGCCGCTCTCCTTCCGCCGTTTACCTTTTTTGTGAAGGTATCCTCTCTATCGATATTGCCGGGGAGTTCCGTTGCAAATCGGTGCAGGTTGCTGAGGACGAACTTGCTATCGTCGGAGGATTGTTTGGTGCGGCGGTGGTGGGTTGGATTTGAAGGGTTGGACTAGATTCGGTTGGGGTGGGTCAGCGAGGGCGGGGTGACCTGGGGTGGTTGCTGTTGGCGGAGTGTGGTGTGTGTTGTTGGTGTTGGGGGTGTGGGAAGGTGGTTGTTTTCACGGTTGCCGGCGTTGGGCGGTTTGTTTCTGGATGTTTTTTCTCTTGGTCGATAGCAATGACGGTAGCAGAATGAGTCTGTTTTCCGCGGGTTTTGTTTCTTCGGACTACCTTTCTATGGGTTGGATACTAGAGGGAACACGAAATCGTGTATGGGGTGGTAGTTTTGGGTGCTCTGCCTTGTTTAGAAGCAATGAACTGCCTTGTTTCTACTTAATTTTGACGCCTCGGGTGATCGTGAGTGATCTGCCGTAATTTTATTTGACTAACTACCTTATTAGATTTCATTGATGCACTTCACCAGCTGTATCTAAGTTGTACGGAGTGCACTGCCTACGTTGTAATTCGTGCACTGCTTTCTTATGGACCAATATATGCTTACTTCTCTTTGCTTGCACACAGTTTGTATTTGATGTAAGTCCTATTTACTTTAGTGTTGGGGGAGTGACATTGTATTCTCTTGGTCAGCGTTTTATGTTAACTGTTTCTAGGTTGGTGTAAGCACGGCTATAGCCGGTAAGGTCAGTATGTGTGTTTAGATAAGTTTTGCACTGCTGGTCATACAGTTTATGTACTGCCCTGATAAGTTTTTTTTTCACTGTGTTTTTGGCTTTCGAGTTCCCAGATTTTGATGTACTGCACAAGTTCTGCCATTTGCACTGCCTAGGTTTTAAAGGGTGCACTGCCTAATTTATATGCAGTTTTGTGTTAACTGGTTTTAGGTTGGTGTAAGAACTGCCGTAGCCGGTAAGGTTAGAATGTGTGTTTAGATAAGTTTTGCACTGCTGGTCATACAGTGTATGTACTGCCCTGATAAGTTATTTTTTTTCACTATGTTTTCGGGTTTCGAGTTCCCAGTTTTTGATGTACTGCACAAGTTCTGTCATTTGCACTGCCTAGGTTTTAAAGGGTGCACTACCTAATTGCACTACTGATCATACGGTTTATGAGCTGCCTGAATATTTATTAGTTTTTTCCACTATGTTTTCGGTTTACGAGTTCTGATGCGTGGAGTCATACTGACTGATCTGCCTTAACTAGTAAATATGCATTTCCATTGAGTGCTCGTGTATGCACTACATTTTTACTTGTATTTGCATCTTTATTTATTTATGTATTCTATACAGTTAAATGATGAGAATAACCATCATAATCCTACACAAACTAGAAGGTTGTATTTAAAATGGATATATGATTTGTTTTACTAGAATAAAACATTCAGAATGCATAGACTATATATAATTACACATTGTTCAAAGTATTACACACACTAAGCAGGGTTTCAAGCTTGTTAAAATGACATTGTTCGGAAAATATCAAATGCTAAATCAAATCCACATTTTATATGTGGTTATCAACTAAAATCACCATACTAATATAATATCGTAGCCACACTACAAAAGTCTTTACTGAATTCACATTTCCTTCTAGCCATCTTCTCTCTTCTGCGATCTGTTGACATCTTCTTCTGGACTGATGTCGTATTGCTCCTTCTGCCATATCTTCTTGCTATCCTCTGATGGACCTGCTTGTTTATATCGTTTGTCTAGTTTATAACCTCCATGACATCTGATGCAGAGCTTGTTATCCAAGATTGGTTTATCTAAACCGAGGAGATTCCTGATGAATGTTATCCTCTTGTACAACTCATATGTGACATATCCATCTATTGCTGAGTAACGCAGATTCTCTAGCGGCATTGGCTTCCACTCCCATATGTCATGCATGTTTGAGTTACGGGCTAGTATCTTCATCTGAATGTATGACCTATTAATGAGTGTTGCTGCAAGATTGGACATGCCATCCCTATGATTATCTCGTGGCACTGACTTGAATATATCCTGTATGTCGACGTGGTATTCGTAAGGGATATAAAATTTCTCTTTTTGTATCATCTTTATGTCTGTCCTCTTGTCCACACTAACAAACTTGATCTGTCTTTTTTTGAGAAAATCCCGTAGCCCCTGGCATTCCTTAGTGCTCCTGGCATAATGATACACTAGGACGTGCTCCCTCGTGGCGAGTTGTACTATGGCGATGGTTTGTTGTTTTCCTCTAGGAGTGTATTCTAGGTCGAGTCCTATGTACCTGCTGCTGTCGTCCTGTCAAGTAAAATTTGATCATTTTGTAAGTAGCAGAATCTAGTGAAACATTTTTGATTCTTACGGTGTGAAGAATAGGAGTAGGGGAAAATGTAGGACCGCATTTTCCATGCCCAGTCTAAGGCTCCGTTTGGCTTCTTGGCTGTTGTCAAACGAAAATATTCTAAAACCATAGTATATCAACGTCGGGCAATAAGTACTACAGTTTGCACAAAACCATAGTATTTGTAAAAAATAGCTCTAGACCACTTTCTTGAAACGTGGAAAAAAACCTCAGTTTTTCAATACCACAGTTTTGAAACTTTGGTGTTTTACTGTGACCAAACTCCCAAACTATTGAAAACTACAGTATTTTTAGATACTACGTTATCTTTCGAATACTGAGAAAAAACAGCATGTGCCAAACAGGAAAAACATATGTATGGGGTTACATTAATTCGTATTACAAATAGTTTGATTGATCATAGGAAAAAACAATGGATTCTGAAAAAGGATGTATGGGGTTAATGTTTGATTCGAATGAAAACTAGTTCAAAGTACTGGTTAGGAAAAGGTAGTGCAAATTTTCTGCATAACTGGATCAGTACTAACCTCGTCAAGCCAATCTTCATACATTGCGAGTATTTTATCGACCGTGGATTCCTCGTTGGTGTATATCACAGTAAGAACCGTCATTCCATGAGCAAAAATGTGATGAATCTCCGTTGTCTGAAGCCCGTCGTCCATGGGAGGAAGACGTCTGGTACCACGGCTTGAATCTATTTATTTCTGTAGTAGTAAACAAGGATGGATCTAATAAGAACAAGTATGTGATGGACTACAAAATAATATATAATTATGCGCTAGATAGACACCTTGGTCTTTTGAGTTTCGTTGCTGCAAATGATGAACTGGTGCACCGTTGTTGCAACTTACGCCTTTACCGCTTCCACGACTCCCCGTATCCTTATAACCAACCGATCGTGCAAATCGTGCTAGTAGTTATAAAAAAAAGGCCCACTAAGGAATTGTCCATACGAGACCTCAAAACTTCGCAACCATGTAACTATTCCTTATATACATTAAAGCCCACTAATATAGTTCACAGGCCCATTGTTAGTTGCAGCATAGCACTGCTTCTGTAAAGTATTATGCACTGCCTCATATTACATAAAAATAAAAAAACTACATTTGAGACCTTAAAAGTACGTAACCATAGCTCTGCTTCTTAAACACACGCCTGTTATGCACATGCCCATTTGTTTTGGTAACAAACTTAAGGATCCGACAGGTTGTCAGCCGATGGACCTTTAACTAAAAGAGCCGCAGCGTCCGACAAACAGCGCAAATACTTATTTGTTACTTCCATACACCGTTGATGAGGAGTTGGCAATTTTAAAGCAGGCAGCCCATGAAATGGAGCACTGCCTTTTAACTACTGCATTTCTGACATGCTATGCATTGCCTTGGTTTGTAAGATCTGGATGTATATTAATGAAGGTCATGCACTTCCCGGTACGATGACTATGCACCGGATTTCTTCTATGGTTACTGCTGAATCGATGGCATTTTACGAAATTGAGATAAATTAATAGTCCATCCAAATCAGGAGATATTTTACAAGATTTGAATGACATTTATGGATATATAAAGAAAAACCTAATATAAAGCTAGATCCCCTAATCGTCTTCATCGCTATATATGTGGATGACGTATGATGGACCTGCCTCGTTGTCATTGCGCTGCTGCTACCACTGCCGTGTGTTGGTTCCTCCTCGCGTCCGCTGCCTGTCGAAAGTGATTGGTCATCTCCAGAACTGTTATGCTGTTGGCCTCATGAACGGCGGCCCTATGCGCCGTATAGGCAGCGACCCTCTCGCGGTTCCAGGCATCCTCCCGCCTCTTCTTTTCCATTTTGAATGAGTTGACCTCCTCCTTCTCCTTCTCGACCTCCTCCTTCTCCTTCTCCGGCGCCACTGGAGCAGAGATACTCTCACTCTCCATGGAAGCGAGGAACGCGGTCTGTTCCTCGTGGTTCCTTACATCCTCCCGCCTCTTCTTCTCCTTACCGAACGAGTTGAATTTGTTGAGGTTGGCAGCAGCATCAGGTCGTAGGATTGGTGGCTATCGGTGGAGGAAGATCCGTATTCATGTAGGTTCTTGTAGCTTCGCTCCTTCTCCGCAGCGGCTACCACACCTTGAGCGTGACCGACTCCTGCGACGAGACCTCCTCTTTCTCTTCTTCATCGTCGGAGCAAGGCGGAGTTGGAAGTGGTATGCGAGCACCCGGAGGGAACTTGGCCCAACAGGTGGGTAAGTGGCGAGGCATTATGAAGCCGGTGGTAGGTATGTGAGATCGAATAGTTATCCCTGGTACAGATGTTGTTTAGAAGTGTGAAGAGGTGCTGGCACTATTTATAAGCCCGAGAGGAGGAGGCGAGAGGTTTACAGCATTAATTG
Source organism: Avena eriantha (assembly GCA_910589775.1). Lineage (NCBI taxonomy): Eukaryota > Viridiplantae > Streptophyta > Magnoliopsida > Poales > Poaceae > Avena > Avena eriantha. Next base: position 340,124,265 of record OU342743.1, on the reverse strand, counting down.
CACGCTTATACAGCTCATACCAAATCCATAATGCCTCGCCGCTTGGGTGCTGCGCTATCTTTAATAACGTTGACCTACCATTTTTAACGCGTGCGCAGGTAGTGCACTGACCGTGGAATGGACTACACCTACCATGCACACCAAGATACACTACGTCTCTTTGCTATCCAGGAAGGCACTGCTATTGACATCTATATGCACTGCCTGTGTTGACTGCATGTCGTGTGTTGTTCTGATAAGTTATGGTTGCACTGCCTGTGCGGTCTGTGTAGTGTGTTCTCCACCCGCGATGAACGTATGGTTGTGCAGAGCGTATGTACTACATCCTTATGCTGGAATGCACTAAACCTACCATGCAGCCGCATATGCACTGCCTGTGGAAATCTTGTGCACTCCATCCATAGGCAAGAGTGAACCGCCCTTTCTTACCATATGCACTACCTCTGTGGAGTGCATATCGTGTGCTACAATATAGTGTTGTGCGGTATATGCATTGCCTATGTGGACTGCATGTCGTGTGCTACAATATAGTGATGTGCCAAGTGTACAAGACGTTCGGCATGTGTGTTGGACACGGACATGTACAATTCATTTAGAACAGATCCATTGCCTGTGGAAAACTTGTGCACTACTCTTTAAGTCTTTGATATAGTGATGTGTGGACGATGCAAGATAACGAGCAACAGCAGTGCATTCACCATGGAATGGAATCGACTTTCGATGCAAACGGGCATATGCAAAATGTATCCACTTTATACATAGTACTACCCATATAGTTTAGATTGTACTCCTGAGGGAGCTGTGCAATACAACGTGGTTTGGTAGTGTATCGCCTAGCATAAAGGCCATACACTTATAAATGTAGCGTCAGGCGTGTGGTTGCCCTTCCCATCCTGACCTAGTCGTCCCCAGCCGCTAGGACTAGCAGAGAGAGCTCGCCTCCTATTCCCATCTCCCCTCCCTCTCAATTGCTCCCCTAAAAACCATCAGATCTGAAGGATTTCGATGTGGTTTAGCTCCCCAATCTCCCTCTCAAGGTATGCTCAACTGATTCCCTCGTTTTTATCCTATAAATCTTGCACATTTTAGTCTTGTTAGTTTCAAACCATAGTTCGAGATAAGATGGATTCATATTTTTGGTCGATTCATATTATAAATTGTATATATAAAAAAATTTCGACAGCGTGTTAGATATTAAGTTTTTGTTCAATTTGTATATATATGGAGATATGGGTTTTTTTAGTTAGCATTCAATGTGATGATGCAATGATGATACACTTCTAGGTTGATTATGCTTTTGTACTTTCATTTTCCTATTGATTAGTTATAATATGATTATGCAATGAAGGGTTGGGGTGGTGTGGTTTATCCTTCTGGTATATGAAAAAAAAATTTGTGCTTCCTACTTGGCTCACTTACTCCGTCTCTAAAATTACTTTATGTTCATTCCAAATATGATGCCCTTTTTTATATTAGCTAGCCTTATCATAAATTAACGAGTGCTTTTCATTTTTTTAGGACATGGCACTGTGTCGGGTTTGTTTCACAGACTGTACTGATGAAACAAAATCAGCCTCGCTATTCCTTGTCTATCTTGTACATGGTCGATTTGAGCGTTCATTGGTATGCATATAATTCTTGCTTTTTACATTTATTGAATTTTCTTTCCATACAATTGTCATTTATTTAATTATTTTATTCAATTTAGACTATCCCATGCAATATAAGGAGAGAATTCAATAGAATAACAGGACAAAGCATTGAGATTCAAGCTCTTGGGCAGATTTATGTTATGGACGTGCGCAAAGAGCGAGAATGACTCGCCTTGCAGATTTTTCATGGAGAATGTTTATTTCTGAAAACCAAATCGACTCTGGTGTGTATCTGGTATTTTCAATGGGAGCTCCTTGTCCAAGTATCACTGTTATGCATATGAACGATGAGGGGGATGAGCACGAGGATGATGAGACCGAGGAGGATGAGTGTGATGACGAGGATGAGGGCAAAGAGGGTGAGTATGATGAGGAGGATCGGGAGGATGAGGAGCAAGAAGGACCATTGGATTATACAACTGTTGCTCAGAGATGCAAGCTTACCAGGAGTGAAAAGTGCTATCTTGTCCACATTATTCCTTCAAGAGAATTGTACGTTGGCCTAGCACTTGTTACTCGCTTTACCAGGACGCATGTTCGCCATCATGATATGGTATGTTATTAGTTATCATTATTTTTCTACTTGCTTATTTTTTATTGCTTGTTAGTTATTAGATTTCTAACGTCTGCAACTTAATTAGAAGCTACCTTCGAGAATGGTTTTTTCTCTTGAAATTGCCGAAGAAGGCGTGGCTGGAGTAAGGCTTAGTGCAAATGGTGACGTGATCTTCATTTCGTACAAGACAGGGAGTGATGGTAGAATTATCTTCAGCACCCCTAAGTGGAAGACCTTTGTTGAATGTCATCATGAATGTCTTGAAGTTGGTCAAGCCATTATCCTCACTGGCAGGACCACTTCAAACCGAAACATTGAGATAATGTTTGTCATTGACATCATCTTATTAGTGCAGATGTAAGTTGTGTTGAACCGCTTGTTGTTATGAACTGCTGGATGTATGTTTTGAACTGCTTGTTATGTGGTAATGCATTTCGTTATTTCTATTGATTTTGTTTGATGTGCTGTGAATATTCAACTGGATGCATCAGAATTCGTTTCAATTGTCGAAAGTTCAAGTAATTTTTTAGAAAATTTTAACTTGTTAATGGGATCTTATTTATTTGCAATTAACTTGCCTGCCTTTGAGACCAAATTAGGAATGTACATATGAAATACAAGTATATTCATATGTTGTAATTACAAACATGACAGAATAATGATAAAAACTAGTTTAATTTATACATACAGACATTAATTATATTGTACTCCTAATATAATATATTAGATCATAACCACTTTTGTGTAACTGAATTAACGAACTGAATTAAAACATTGCTAGCAGATCGTACTCACATAATCATAGTGTTTAGCTAAATTCAGTGTTCGTCCTCGTCGTCTCTCTGCATCCACCATTCATCATTTTTCATCCACCTGTCGATATCTGTTCCTAGGCACATCGTGTATTCGTCGTCCCACTTATTATTGTTATCACCTGATGGACCTGCCTCCAAAAAACGTTTGTACGATTTATATCCTTTACCTCCTTTACACTCCGTGCACAACCTATCATTGAGAATTTGTCTTCCTAAATTGAGGCAGTAGCTACTGAATGTTATTCTCTTGTACAACTCGTATTTTACATACCCATCTTTTGCTGAGTAATGCAGATTCTCCATTGGTATTGGCTTCCACTCCCATTTGTTATGCATTACTGAGTCACTTGCTGCTATCTTCATCTCATTGTATGATGAATCAATGAGTACTTCTGCAATACTAGCCATGTGATACCTGTAATTGTCACCTTGGAATGTATTGAATATTCCCTGTATGTCTACATGGTACTCTTCAGGGATGAAAAACTTTTCTTTCATCAACATCTTTGAATCAATCCTCTTATCGATGCTAATGAAGGTGATCTGTTTTTCCTTGAAAAAATCACGGAGTCCCTGGCATTTTTTCATGGCCCTAGCGTAATGATAAACTAGGACGTGCTCTCTCACGGTGAGTTGTACGACGACGATGGTTTTTTAACTTCCTTGAGCAGTATATTCAATGTCTAGTCCAACGTACCTACTCTTATCCTGGTGTCAAATGAAATGTGATTATTAGTACCAGAGTCTGGTGAAATGAACACGAGAAGGATACAGTTTAGAACTTGTATTATTGATTATTATGACATGAAAGCCGTAGGAGTATTGATAATGTAGGAATGCATTTCCTATATCCACTCTAATCCTGTAGAGATTCATATGACACACAGTATATTTGTTTCTACCGTTGGAAAATCAAGGGATTCTGATAAAATATGTATGGGTTGATGTTTGATTCGTATCTAAACTAGTGGAAAGGACTGGTTAGGAAAAACTAGTTCAAATTAATATGGTAAACTATTTTATATGAATCAAACAACCTTGAATTCATTTGTGTTGTAGTCATGCATAATTCATATGACAATCATTTTAATAGAATCAGATGGTAAGTTGGATCAGTACAAACCTCTTCAAGCCAAGCCTCGTACATGGAGAGGATTCTGTCCACCGTTGATTCCTCCTTGGTGTACTCCATAGTAAGAACCGTCGTTCTGTGAACAGTAATGCTATGAGTCTCTGTGGTCTGAAGCCCGTCGTCCATCATGTCTGGGACGAAGATGTCTGGTACCACGCCTTGAATCTGTGGTTTCTCGCTGCAGGGAACAATGATGAATCTATTAAGAACAAGTATGTGATGGATAGAAAAGGAATAAATAATTCAACGCTCGAGAGGCACCTTGGTTTTTTTGAGTTTCATCGGTGTTAATGATGAACTATTGCGATCTTGTTTCAACTTACTCCTTTTCCGCTTCCACGACTCCTCGTATCCTTATAACCAACCGATCGTGCAAATCGTGCTAGTAGTTATAAAAAATAAGGCCCACTACAAAATTGTCCATATGATACCTCAAGAGTTCGCAAACATAAAATTGCCGCTTCCATACAAGAAAGGCCCACTAATACAATTCACAGGCCTATTGTTGTTTGAAGCATAGCACTGCTTCTCTAAAGGATTATGCACTGCTTTATTTTGTTTTATCCTGATGTATTTTAATACAGTTCATGTACTGCCAGTGATGTTAGTTATGTACTGTCCTAGTTCCTTGTTTATTTTTTAATTCCCTGATTCATTTGTTAGATTGTAATAGCATAGATGTATGAGTGTTCTATCTTATAGTCTGTAAGAATAATATGTAAATTATTTAAAAAAGAATAATATGTAAATGTTCTACTTTTTTTGTTAAATAAAACATTTCTAGTTGTTAAGTTTGTTTGATATATAATATAGTGCAATTCTTTTTTTAAAGCATTGTTCCATTTAATATCTGGTACAAAAAAATTCTTTCGAACTACAGTAGATTGTTCTAGAGTGTCATGGCTATTGTGTCTAATGTTTTTATCTTATTTGCAAAATCAGTGTAATGCTATGTATGGTTGTAGTCAATGTATCCTTTTATACGAGTAAATAACAAGTGATGCCATGATACAAAAAACTTTCCTCTATAACTTTATAATAAGTTGATAAGAATAAAAAATCTTCTCTATAATTTCTTACATTTATTATGAGTGAATTTTTAATTCTGAGTCTGTCTGCTACAAAACAATATTTGTATCATGACCTGATCCCGCTGCTTCACCTACATAAAATAAAGAAACATTGTTAGCAATCATTTTTTATAACATGTATGTAGAGCAAACTATTTGGGCAATCCTAATTGTAATGTTTTAAATATTATGAAATTTAAAACTTGCCTTGGCTCTTGAACTTGTCCAGTCAAATACCATTGTAGACGGCCATGTCCTTTTCTGGGGATTTTTAAACTCATTATGCCTTCCTTTTTATTATTTCTTCTGGACCGATCACTGTAGAGATCTTCATCTTGAACGGTGTTTTGTCTTGTTCTGACGGTTCTTATCACCGGACTTTTTGTACTGTTCCTTTTATGTACATTGAATTGTACTGAATTCACAGGACTGCTTCTTGTTTGTACATTCCTCACTACTGATGCTTGAGGTCTTTCGTGGCTTGACACGGATGTCTGCACTAGACTGCTCCTTGTAATCACTATTCTTTTTATTTGTATTTTTGTACTACACTTCCTCTTTGGATTGTTCATTGCTTCTGCCGTTCTATTGCTTTGTGTTGTATGACCATAACTTGGAGAATCATTTCCATCATTTCCACTAAGCTTAGCATCTGTCTGAGGGATTTCATACATATTCACAACATTCCGTGTGGGATATGGATGAGATCTTTCTTTTCTGGTGTCAGACTTTTGTCCATCAATCCCTCGTGTACAATTACTTTCTTCTCTTGATTTTCATGTTGTTCCTACTGAACTTCTCCTCTGCTTCTGTTGTTTTGATTTCATCTACATCACATGTATCAAGCATTTTATTTTCACGACTTAAAAAATATCATGACCAATAATTTCCTCTTTTCAAAGTCAGCAGCTATAAATTTCATATAATACTTACTCTATCTGAATCAGTTGAGTTGCTATCACTTGATGTTGCTGATGGACTTTGTTGATCCTTCTCTTTCCATACGCTTCTTCTTTTCTGTGGTGTCAAATTTTTCTTTAGAAAAAGCATACAAAATGTTAGTCTTGCGTGGTTACAATCAGGTTCAAGATATGCTGTAATATGTATCATTGTGTAAAATTAGCTTACTTCATCTGTACTAGTGTTGTCAACATAACTGCGTCCACGTTTTGATTTACTTTTCTGGCTTGTATTTTTCTGAAAAAATCTTCTCTTGGGTGGCGTCAGGTCGTCCTGACAATTATTTGTTAGAATATTAGTTCGACTTAATGTATCGAATATTATTTTTTTTAAAAGAAAACTTACACCAGTAGCATCAGTCGTCTCGTAATCACTGTTTGAAGTTGGAATTTTCTCTGTTGTAGCTTTTGATCTTATCTTGCGCTTCTTCTGGATCATTCTGGCCTGCAAACAAAAGTTAATATATAGTTCAATAACCTCAATCTGCAATAGTAAAAACTACATAGATATACTTTGTCGCTAGGTACGATACTTTGTAAAATATAAGAAAAAATATTCATGTGTGTATATATATATCTCTCTCTCCTTAAGCCAGAATTCACATTTAGGTGTTATGTGCCCTCTCTTTCCGCAGGTACCGCATTTTCTTTTCGTCTTCTCTGACCCTGGTTTTAGTCTCTGTCCTTTTTTCCTACCCTTGGTTTTTATGATCGGGGGATCTCTCAACGTAGTACGAATTGTTTCATGTAAGTTATCTATGCCATCTACCATGCCCTCTGTGTTGCTTTGCTCATCTTGGTCTACTGAAGCATTCACTTTCTTCTCAATTTCATCGATGCGCTCTACCAGAACTTGGTATGATTTGTCTGTACTGCATGCTTTTGAGCAGATCTTAGCAATACGAGTCAACTCAATCACATAACGCATTGGACCTGCTGCGTTGCTCTTGTTACCGTCAGGAAGACGAAAAACATAGTTGGATGACTGATGTGGTTTGCATCTTTTCCATCTAGGGTTCACAAAACTGTCTGGCATCTTATGTACTAAACCAAGACGTACCACAACCCTGAGAACGTGACAACACTGGATTCCATCCCTTGACATTTTTTTGCAGTTGCATGAGAAAATCTTATTCTCATTATCCACTTCAACTATAAAAACATTTATGTTGAATTCTGGATGTGTGACATGACTTATTTTGGTTAGTTCGTATTTCATTCCTCTATTAGTTGTTTCTTCCCTTGTTCTTTCGAAAGCTGTGTTATCCGCTAGTTGCTTCTGAAACTTGATAAATATGTTTGTAGTGTAAATGTTTATTGCATCTGTCTAAAGTCCATATCTGCTCCAAGTTGGTGTTGTCTTCTCTGAAGTCCTGTTCCTTTTCCTGTCGAGCGCACTCAAGCTTTTCTCCTGAATTGCCTCATATGAATCTAGGAATTTCAGTATTGTGTCTGTTTGGTCGACATAGTCTTTCCACATGGAGTTGGTGCTCCCGCTTCTCGTAGTTGACAAGGAAAAGGGATAGAAGCCGTCCATGAAGTAGGCTGGCACCCAGTGATCTCTGATATCCCATAAATCTAGCAGATGCTTGTGGTTTGCAATTCCGTATTTTTCCAATACTTGCCTCCAGCATTTTTCAGACTCTTCTACAGTTAATGAGTTCTTTATCACATGTCTTAGTTCTTCCGACAGACCTTCATTTCTTGCCAAAATGCTAGCAAGCTTTTCTAGCATCTTTTTGATGATGTGCCACATGCAGAACCTGTGGATTGTGTCAAGCAGTATATCCAGTTCATCAATTGCTTTCCTCATTGCTCTGCATTGGTCAGTGATTATGTACTTTGGTGCTTGACCACACATTTCCAAGACAAAAGTTTTGAACAGCCACGTGAACGTTCCAGCTGACTTGTCTTGCAGGAGACCGATCCGAAACAAAACTGTGTTTCCATGGTTGTTCACGCCAATGATTGGTGCAAAAGGCATGTTGTATACGTTCGTTTGGAACGTTGTGTCGAATGACACGTATTCACCGCATAGTTCGTAGTTCATCCTACACATTGCGTCTGTCTAGAAGATGCTACGAACGGCTTTTGTGTGGTCAGTGTCGAATTTATATGAGAACCCAGGAACCTTTGATTGAATACGGGTAAACCTCTTCAAGCATTCCTCTATAACTTTATTTCTGTTATCTTTCTTGTCAGCATACTTATGGTTTGACACGGCTTTGCCGTCGAAACCAACTCCTCAGGTTAGAAGTTTCATTCCACTGTATATTTGCATCACTCTCCTCGCTGGAATCCTTCCAAGGTGTAATATACGTATAAATTCCTTGTCTTGTTGTGTCATTGACTTGTGGCATTTTGAAAACCTGATGAGCCAATCTGTTTGGTGCAAAGGGTGATTGTGGTCCAGTTTTACTGTTTTGTACATCCATCCTTTTTCTTTTTTCTTTACCACAATGGATACAGGGCAAGAGCACCTGATAGTAGAACTTGTTTTCCTTTCTTTTACAACTTTCTCACTTATTTGAGTCTGACCTTGTTTTGTGCAAACAAATGTCTGTTTAATCATTTTGTTTGTTTTCTTGGAGTTAAGGCTGGTGTGTTTTCTTATAGAAAAACCGGTTTTCCTTGCATACAGTGCAAAGAATTGGAAAGTATTTTCCCTTGACTGAAATTCCATTCCTTCTTCTGGTGTCGTGGCATCACCAATTTCATCCACAGCTAGGTACTCATTCTTAAACATTCTATCCATCTCTAACTGTTCTTCCGTAGGTTCTCCTAGATTAATCTCCTTTTCAGGAATAGTGTCATTGCACTGGGGCACAGGCTACTCATTGCTCATTGCTCATTGCTTCCGAGTTGGTGTTAGTGCATACATTTTCTGCTGGTTCCTCTGAACAATTGACATTCTGATGACTTGTATTCTCTTCTCTTTGTGTGTTCGGCGTGCTGGTTGAATCTCTCTTGCCTGCATCAGAACAATTAAGTCTATCAGTGCTTCCAGCTTGTGACTCTACTATACTTGTAGCGATGGTTGTTCGCTGCACTGGAAAAAAATGTTGCTGACTAGTTCACTTGCAACACTCTGCTCATGTGTAATCTGTTCATGTGTGATCTTCTCTCCTGAATTTGTTATGCTACTCTCGTATCCAGGATATACTGTCTTGCTTTCGATTTTTTTTCTCATCATTGCTGAGCACTCTCCTATCATGGCAATTTTGAACAATCATGCTTGATTTGAGTACGTTTGTGTGATGATTGTTTTTGTTTTGTCTTCTGCAGAGCTACCAGCATGCCTTACTAAAGCTTCTCCTTCTGTGCCACTCATTGCCATTCCGACAGCTATTAGGTCGATGTTTGCATGTGTCTGACCATTCTGTGTTGAAGTATTCGTGAGGATTCTCTTGCTTGAAGGAGCTGCTTGCACTTTATCTGATTTTTTCTCGCTGTACCTGAACTGAATGTTGGTTACTTCATCTGTGTCCTTTGATGTCCTTGTCTGGGCAGAAGATGCTGCAGTAGTACCACTGTTTTGTTGCATTGAGACCATCACATCAACTTGCACCTGACAAAACAAAAATAGAATAAAAAAATTGTTAGCGGTACTCATGCAAAATTAATTACATTTTTAAATTTTTTACTGATTGCAAGAGCAAACTCACCAAACTATTCTCATTACACTTTGCATCTTTCAATTTACAACTAGTCTTGACTGCGCTGTTGCCTTTCACTGAAACACCTGGTTGATCTTGGCATCGTAGCTTTGTTATACCACTAGGGTCTCTGGAAATTACTTGTGAAATAGACATTGTGATGTTAATTTTTTCCAGCTTTGGCTTCAAGTTTGCGCGTGCTGCGTTACATCTTCGTACAATTTTTGTTGACGCCGCAGGAGCTATCAGTTTCTGCTCACGCTCTTTATCCCACTTATCATGTAGTGCTCTAAGACGTCTCTGCCATGATATGATGAATATAGTAGCACCGTAATTATTCACGGGCAATCTTTTGATTTTAAAAGCATTTAAATAAATAAAAAAATTATATATTATTCTTAAAAGTATATATATACCATCCTGAATTGATGTCCAACACGTTCTATTACGCCTGGAGCTTGGAATTTCGCACCTTTCATCATCTCTATTTCAGCCAATGTACGATCATTCAAATGAGATAATCTGGGTCCCTGTTGAATTTTGCAATTTGGTGTAATGCAGCATATATCGCATTCTCTAGATTTAGTGAAAAATAACTCACAGATAAAAAGCCAACACTCTGCTTGTGTATTTGTAACATCAACAATTATAATCTATCTGCTATATAACTTATATAAGTACGGTTCGATGCAAAAACAATTAGTTGAAATATGTATGCCGAAATATTTTGAAATTTACTGTGGTATTATTTCCTCCTTTTACCTTTTTTGCAACAACCACCAACAACCTTGCTGATTATACACATAATAATAAATAGTATTTGTCAGGAATAGCTGAATTATATTTAGAGCATAGTTTTATTGTACATCAACTGAACTTCTCAATGTATTGTATAATCTCTTGCTATTAAGTACACAGAGTAATACCTTACTTTGATAGAATATGAACGAATTGGTGTAGCCTACAATTGATGTGATCCAGTGTGAAAAAGTTTTTGTGATTACATATAGTGCTATCTCCTGCTCAAACTACATGCGTAGCAAATGGTCATGTAGTTTCGTATATAACTATTTCCGCTATATCAATTGTACTACACTATGATGGTTATTAAACTGTTCCCATCACTTTAGAAACTATGCTCCGTGCTTTAAAACTAGAAAGTTATATCTCCATTGAATCTCAAGATAAAAATCAGCTACGTTGTTGGGATTTTTTTTTATAAAACTGCTGCGTTGTCGCTACAATGTAGCTGCCGACCATGTCTACCATGTAGAGACGAAGTACAATCTGAATCGCCTCATCACATATATCCCTAGAATTTCAATCATTTGAGCAGGTTCGATATCTGGTTACCTGATTTGTGGCGCTAGTGATGATCATATCTCTCTCCATTGCCTTGCCTTGCTGAGATGGAAATATCTTACTGCTTGTTTTGAAGCGTGGTTGAAACTTTCCTTAGATCGACATGCGGGCGGCGGCGGCTGAGAAAGTTATGGATTGTTCCAGCATTAGCTGGTTATAATAGTTTGAAGAAGATACGTTTTCTTGCCTTCCCTTCCTTCTTTAAACAGCAACAACGGGTGGGAAGGTTTTATCTCCTGAAAACAAGTTGTCTGACAGGTGGGTCATAATTCAGTACGAAAATGCATTACCCTTTTCCAAGAAGAACACTTTAGTATTGATAGCGACGCATATGCGGGGTCTACTGTCGAACCTGTTCTTCGCCAGGGGAGAGGCAGTACATTGGTACTGGGTTTCGTGGCTTTGCTTATCTATTTTGCACTGCTCATATACAATCAGTAATGTGCACCGAGATGCACAGCTCGTAGACAACGGATGCACTGACCGTGAGTGCTTTGTGATACTGCTTTTATAATACCATGGACAACGAGATGTAGTGCCCGTGAACTATATATGAAGTCCCTTATAAGTGCTTCATAATGCACTGATCATCAAAAAAATATGAGCTGCCTATGTGTTGTATGCATGGTGCAAGATAACAATCTTTGGCAGTGCACTCACCTTGCAATACACCCCATCAGTTTTGTGATACTCCTTTTAAAGGAGTTCAAAGTAGCATTAAAAAACATGCACTGCTCGTTGAGTACTTCGTGATGCTGTCATTATAATGCCATGCACACGAGATGCACTATCCTAAAGATGTAGATGAACTGCCTTAGAAATGCTTTGTAAACTATTGTGCGCAAAGGTCTAAGATAACATGCGATGGCAGTGCACTTACCGTACAATGAACCGCGCATGCTACGCACACTCATATGCACTGCAGGTAAACAAAGTATGCATTGTCCACAGAGCGCTTTAGGATACTACTAATACAATACGGTTAAAAACAGGTATGCACTGCCATCAAAGTATATATGATCTGCCTTCTAAATGCTTCATAAAGTGTTGTACGCACGGTGCAAGACAAGATTCTATGGCAGTTCAATGACCGTGCAATGCACCCCACCTATTATGCGCAGCAAGGTGCACTGCCAGGGTACGTAGTATGCGTTGCTGACATGTTGGGTCTTTGTTCAATAATTAGTACCTTTTCGTTTTTCACCTACTATGCACTGCTTGGTGAAAGATAATATGAAATGACAGTGTACTAGCCGTGCAATTCAATCCCACCTGCTATATACACTGAGATGCACTGCTCGTTGAGTGCATCGTCGTACTGTCATTATAATGCCATGCACACGAGATGCACTGTGCTGAAGCTCTGTATGATCTGCCTTAGAAATGCTTTGTAAACTGTTGTGCGCAAAGGTCCAAGATAACATGCGAGGGTAGTGCACTTACCGTGCAATGCATCCCGCATGCTACGCACACACATATGCCCTGTAGGTAAAAAAAGTATGCACTGCCCACGGAGCGCTTCATGATACTACTACAATAATGCGGTTAAAAACAGGTATGCACTGCCATTGAAATACGTATGAACTGCCTTCCAAATGCGTCATAAATTGCTGTACACACGGTGCAAGAAAAATGTTTCTATGGCAGTTCAATGACTATGCAATGCACCCCACCTGCTATGCACAGCGATGTGCACTACCGGTGTACGTAGTATGCACGGCGTAACATTATCTGTATCGACGTAGACTTTTGACGTGTGGGTTTTTGTTTCAATAACGAGGACCTTTTCGTTTTTCTCCTACTGTGCACTACTCGGTGAAAGATAATATGAAATGGAAGTCTACTGCTTGTAAACAGAAAATGCACGGCCTACGGAGTGCTTTAGGATACTACTAATATAATGCTGGTAAACAAAGTAGAGCTCTGACATGTGCGGTCTTGGTTCATTAATAAGGACCTTCTTGTTTCTCAAGAATCACAGGTTGCGACAGGCGGATATAGCGTTTAATGAACGCTGCTCTCTCCTCGTTCTTCTTTCAGGGTTATTCTTCCACATTTTCAAATCTACTTCTACTGGCGAAGTTCATCTATTCATCTTATATCCCTCCATGTTTATGTGATTCATCGTATCCCAGAAGGTTGATTTTCCGTCTAGCTCACTTGTAGATCTCTGTATTATGCATATGTTTAGCTATTTCATATAAATCTTTCTGCGCTCACGACGAAAGTGTTTGTTGCTAGCGATATATTACTTACACATCCATAATTAAGAACGATATAGGACGATTGTTGGTTAAGCACGCTTCAATTTCTGTTTATTATTTCATTTTATGATCATTGTATAGTGTTTGCGAGGTGATTTTTTTAATTTCAAATTATTTTTTTGTACTGGTTCTATCCTGTGTGCTGCGTCAAATGTATAACTTTGAAATCCGACATATATGACTTACTAAAAAAATCTATACCTCGTTAACTGATAACTTTTTTTACCCTATCGGCAGAAAAAAAATTCTCATACAGAAATGGCTGATCATGTTTTCACCACACAGTTATCTCTTCCAAAGTTTATAAAACTGGTGAAAAGGTTAACCAGAGGTTTTGCTAAGGAGCATACAATTTGATTGTATGCGTGGTATGTGTTGTGAAGAGTTGCGAAGGTCACTAGTTTTGTGGCTTGTTGCTCACTTTAACGTTACTACAAGAAGTTTTGAATTTCCCCACGAATGCGGCTTTGAACTGAAGCCCTTTCACTTAAACAAGATACTTGGCATCCCCTTTGGGGGTAGAACCATAAAGAAGGCGTGTCCGCAATGGATACGCGATATGGTTAGAGAATTAACTCATTGTGCAGGGCCAACACCAACTATCAGCGATCTCGAAAAGATGATTACTCCTAACCTGGTAGGATCTCAATTCAAAACATGTTTTTTCTATTTGCAAACACAGGTATGCTGTGTCCGAGCACATATGATGGAGCAAGCCTGGACTACTTCTCTGCAATTGGAGTGTCTAATGAGATTGACTCCTATGACTGGTGTCTTGCTGCATTCAACAAGCTCATTGGCTGTATTGATACTTTCCAGAAAAATGGTTTGAAAGGTGCACTTGGTGGTTCCTTCCAATTATCCCGGTTAGTTACCCACCGTGATAATTATTTTCCATAATATTAGTTGTCAGTAGTTTCTGTGGATTTGTTTTTTTAATATGGTTGTAACAATTTTAATGCAGGTAATGTACTTTGAACTACTAGACACAAATGCTCTGCTTCTAGGCCATGCACTGCCTAGAATATCTTTCTGGTCAACTGAAAATATGGCGTTATATGAGAGTCTTGACTAGATGCCTCATCAACAAAACGTTTATGGTATTCACAAGGCAAGACTCCCATAGTTATTCATGTTATGTGCAATTATTACTACGGTCTTGTTGCTTCTTACTCATATTATTGTATTGTATTTTCTGTTTTGTCCATGTTGAATATGCAGTTGAAGGATATAAATGAAACTATGTTTTCTAATACCGAGCTGAACAAAGAGATAGTTCAGAATGTTACAACTTTCATTGAAAAGTTTGTAACAGACCGACTTATGCATGCGGAGGTAAGAATTTTTATAATCTTCCCAATTCTTTCATTCATGATCATGACAAATCTTCTTGTGTTTGTTTTGTACATATACATTGCCTACTTGACCTTAAGCATTCATGTTTTTTATTTCTCGACCTTGTTGTAGTAGAGTATTAAATTCTCTCATCGTTTCATTGTATGATTTTTCTACCTGCTTTAGATACTTCCTACCAGGATGAACATTCTTTCTACAGCTACATGTTCTACTAGGTTTAATTAGGTAACCATACTACTGGTGTTTGATCATAGTGTTACCTATTCAGTTATCTCAGCAGTGCAGTGTTATATTTATGATATTAAAAATAGGTGATAGCGATAATGCTTATAATGTCAAAACTTCTAGGCTGCCCGGGAAATACAGGCCATAGTGACGGACATGTATGCTGACATGTTGTCTACGATGAATCTCAATATGAAGAGCAATATTAGAAAGATTTCTAGAATATCTATGCTCCGTCATGAGAATAGGGGTATGTACTCTACACCTCAAGGGTCCCTATACGTAAGAGAAGATAATGAGCGCGATGTTGAAGAAAAAGGCAGTGTGCTGGATAAATCAACATATGGGCTAACATCTGTATGTAGAAGGCTAGTAGAAGACTGTGAGCTGCTTGTCAAGTTAACTTCTG
The DNA here is from genome assembly GCA_910589775.1 of Avena eriantha. NCBI lineage: Eukaryota > Viridiplantae > Streptophyta > Magnoliopsida > Poales > Poaceae > Avena > Avena eriantha. The sequence goes on along the minus strand of OU342743.1, from coordinate 340,108,809 downwards.
CAGACCAAAGTTATGGATCCGCTGAAAATATGAAATATATGCAGGAGTTGGAATCTTGTTGCAAGGCCCAGGTACATATGTTACCGACACGTGATAATTTGTCCAGAATTGAACAATTACCAAAGATGAACTCTGAACCAACCGATTGTAGTGCTACTGATGACGTCCTGCGATCAGATGAAGTGATAATTCCTGTCGCAAATTCAACGCAATCCATGCAATCTGTCACAGAATATGCAGGTCAGGGTTCTAGTAACGGGATGATCGCTAAGCCTGCTACATCTACAAATTGTGTAGCAACAAGTGCAACTTCAGTCGAAAATCAGCAAGTTCATACAATTATTGTTCAGGGAAACACTGGTATAGTATGTACAGCGACTTCCATTACATGTACTGATAATGAATCCTGGGCAGAGCTTTCGTCAGTAACAAGGTGTATAGAGCATGCAATGAACGAGATGGACACTGCAGATATAGTTCATGTGTCAGAAGCAGCATCTCAATGGAATAGAACTAATGCACAGATTCTCATGTTGGTTGTTTCCAATGGCGTGTCAAATACATTTGACAATGAAGACAGATCAAGAATTCAGGTGCAAACACATGGTTTCGATCATAGCCATTTTTTACATTTTGAGTCAGTAACTCATTGCGCACAAGATAATTTTGATGAGAGACTGCCTGGTTCTGAACATACATTTCGTGATGCTCAAAAGATGGGCTTGAACCACCTTAAGGTCCAGGTCGGTGCAGAAGCTGCTGGTTCAGTGCATGCTGCATTGTCTGACATTACTAATCCAGTTACGGTTCCCGTGCCAAAACTGGATATTGGAAATTACGAAAGACAGCTACAAATTTCCAACCCACAACATGTTCCTTTGCCTGGTGCGGATGTTTTCAACCGCTTGAATGCAAGCCTTTGCATTCCAAGTGCGGAAGCAGGACCAAGTCATCATGCAAGTGATCAAGAAGAAGAGAGGCAACCTGCTGCAAATGGTACAGATACATTTCAGCTCTTACAGAACTCCAACTGTCTCGGTGAAAAACGGGTGGTTGCGAGATCACTACAATTTGAGTTTGATCTTGTTTCTGATGATCGCATTTCAAAGAAACAGAAGCCAGAAGATAATAGTGATGATTCATTTTCTTTCTGGGAAGAAAATGATGAATTTTGGACAGAAGTTTCAGATCTGGCTGACCTTACGCAGAGAGCGAAAGAAAAACTTGTTATCACTTCAGTAGTGCAGCCTGAAATAGAAGCTAATCCAACACAACTTAACTGTCTGTCAAGTGAAACGTATGGACCAGCATCTGCAAATGTGCATCCATCTGTTATTCAGCACGACGAACAAGTATCTGATAATTATGATTCGTATGGTTCTATATCAATAAGTGGCAGCAAGTCAGTGGCAGACATGTCTATGACACTGAAAAATATAAACCTAGGCAATGACAATGGCGATGCGAGAACATTCTTCCATTCTGCGCAGCTTTAGTAGTCTGCCAAAAGTTATACACCAATTAGTGGAGCTTCTGTCACGGAAAATTTCTCTAGAGAAACCAATTCCAGCATAAGAGGTTCAAGTACAGATCATTTATCTAGAGGAATCAATTCCAGTATAAGAGATTCACTTACAAATGAAACCAATGATAACATGAAAAGGTATAATGGTACGACAACTCCTAATTTTGCAATTCAGATACCAAGAGTCAGCAACATCACTCGCAGTGAAAACATCTCTGCTAAACACGCGCAATGTTTGGTCGATACTATTAACAAGTCAAACAGTAGCACAGCCTGCCAGCCAACTTTCTATTGGAATGCTGGATCAAGAGAGAAATATGTGCAATCGCAGCACGTTGTGCAGCAGGCATCCACAAAGGGGCCTAACATGTTGAACAACAGAAGGTATACAGAGACAGCAAGATCGGATAAGACTACAGAACATGACAAATCAATGGATGGACGTGGCTTCATAGAGAAGGATGGAGGAAGCGGAACAAACTCAAGAACAACATTGCAAGACCATGCCTCTGAAAATCTAGGACATACAAATCATAGAGATTTTCATACATCAAGTCAGTATTCAAATTCGTGTTCGCGCATACAAATGCAACAGCAGTACGAGGCAACGCATGCTACTACTAGGATGGCAGTATCTTAGAGCCAACTAGCAGGAAGTAGTTACTCTGTAAGACTAATGCACCAAGCTTACAGTCCTCGGCGTAACATTGCCAGCAGTCAAATTTATAGCGAAAATACAATATTCTCGAGTATGCCAAGGTCAATTTTGAGAAATACTGGAAACCAACAACCCAGCTACACAAGAAGCTGTCCTGAACGAGAAAATTCTCGAGACCCTAGACTGCAGCATAATAATGTATCATTCTGCACTGTTGGACCATCATTTGAGCAGGAAGCTTGTAGAAGATATGTCTCTTTTGTATCAGCATCTATACCAAGCATTGGATCAGGTATGCAAACAAACAGTGCTGACAATGCTGAAACAAGAACATGCATTAATCGCCGCCGAATTCCTTATCCTGCTGCGAAACAATCAAAAGATGTTGAAGTAGCTTTATTTGAATTCATAGTAGAGACCACTCCGAATGAAAAGGAGAGAAGGTAACGTTTTGTCTCGCATACTTTACTGTGAAAATATATTTAATTGTTTTCATCACATTGTAATAATGGAGTATTTCGCTTCTATTTTTTCTGTATTCTACTAGTGACAAGGTGGTTCTGTGCAGGAAGAAATGGGCTTGAAAGAGAGTGCTTGGTTTATCAATGCAGGTTTATGGAAGTGTGAATTCACATGTAATGAAGTATATGGCAATGCTGGTCATGACAGAACAGAGACACAACCTAGATAATAATCAACACAATCATGAATTGTTCCCAACCAGGTACATCATGATGCACGGAGATGCGGTAAGCGAAGTTACAAAGTTTTTTTAGTAACACCCGTTCTATCTATACATGTTTTTACGTGCGACTAAACATGCATACATCGATCCATGAACACAGAAATGATGATATCTACTAACTGGTTTGTTTTTTCTAAAAAATTATGTTATTAGCTTTTGCTCACAAGGCCAGAACTTAATCCAAGATTGTTCAAACGACACTTATCAGAGAATGGCACTGAAGGGAACCTAACGAATGTATTAATGGTAATTTTTAAATTTTAGTGTCTACATTATTTTCTAGTGACATTGTTTTTAGATCTGCAAGTCAATTGTTTCGTCTCTTTGTTTGTTTAGATCATCATACCTCTACGGCCAAATGATGTGTGATATGCCGTGATTGCTAACCTTCAAGTTCGGAAATATGATATTGTTTGTTCGAACGTCATGAACGAGACTGTTGAAGAGGAAGCAGCCATTGTGATAAACAACTTCAAGTTTGCGTTTGAAGAAGCATACCGCTTTTCGTATAGGGTTGAATTCGAAATATGAGAACCACACCTATTCAGTGGATATCTGACAATGAAAACCAGTTAAGTATCGTTAACACTGCGTGATCCTTGCCCTATTAAAATTTATATATCAAACAAACAACTGAAATACGGGTCTGTCTATGAAATGAGCAGGAAAGACAGTGGAGTAGGTTTGCTGAGGTTGCTCAAATCTTACGATGGTGTTGTTGACCATTGGTTCCAGTCTGTAAGTATAATTTCGAGGCAAACTTAATTTCGTACTTGCACTAGTATAAAATAGCATTAAAATATAATTTATTTGATATGAACTTTTATTTGTATAGACTGATACTAAAGCCTTGCGAGAACAGCTGACGTTTGACATGGTTTTGTCAAAGTTCAATAAAAAGTACACAACAAAGATTAAGGAACTTGTCAATCAATACAGATGTATGTACTTCTATAATTGTACCAAAATAAAAACTATTTATTCAGTGTCTGTCATCATTCAGTGAAGTTTTATTTGTTTTTTGTTTGATTCGCAGGAGTGATGAATATGATGAATAATGCTGCTTCATTCAGAAACAAATTCCTGACGTGCGTTTCTGGCATGACTAGAAATTTATCGATGGAATTGTTGGCACTCTAAAAATTAATTATAAAAGGGATTATTAACATTTAAAATTTCAGACCACTATCGGATCATTAAATTTATAAATTTGTTTTGACAACAGTTTACAAAGCAATTTTAGGGCAGTTCATCTACAGCTTTGCGGCAGTGCATCTCGTGTGCATGGCATTTATAATGACAACATCACAAAGTACTCAACGAGCAGTTCATGATTTGTATTTGGCAGTGCATCTTAGTGTACATAGTAAGTGGGAATGCCCTTCATATTATCTTGCACCGAGCAGTGCACAGTTGGTGAGAAATAAAAAGGTGTTTATTAACGGAAAAACGTACTAATGCATGCACTGTCTATACTATAAATATAGCACTGTCATCTATACTGCACAACACTTCGTTCAGACGAATAAGCAACTAGTATTCAGTAAAATTCTTGATCAGCGTTAATCATTAATGGAAATTCATTATTTTTAATTAAAAGGAATATGCAATCACATAAAAAGCGAGCAAATTCGGAGCGCTTCAGGATAATACTAATACAATGCGTTAAAGACAGGTATGCACTGCCAATGAAGTATATATGAACTGCCTTCTAAATGCTTCATAAAGTGTTGTACGCACAATGCAAGTCAAGATTCTATGGCAGTTCAATGATCGTGCAATGCACCCCATCTGCTATGCGCAGCGAGGTGCACTGCTCGTGTACGTAGTATGCACTGCTGAGCATTATCTATATTGATGTATACTTCTGACATGTTGGGTCTTGGTTCAATAATTAGTACCTTTCGTTTTTCACCTACACTGCTTGGTGAAAATGAAATGGCAGTGTATTAGACGTGCAATTCAATCCCACCTGCTATATACACTGTGATGCACAACTCGAATATCAATCATGCACTGCTCGTTGAGTGCATCGTGGTACTATCATTATAATGCCATACACATAAATATGCACTGCCCATGAAATATATATGAACTGCCTTCGAAATGCTACGCAAGCTGCTCTACGAAAAAGGTCCGAAATATCATGCGATGGCAGTGCACTTACCGTACAAGGCATGTTACATCGTGAATTGTATGTTGCATCGTAAATAGTATTGTTTACGACTTATAGTACACAACAGATGGATGTGTTAACTTTCGGCACTAAATAAAATTGTATGATGCATCGTGAAATTCCGATCAGAGCATGACAAGTAATCTAGGTAAAATTAATGGAACAAGAATTAGCTGGAAACATTAAAATTAGCATCTTGTTTTTATAAATTATAATATATATATAATAACTCAAAGACAGTTAGGAATACAATTTATATGGTATACATATAATAAATTCTAGAGCCGTAAATGACAATGATTTCCTATTGTTGCTACATTGATTTACAGGAATCATTGTTCTGCCAACTAGTTTACTATTGAACTGCCCTTTAAAAAAAGATTTGCACTGCCCTGGAAAAATCTTAATAAAATCGGACATTACAACAGTTATTATGGACGATGGGAGACACGGTTCTCCGTTATTGTATCTAATTAGCCTTTATCTGCTTCCTTTACTATCTATCCGCAGAAGAGAAACAACTATTCCGCAGATTGCCGAAAATCTGTAGCAGGAGGAACCGACAGCGCCGTCCTCTTTCCGAGGTAAGGATTCTCTATAGAAACTTAACAAAACATCCCCATTGATAAGGATTCGAGATCATCCCTGCTACTACTCAATTGCGAATAACTTACCGCTCTTACTTGGTCCCATCCCCAGAAGAGAAGCAACTATTCCGCAGATTGCGGAAAATCTGCAGCAGAAGGAACCGGCGACGCCGTCCTCTTTCCGAGGTAAGGATTCTCTATAGCAACTTAACAAAACATCCCCATTGATAAGGATTCGAGATCATCCCTGCTACTACTCAATTGCGAAGAACTTACCGCTCTTACTTGATAGCAAAGATTTCCTTGTAGAATCATTGATTCGTCGTCCATACTATGGAAAACTTGGTACTGAGATCAAGTCCATGATAAATTGAAAGACTATTATAGTTTAAATTAGTTTTTCAAGTTTGTTTCAGCGAAATACGATTCTTGACAGTATTTAGTACTCCCTCCGATCCAAATTAGTTGACTTGGATTTGTCTAGATTCGGATGTACCTAGACATGTTTTAGTACTAGATACATCTGAATCTATATAAATCCAAGTCAACTAATTTGGATCGGAGGGAGTATATAGATACATCCAAATTCAAACAAACTTTTGATATCCTTTTTAGGACGGAGGGAATAGGTAAGTAAATTTTAAATATCGAAACCCTAGCTTTTTTACATCTAATACTGCCTCCGTTTCAAAATATAAGATGTTTTAGCTTTGTGAATGAAGTGTATCTAGACTTCTTTTAGTGTGTAGGTTCATCAAGGTGTGGAGTGAACATGGATATTAAAAGGGGTCTAGATACACTCCTGCCACAAAGCCAAAACATCTTATATTTTGAAACGAAGGGAGTATTTCATTACTACATCATATTTTTCTATGAGAAATTCTGTTGCATAAATCGTACGGTAAGTAAAAAATATATTTATTATGCACTCGGACAACATACATAATATTTTTCACAAGTAGGATCAGCTTCAGTAAATTATATTTTACTATTACTTCAAGTCAATTCCGATATTCAATGAATGATTAATAATGCGTTCTGGTTAGTATAATTTTTTTCTCAGTTTTTATTGCATGCATAATTTAATAACTATTTGCACCTGCACCTGCACCTGTCCTATTCTGCAACTTGATGTTACACTGTACAACATGTCGAATTGAAGTGCTTCAGGTGCTCGATTCAAAAATTATAACGTGTAATAAGATTGGTATATCTCTTCCACCAGAGAAAAATGAGCTCTTGCAATGCTAGCGATGGAGAATCTTCCGATGGTATGGCACAGACTGACGATGAGTTTGATGTGTCAGAAAATGAACTTAGCAGGAAGATTGAGAATTATAAAATAAAGCTCGAACTGAAAAAGAAACACAAAATAGGTTCAAACATCAAAGGTGGTGTACGTAAGAAGAAACGAAAGATTGGTGGAGAACAACATGGCAGTCCGAACAACCAGAATAATGTTGTCATGGTAAGCTTACGTAATGTTAATGCATGTCATATTCCTTAATCGAGACTACAGTCTGCACTTAGAAATTTAGAAATAAGTTTATGAATATTTGATATGTTTTTTCTATAAACTACGAGGATATGTCCAAGAATCAAGTGATGGCAATTGAAAAATATACAAGGGACAAGAAGAAGCCCCGTAGTAGGACTGGATCAAATTACACAGTAAGGTGCTCTCTCAAAGAGCTCAACAGATTGATTAAACATGATCTGAACGATCTCCAAAATGTAGAGCTGGTGAAGAGTGGTTGGGGTTTCATCCTGGAATACAAGCTGGATTCAAACATTAGTAGGCCCTGATTATTAAGCTATATAAGAAGATTGATGTAGAAACTCTGAAAATGGAGTTTGCCGGTGGTAGGACTATAGCTCTGACAGCAGATGCAGTGCATTCTACCCTTGGTCTACCCAATGGCATTATAAAGGCGCCTCGGCCTTCAGAAGCTGGCGATACCTTTGCTTTACTGTGGCTTAAGAAGAAATTGGGTTTGGGAGAGAGGGACACTGCAACGGTGCAACACCTGACCCATCATATCAAAAAGGGTGCAACGGACAAGTTTACGATGAAATGCATAATACTTGTAATCTGCACAAAGCTTATATGTCCAGGTTTAAACAACTACATCAGCCTGGAAGTTGGGGTAGTGAAAAGCCTTGATATCGAGAATTCTGGAAAAATGGACTTTTGCCAGCTTGTAGTTGACGAGATCAAGAGGGCAGCAATAAAGTTTCATGTTGATGATATGAATCAAAGTGTTGCCGAAGATTGCGCAGTCCGTCCTCTAATAATATACCTGGATTCGCTCAAGTGCAGAAAATCACTTATGACAAAAGAAACACCCAGAATCAAATACCTGGACAAATCAGATTTGCTTGCTGTATTGAAAGCGGATGTCGTTGACAAAGAGAGTTGGGGATGGCTGAATGTAAGTATTCTACTTTACCTCATCTTGTTTCACATAAAGAATCATTCTATCAAATGAACTCTTTTAAAATTACCTCTTCTGACAGTTATTCACGATCCTTGGAAATAATATTTGTTTACTGTTTGTAGTGGAAAAGCTATGATGAAAGAAGCAATTATTTGAAACCTCCCGTGGCAGAAACGACTTGTAGCAAGATAACCTCAACCTCTAACAGAGAATTAGAGGGTTCAGGAACAAAGTCCCAGAGGCTAGATCAATGCATGGACAAGTATATAGATATACTGCTAGAGGAAGAAACAGGTGATGAAATCATAAGTGATGATACAAATGCTGCAATGATATATAAAGAACTTACCATGAAGCATAGGGACCTGAAAAGAAGTAAACTGGAAGCAAAGGGTAACTTCTTTCGAGCATCCCATCAGTGTGCAACTGACGTGCTGAGATGTTTTGATAGATGCGAGAATGACCTGACCAACGTTGCAAACAATTCAGGCACCAGTCGAATCAATCAATCAAAGCATACATTCGAGGCAGTAACTCATGACCTTAATGTTGGGGACAAATGCTCTACTATAGGCAAGTCAGTAGCGGTAATAGTGAATAAAATGGATTTAACGGATAATAACATGCCCTGGAATTTTGACGATAGAGGAATCATGTACATGGACAGAATAAAAAATATAGCAACACTAGAAGAGGAGCACGGCATTGCCACCGCAAGAGCCTTAGATGAACAAGTTCATATATCTTAGACGTGTATTTAGCTACTTCCATCACACGAGCACATACAAATAATAATCTATGAAATAGATGTGTAATGTAACAACTTGTCCATTTTTTATATTTTTTACTGATATATTTGATGTGTTATTCAGAGTTGTTCTGCGTGCATGGCGACACTGACACCAGTAACAATGCATACTACGGGAGAAGGAGAAGACAATTCTAAGCAATTTGAAACTGACCAACAGCCATCAACGACACAGCTAAGCAATGGTATTGTTGTATTATGTAGATATGCTGCTAATAGCAAAATTACTAGTGGGCTTGACAGGAAAACTACTTGTAATAATGATGCAGGAGGAAACTCGTCCAAACAAGTACAAGGATGCAACAAAGACGCTGTAGGAGCCGAGGAAGACAGGTTAACCACGCAGTTCAACAATGGTATTGTCACATTATGTCAATATGCTTGGTTTTTACGTTAGATGATGTTTTTTACATTAATAACATGTAAGAGGAAATAACACAGTTTTTTACAAATATTGCTGCAGGTGTGACCATGTTGTTACCAGAAATTACTCACAAAGAAGGTTCCTTTAACCATGAGGTCGCTGTTATTGAAAAAGCAATTCAGAAAGGACATCCGCATGACACGGCTGATGTTAGAACACAGATTGACAATGCAGACACCTCGTGTATCGGATCAAAATGCCACAGAGAAAATGCAACTAAAACATTTTCGTTGCTAGAGCAAGGATTAAGAACACCTATTACAAGGAGCAAAGCTCTTGGTCATAATTCCCCAGATAATATCAAATTTTACAAGAGGTCTCTACAAAACATCTTAAAACTTAAGTTGCCTTTGTACGTTTCCCTCACATTTAAGTACAAGGGAGACGGCACAATTGCTCGTATATTGGTACTAAGCAAGGATTTTCTGGAGAAGAATGAAGAGTAAGCACCAAACTATGCTTTTTGGATTCCTTTAGTAAAATATATGTGTATGTTGTCACACAATCATGGATCCCAGTTTTTATATTTGATCCCTTTTTCATTTGTCTGGGGAAAATCTCTGGCTGGTTATGGTGGAATATTCGTCAACTCTGGAACAAGGCCTGGACATACCAAAATATTGGACTGTGGCAAGGCTTGCAGCATGTTTCAATGGAAAAGGCAAGCTAGATGATGACATGATTGACTTCATAATTTCAGGCTGGCGCAGTATCTCGGACTAAAAATGTCTGCTCAGGAATCGAAGGATAGTACTGCCACTAGGGGTTGCTCGTTTATGTGACATTGGGAAAAAGGAGAATTTCACAAATTCTGGAGGACAAGATGAAATTTATCAGTTTGAAGCCGTTTTCAGGATTGAACAGTTCAAACTTCTAATTAGAAATGCAGATTTGAGCAAAGCTAAGATGGTGAGTTTTTTAATACATAACTCATAAATAACATACAGAAATATTCCATATTTTCATTTATAACATATAATCAATGTGACTATTTTCCTTGCCCATCACAGATATTTCTGCCTGTGTCATTTGACAATCACGTGTCTACTTACATCCTAAACAACTACCCCCAAGGTGGTCGCGTTGAAGTTATTGACACACGGGATTACAAAACACAGAGAAAAGGATTGTCTAAAACATCTTACCACAATCAAATTGGGGAAAAAATGGTGTGGTTTTTTTGCATTTATAACTCTATAATACAGCTAAAGACAATCTACATAGTTTGAAAAGAATTATGTCACTAACTATGCTCTACATACTGGTTTTTTCAGCTAAAGAGATTTGACAAGTTCGTTGACGAACTCTACCCGAAGAACAAGCTTCCAAAGTGGAGAAATATTCTATCTAGATCAAAACATGTGAAGGTACAAAAAGGAGTTGAAGACATGAATGGTTTTTGGATTCTAAAGAGCATTGAGAACTACAACGGCATTCAACTTGTACATGATCATAAAGATGTATGTAATGCCAGTTTTGAATCAATAGTTTTACCAAATACAAATTTTTGATTAACATTAACAATATATCTTCTTGATTTGTTTGAACCATTCGACCAGATGGACGCGAGGTCAGTCATGGAGGAGTATCTATTCTGTGCACTGTTCTCTGAGGCCAACGAAGCAAAAGGTGAACTACTGGAAGAACTGAGAGCTTTAGCACCTAAGTCGAGCTGAAAATAAACAACGATGCTATGTAGTGTGGTTTTATAAAAAACGATGAATTAATTTTTATTATTATGTAGAAGTACAGTTGTTGTTTTCCAAGTAGTGCAGTTCTCTGTGGTAAAGAAAAACAAATTATCCCCGTGTATTACATAGGCACCACCGTGCCGGATGCAGATATATATGCACTATCTGCGCTTCCGTGTTTACAATAAGAGTTTTATATATAACTAACCTACCTGAGTTCGACATGCAGAATTGATTGCTATTCAGACCATGAACTAGTAAATGGTTTTCGAAATGAAATCGTTTACAGTAAAAGACATTTTATATTCCGTTTGAATATTATGGATTAACCACCATTAGATATACTACTTGATTTGCCGTATGCTTCCTTTTCTTGGCTGTCATGGAGAGCTAGCACATCACGTCTTTCTCCATAAGTTCATCAATCTTTCCCGCCGTCTTTCTCGATTAGTTCATCAATCTTTCCTGCCACTAACATGTATTTATCCCACCATGCAGGAAATTTAGCAATGCTGGATTTCTATTTATAGCCCTCAACATTGTCCACCTGCAACTACACATATCCAGAATGTTTCACCATCGCCAACAACGCCACCCACCATCGCCCTTGTCGCCAGACCCAAACGGAGCAAACTCCGCCAGCTTTACACCTTTCTGATCAACCAAGAGATGCTACGCGCATAGATCTGAGTTGCCCGCACCAGTAGTACAACAAATGGAGGAGGAGATCCAGGAGGAAGGAGTCGCTGAAGAAGTGGTGGACCCCGAAGCAGAAATAGCAGAAAACCAACAAGGACCTCAAGTAGAAGAAGAAGAAGATGATGAGGAAAAGGATCAGAAAGAGCCTGGTTCACAAAATCTAGATTCAGAAGATGATGATGGCGTGGTTGAACCAACCACAGGAGAAGAACAAGTTGTCGATCCAGAAATTTCTGCAGAAAAGGGTCATACAATTCCCTCATAGATTCAACAATGCAAGGAAAAATAAGTTGTTCAACAGTATCCACTTCTAAGCATAAGTTCGTGGAATGTATTAATTAGGATGCTTATTTGCAATTCAATATTGTTTCCATGCGTGTGTATATGAATATTACTGCCAAACAAATTTCATCTTACCTTTGTGTTTATCATGTGGCTTGAAATCGTCGAGATAACAAAGATATTATTCAAGTGTATACCTATACACTTCCTTGTAAACATATATATGTAAGGATGCTTCTCTATTCGTTCTTTACATTGTCTATGGCAATTATATCGCACTGCTGAGACTATAGGTGTAGTTGACTGCGCTAAAGCTGAGAAATGGGTGATTTCTTGACACATAGTGCTATGCTCTTGTCCGCTCTTGTGCGTGTGCACTGCCTTGTGAAAAAATAATGCACTGCTCTTTACATTGGAGTATACTTTCTTGTCTAGTCGGTGTTTGCACTGCCTTTTAAAGGTATATTGCACTGCCTGTGCTATGGACGTAGCGATATATGACTTACCTCAGGTAGTGAACAGGGTCCATTTTGCGTCGGATGGGCTGCTTAATACATTATTTTGACGACACCATATTATTGCCTCGTCAATTCATAGCGCACTGCCTTTGTATATGTGCACTGCTTCGGACCAATAATTGCACTGCTTATTTTTTTCATAAAGTTGCTTCCTATAGACGTAGCTGACTGCGAACCTAAGCACTGCCTTATGAACAAATATAAGATTTCCTATACTCTTGACATAACCATATATATTACTCTGCTCACGCAGTGCAAAGGGTCTATAATGCATCGAATGAGGTGATTAATAAATTTCTATACTGAAAAATACTACTTCTTTCAAAATACGTAGTGCACTGCTCTTATAGATGTGCACTGCCTTGTGACCGAGTACTGCTTTTTTTGTGCATTTTTTAATGATTTCTTCTCTAATCATTATTTTTACTGCCCGTGGTTATTCCATCCAACTGCCTATAGAAATGTAACTGTGCTCACGGAGTGCACAATGTCTATTTTGCTTATGATGAGTTGCTAAAAGGGCATTCTTTTCTTCCGCACCATATTACTGCCTTATTAACTCACAATGCACTGCTCTTGTTATAATCCATAACTTTGTTAGCGTATAGTTATTTGCACTGCTTATGAACGTTCTATCGCGCACTACGTTTAATATTGCTACAACATTCACATGCAATATATTATTTTCTCCGACAATTAGGTTAACTGAACTTCCGTCCGAGCACGAATTTCAATGTTTTTTGATATTCTAATATAGTTGGTTCTCTTATGGCTTTATGCGCTGCCAGTATAAGTTATATCCTCCTGCCTGTAATATGGACTAAAATATATATTTATTATTATATTTCTGTTAGACACAAAACAATGCAGTGGAATTATTAAGATTGAAATTCGCTTAATTTTGTTTGCACTAGTCTGAAATAGTAGAATAGCTTTGCGTCCAGTCCTGACAATTTTGATCAGGTAGAATCTATCTATATCACTGGCAATCACAAAACATTGCACGGCCACTTTTAAAAGTATTGTTTCCTGGTAATCTTGTATAACTGATAAAGATAATAACAAAACTTAGGTGTCCTACAACACTAGTCATATAACGTAATAACACAAAAAAACAAGCGACTGCGGTGAAATACAATATCCAGGTGGCTAGTAATTATTCAACCATTCAACATGGGTGAACTGCAATGTGAACACAAATTGCCCTGTCTATTTCGTTTTAATATAGTTGTTTCGCTGTAGTTTGTTTGCACTGCCTCTAGTACTACTATTGTACTGCGGTGAATATCGAAAAAATAACTTGATATACGTGCCTCTGTTACACAGCGCTAAATTTTCGTAGATCCTAAAGAACTATATGTTGCATTTGTCAAGTGTGAGAATATATTTTATTACTTATCTATCTCCAAGAAGTGAACCTTTGCATCTAGAGGCAGTGCTCCTTAGTTGGGCTCATATGTAAACTACGTGGCGTCAACCCGCTGGCGGTTAACACGCGTGCATATAGCAATACATCCCAACGGACGGCTATGATTACACTGTTACTCTTTTTTCCTCTTCTTCTCCGACATTGCTCCACTTTCTCTCTCTTCCTCCACCGTAACTGCAAAGGGGCAAGCAACGGCGGCAACTCCTTGGCGGCGAAAAGCTTCACCAGCGCTAAGGACTACTGCTACTCCAGATTCTCGACTGGCGGTACGGCGACAAGACAGGTATCATAGATTCTCCATTCTCATCCCAGATTCGGCTTGGTGTTGTCCGAAATTCCACGAAGTATTTTCCTCTCGTTCTCCATTTAGTTTGGACACGATTTTATGAGCACTAATTGAAGTTTTATTAGGGTTTTCTCAAGGGGAAAAAGGATAGATATAACACGGATCGAAATCGCCCATAGAAGGTTCTTGGAATTTTCATCCCCAAAATAGTTATTCATCGATTTTATGGCTGACGAAAATCGTGGTCATGAAGGTTCAATGCAGGTATTTTGATTATTTTTAGCCATAGGTTAGAGTGAAGCATATATTAAAAAATGGCCAGCGCACATGGTTGGAACAATTCTGAGAATAACAAACCACGAGCAATTATCTAGGGTTTCTTTCGATTTATTATTTTTAATGCTCGTAGTGAAGTAACATTTTTCTCAACAACATGGTTGAAATTCGAAACAATGGCATAGTATTCAGATAAGAACTGCCAATTATAACTTCAATGAACTGCTCCTCTACCGAGTACACAGATTAACAGTTCAAATTTTGGTGGGAAAGTTTGCACCTTTGCTGCACCAATTTAGTAACTGAAATACACTGCCCAAAATTTTGTTGACCTGTGTTGATTTCGTACTAGTTGATTCTTCTTGATTCATGAGCTCTTTGCTAACTATACATCTTTTAATTTATTCACTTGATTCTAGTAATTTAAATTACGTATGTGTTTCACTGTTGCTCTGTTATTAAAGTTTTTTTAAATAACATCATAGTGTAAAATATAAATTATAATGCATGCTTTAGCTTTTTCAACATAAACTTTTGCAGTTGAGTATTTGTTCATCTCATGGAACACGACGATTAACCAAGAGGAAACACAACAGTATGGATGAAAACATAGAAGCTGGGTCTGGTACTCAAGATAATCCTAATGCTGCTCAAGCTTTCATAGATAAACCTGGTTGCAAGAAGCAAAAACGTGACACAGTTCACAAAGAACTAGCAGACATGAAGGATGGTGAAATCATAGTGGGAGGGTCACTTTCAGAATTACACAACTTTCTCGAAAACTATGTAACAAATGAACAGATTTTTTTTGAGAAATCATGACTGTGGTTTTGTGGTTGATTTCAAATTGAACGGCAACATTTCCAAGAAGATGATGCTGTGGCTATACAGTGAATTCAGACCTGGTTCTCTAACAATTGTTCTTGAACAAGGGGAAGAGCTTGCAATAACAGAAGATCTGATGCAAGCAATTTATGGTTTCCCAAAGAAGAATATGTTTGATGCTCCACGACCTTCAAGTGACCGCGATACAAAAGCTTTGCGGTGGCTGAAACAGCAGCTCGGTTTGAGTGAGTTAGATAACATTATATCGAGTAAGCTTTACGATCATGTGAAGAATGGTGGAACATCAGATCTGGCAATGAAGCTCATATTTCTTGTGTTCTTCATCAAAACAACGTGTGCAACGAGTAATGCACGTTTAGGATGGGAGGCTGGTATGGTCATGGATCTCGATATCAAGAAAATTCAACAGATGAACCTCAGTAAAGTTCTCCTTGATGACCTAAGGAGGGGGCTGAGAAAATACCAAGATAAAAAAGGAAATAAAAACACATCTCAGGGTCTAGCAGCATTGCCTCTGATCTATTATTTGGACACTCGTGCACACAAGAAAGCAAACTTGACTAACCTTGCACAGAGAGTTGGTCACCTCAAATTGGAATATTTGGAGGAAATCAGATCAGATGACTGGAGCAGTGACACTAGAACCTACGGAAGCCTTAGGGTAAGTTGTATTTATTATCAAAATCATGTTTATATCTTCATCTAAGAATTTTTCCGGTTTGTTTTGAGTCAAATAAATTTAAACTATGTTAATTATCCAAGTCATAAAAAATTAATCACTACTACAAAAAAATCTACACTAATGCAACAAAACACCTACGATAAAGAACATACCGTCTGACTGTGTTTATTTAATTATTTTATACTGCAGGCAAGAAGTGATTATCAACTTTCAGAATTAATTAGATGTGTCAACACTACTTGCCTAACGGTTTGTCAAAGCTCAGATGCTGCTGCAGGTTCTGAAACAGCAAATATCGATTTAACCAAAACCATAAAGTACAATTGGTAACAGCACTCCATTGATACAAAACATAGATGATGAAGCATCTAACCAAGAGGAGGTTGGTAAGCTCAATGAGATTGTTCGGTCAAGAAAGGAGGATCTGGAAGTATCTCTGGCTAGACTAAGGATTGTGAAGGTTGACCTCATGGAAAAGAACAATATTATGGCCAAGGAGAAGGAAATGGCCATATCAAACATCATCATACACAATGTAGAGTATGAACAAGTTCTGGCAAACATGGACCAAATGGAGGAAGTGGACGAAACAGATAAACCAGAGAAGGTGGTGCTAAATGAATCTACTGAACCCTCTTCATCTATACTAGAAGCAGATTCAAGTGAGGAGCACCCCGCCATACATGTTGAAGACACCGTCATACCATCATTGAGTACACCTGGCACAAACGTCAATGAACTGATCAATGACCAGACAACGGAATTAAGTAAAGGACTTACAGAAGTTGTGGACGATGGAAAAAAATATAGCAACCAGAGAATGAATGATGCTAGTACAACTCAAATTACACATGAGATTGCGGCAAACAACATGCCTTGTTCTGGTACAACAGATACAAATGTATGTGATACAGATCTAACAGACAACATGGAGGTTGTTAACAACGGGAGACAACTTGAATATGGTAATGATGAAGTTGATGTTTGCGTGCCTCAGTTATGCATAGTTTCAGTTACAACCACAAGGAACAAGGATCATAATGTGGAACACGATGAAACAGGAGTAGAGAAGCAGGCAGGACAAGTAGAAGACAAAACCAATATCAACGTTGAATATTCAATGACAAGTGATCATCTGGAAGAATTGTCGGATGCATCAAATGTTATTGGAACAACTCAAATACCAGTAACTGCAAACACTGCAACGTCTGCAGTTACAACACCTGTTAGGTCTGTCGAGAAAAACACTGTTGATAATTCCACCTCACATGCCGAAGACACCACCATACCATCATCAAGTACACCTGGCACAGAAATTGCTGAACTTATTAGTGAGCAGTAAGAAGCACTTATTGACGAAGGAATGATAGAAGACAGCGACTAGAGAATGAATGATCCTAGTGATACAATGATTACACCTGAGATTCCGTCAGAAAAAATGCTTGTTATGGTAAAGCAGATAAAAATGCATGTCATGATGATTTAATAGACGGGATTACTGATATTCAGATTGAAGATGACAACGATGAACTTCAACGCGCTAAAGATGAAGTTTATCAATTCGTGACTGAGGTACAAATTTATTCAGGGAGCACACGGGAGCAGGAGCAGGATGTTGAAGTCAATGAAACAGAAACTGAGCAGCCGGCAGAACAAGGAGAAAACCAAACATCAATTGATGATGAGTATTCAACAAAGGGTAATGATTTGGACGGATTGATGCATGCACAAATTGTTATTAACACATTGCAAATACCAGCACCTGCAAACACTACGTCAAATGCAGTTGTAACACCTGTTACATTTGTGGAGCAAAAGATTGACGACAACACGGATGGTAATCTGGTTGAGCAGGAAAGACACAATGAAGAACAAGATGACTTATGCAACATGGATAATAATAATATTATACAAGATGAAGCAATGAGGATTTCTGATGACAGACTGCCATATGACAATGAAAAGACTCCCACACCTAAACATCAAGCAGAACCAGAAGCATCTTCTTTTGAAAATAAACCAATGCTAGATGAAGAAATGATAATTATCGATGGCATGAAATATTTCAATGTCGTTGATAATATGGATCAATTGAATTGGCAGGGAGTTCAATTTAATGAAACCATGTCATAGCAACAGGTTATCTATCTTTTAGATCTTACTAACGATATTTATTATTTTTATTTCTACGTATATTTATAAACATTATATTATGCTTTCTGATCACTTTTAAATGTATAATTTAACCAGGAAAGCTGCATAGACGACGGTAAGAACATAGCAAACCTAGACCTTGATGTCGAAGTAGATAACTGGATTACTAACGACAATGCTTCTATAGATTTACATGGTTGTAATCTCCAAGAAGATAAGTACAGTTATACTGAAAAGATGTTTTGTCAAAAAAAATATTTACCTGTGAATAACTCAACAATTTTTTAAAAAAAATGAATGGTTGTCAAGATTGTTATTACAAATAATCATGATGATATCAATTTGTTTCTACTCATTGGATAGGCAAACAACAGTACAGACAACCTGGTGCTATAGTACCTGTTCGCGATGAGGTGCCTTTCAACCAAGGTGATTTTTACACACAAAAACAATAATAAGAAAAAAATTCTAATCCTACGTAAACGAAATAACACAGTTTATCACAAAGTTGCATAGGAGGAAGCACACGAAGACTGGCGAATTACTAGTCAAAAGTTTCACAGTATGATGTTGAGATTCCATACTGCATAAAAAACGCAAAGGCAATTTTTTAAGAAACAATTATATATAGTAAGCTAATATATATTAGTATTGCTATAATATACTGAAATTTAATATCAAACTAACTTATTCACGATAATTCATGGAGGTCATACGTTTTGATAAAAAGAAAAGGAGGAAAGATAGTAACTGCAGGAGAAATTGCAGATTCATTCCGTGATAGATGAACTATAGAAAAAAAAGTTCTCGATTTAGCTGTAGATTATCTTGCAGTTTCTAAAGCAGAACAAGGAACGAAATGTTTTGGTCCTAACATAGGGGTAAGCTCACAAAACTAGTATATCATATATAATGTTAATAAATATGTTTACATATATTCTAACATAACCTTGTTGTTCATGCAAAAAATAAAAAAATTAAACTTTTTTCAATTGTTTAAATGATAGTAAACAATGTAAGCTTGTTACATGTATATTTGACTGCTGATATCACAAAAATTTCACAAAGGATAAGGAATCTATTTTCGGCTCCAGCAGAAGACACGTTACCCGCATATAATTTCGTAAGTTGAATTTTTCTAAACAATAGTGAATAACCGTCAAGTAATATATTTTAGAAATTTTACATTAAATTGTTTACATATTACATAATTAGGAATGATTCCTATCATTTTTATAGGTAATGATTACTATACCAGACGCCACGTATGCATATGAGAATCGAGTGAGAAATCACTACTTCTTATTTATAATTGATTTCATATCAAGGAAGATGAGAATACCGGACTCAGGAAGAAATCCAGACGATGAGAGTTTGCAAAGAATAGCTATCAAGGTCGTAAACAATGTTAAAAATTTATGGCAATGTGGGTTCGGTCAAGAGCATAAAGAATTAATAAGCTGTGACATTGAATTTGGTGATATGCCAAAACATATCAATGTTTAAGCACTAACTGCTCTCCTTGTTTTTAAATTTAGATATATCAATTTATGTTTTAGAATTAACTGATAATTTATTATTATATTTTATTCAATTTCCAGTGAAGACGGTACCTTCATGATGCTACAAGCGATGGAAACCATAGTAATGGATTCTTACACAGAATTTACAGCAGAAGACATGCCTATTATTCACAACCCGTGGTTCTATAGAATGTTCAACGAAATGGAAAACACATATATACTGTTGAGTGGGTTGACTACAAATACCGAAGGTACGTTGCGTTATAATATAACAATAATATAATAACAATTAGAAGCTCAATTTATACAATTAGAATCATGATCTATGCAGACTAACGACATGCTTTTGATTTTGTTTTGTAGAAATTCCTGAACTTGATTTGAGTACAGATGCAAAAACAACACTGTCATGCAGTCTCTTGAGTCGGCGGCTAAAGAAACAAAGAGATTGCTGATTGAGGAAAGGAGTTCAGCTCAACTCCATTTCACAGACATGGAAGTACTTAGATTGGCTAAGGACATTGAAAATGAATCTAGTCAGGACCATGGGAAAAAAGATCAAGAAGAGCAGAAAGCCAAAAACCTTGGCTATGATATCAACAATGTCTCCAGAAAAGGCTGGAACATCCAGAAGAGTAACCAGAAACAAAAAAACCAGGAACTAAACACATGTGGTGAAAATGTCACAATCTGAATCTATTACAGCACTACCAGAAACATCGAGCATGTCATCAAGGCCGGCTCGGCAAGGTCAAAATACCTTTCCAGTTTTCAACCATGTGCCTTTTAAATACAAGAAGCACGCAGCCGCTGCTCGAAAGGCTATCTTGGATGAAAGTTTTCAAGATAAATATGCTGAGTAAGACATAATATAGAGTTGTGTTTACATACTAATGTTGTTTTAAAAAAAGACATATTTCAGATCTTTCATTTAAAACACTCCCGTGAGGGCTCCCTTTTTCTAGGGTTTTCATTCCAAACATGCACATATAAAAGTAATAGATAGTATGCTAACCTTTTAATGTTCCAAGGATAAAAGCTTAAATGCATCAAGATTTGTTAAATTTTATAATAAAAGGTTAAAAATAAGTATCAGTACTTGCTTTACCATAATAATTTGGAGTAATGACAACAAACTTCTCTGATATGTTACAACAAAATCATTATTCAGATTCGAAGAATACAATCTGGAATAATGATAGAAGCACAATGGACAGGCCGAGATCTGAAAAACAATCTTAAACAAGGAGGGATGGCTGACAATCAATTGGTTCAGCATTACATAGACATATTTATAATAAGCAATTCCTGCAAAGGCTTTGTGGACGGAGGAAAAAGATTCATATGCAACCTTTCAGTCTCTACGCTGACAGAATTCGAGAAGGAAAACTAGATCTGCACAGAACAACGTGTGAAGCAATTCAAATCATTGATGGAAAATTTTAAACCAGACCTGGCAAAACTGGTAAGTTTCTCTTAATTTTCAAAACATCTATTTCGAAGAGGATTATATAATAAATTTCGAGAGCTTACTATTAATGAAATAAACTTTTCTATTAATGGACTTACTGTTATGTATTCATTGCAGATTGAAATACTTGTTGTCTATAGCTCTCACTTTATAGTTTACTCTCTCAACATGTATATCAGTGGAGGTCTGTTGCTACCTCGGATCGTTAAGGATCCTAAGTCCCTGTGATTAACATGCTAGTCCCTGGATCAATACCTAGCACTTCACAGTCGATGAATATCATGTAAAACACAAGTTATTATTACACTAATAATTCAGAGTATAGTTATTACAACCTGCATAGCTTATAGCTAGCTCAAATAAAACAGTGGAAACTAAGTAAAACTTGAGTCCATCAACGCCTCAGGCTAGCTGCGTGAAGACCCGCGATCCCTACGCACCTTTCAATCTTCGGATTCTGCACATCAGACGTGCATCCAACAAGTTGGGTTAATACTTTGAATGTATTGGAAAATTACACCAAGGAAAGAGTAAGGCTATCACTACATGTAAGGCTAAGAGTAGGCTCTGGGGTTCATTTGCATAAAGCCAATTTTATCAATGTAATAAGAAAAGAGGAAGAAAGTTTTCCCTACTTTGTAAACTTTGATAAATAGTATAGGGTCGAATGGAACACGTGGATATTACTCACCAAGTGGCCAATCAACCTAGCACTTGGATATTACGCCCCAAGTTCCCAAAATCCCGCCCAACGGCGATATTACTCACGCCTTGGGGTTTATAAAACGTTAAGTTTGGAAAAGTGAGAGGAAGATCTTTCAGAGGCTCCATCCTTCAGATGCTCAAAGTTGTCCTGTTTCCGTGAACATGGCTGATCGATCAGATTGTAATACTCTCGAGAGGTTGTGCACTTTCCCCCCAATCCACGATCAAGTCCTTTTACAGACAAGACCATGGCGAAGCCTTCCCTTAGTAGCCCCTCTACCAGTTGGATCCAACCGTGCCAAGAACCTCCAAATGTTGGTACCCCGATGAGGTTTCCCACTAAGTACTAAGCCAAGACAGAGCCCATATGTATTGTGGTTGCACGGAAGCTTCTGAATTCTGAAACATGGCAGACTTATTTGATTCCTGGGCGGCCGTCCTCCAACAAAAATCCCACTCGTTGTCCCGACAACCATTCCGCCCAGAAGAAAACTTAGTTTTATTTTGATGGGGTTTTGCAGAAGAAAAGTTCGCTCGAGGGAGCTCTAATACTTAGAAAATTTTGAGTCTTTCGAACCCCCCAATGGTACTTAGTATATATATATAGCATAGCAAGTAATACTTAGCAAAAATAGGGAAACCTAATAGGACAGAAATTCCTAAGTATAGAGCTATCATGGCATGCTACAAAATCATCGTACTTGCAAAATATTTTCAAGTAGATCTACCAAAACAATCCTACACATGCATACTACTATTTTGAAGAGCAGAACATGCATAGTATTCAAAACTAGGACATAAAAATGAACAAGTGGTGTAACTTGCCTTGATCCGAGCAGCAATCTACACAACAGTACTCTACAGCGCACTCCGAGCAATCTAATGAAACAAACATGGACCCAATCACAATTTGCACCAAACAGAGTCATGAAGTCGAATATGCTTGCATGCAACATGGTAGTATGCAAGGATGGATTCGATTTTGACCAAGGGTTTTATTTAGGGGTGTTGTTGAGTTGGGGATGTAATTAGAATCGATTCCCCATAGATTTTAGGTATTTTGGGTTAAACCCTAAATATCCAAGCTCAAAACTAGATCTACAACTCCCATCTACCTCGAGACTGATCTGAACACCCTAAGCATGATATGACAATTTTCTACAGAATGTCTTGTCGATACAAAGCCAATGCAACAAGAATCAACTAAAATGGAGCTACGGATAATTTTCTAGAATTTAAATACTCTAATCTAAACTTTAAACCCTACTACAAGATTTCTGTGGCAAAACAGAAATATTATTGTATATCTGTGTTCTACTCGAAAATATGAATCTAACGGTATATTGTACGCAATTTTTGGACTAATATTCAAATTACTATGGATTTACAAGATTGGAGTAATTTCTGCCTATTTTAAAAGAAAAACAAAAAGGTGGCCAGCTACGCGGCGACACGTGGTGGCTCGGGATTGGCCAGCGGGGCGCGCATGATGCCGACACGGTGACGACACGGTGATGACACGGCGGGTGCCACACTGCGTAGCGCGATTGGCCGATACCGGTTCGGTGCGGCCAGTCAATTCTAGCCGTCGGATCACGATCAAACGGACGGGAGGGGGGCGGCAGAGAACTCACCGGCGGCGACGACTTGATAATGACGACGATGGTGACGGCGGCGGTGCGTCGGTGGTGAGGTACGGCGGCGAGGCGATGTTCCTCTGGCCCAGTGAAGTAGACGACGGCGACCGGCTCCTCGCCGTGGATGCATTCCCGGGGGCGGCGTCGGCTCCTCCTTCCCGAGGTGGCGGCAGGCGGCGGCTGGAGGCGGCGGAGTCCGGTGGAGCTCGGTGGCGGTGGGGTAGAAAAAAACTAGGGTTTTGGGAGGCGTGCAGAGGGGCTTTAAATAGGCGGGTTTCTTGGCGCGGGGGCTACAGAGTCCGCTCCGATTCGGCTGGAGGTGGTTGCCGACGCGGCGGCGTCCATGTCCGACTAGACTCGACGGAGGGGAGAAGGGTGATGGGCGGGGCCTGCCTGTCAGTGGCTGCAGGCGCAGGGGCGGGCTGGCGACTGGTGGCGGTGTTGGGCCGGCCTAGCCAGGCGTTCGCGATAGGCGCCACTCGCTCGCGGGCGTGCACGATGAGTAAAAAAAAGCGGGGTGCCTTCGGCTGGCCCACCTAGGTTAGAATTCTCTTTTTTTATACTTTTTTATTTTTATTTTCTGTTACACTATTTGTCTAATAACTTTTGCAAATGGACTCCAAAATAAGCGAAATTTGTTTCTAAAATTTTGTAAAATGAAGAGGGTTAGATTAGGACTATAAAATAACACTTTTGCAAGGGTTTTACCCCTTTTAGTCTATATATGACTATGGGGTTTAAGAGGAAATATCTATGCAGTTTTTATTATGCGATGCCATGATGCAAGGATATGATGCATGCTTCTAGTAACATCTGAAACTGCAAAACTTGAGACGTTACAAACCTACCCCCCTTAAGAAGAATCTCGTCCCCGAGATTCAGGTTGGTTAGCAAATAGGTGTGGGTGTTCTTTCTTCAGGTCTTCTTCACGTTCCCACGTGGCCTCTTCCTCGGAATGGTGATTCCATTGAACTTTACAAAACCTGATAGTCTTGGTACGAGTGATTCTCTCGGCTGTCTCCAGAATCCTGGTGGGTTTTTCCTCATATGTGAGATCATTTTCCAATTGAACCTCGTCCAACGGAACCGTATCCTTTAGTGGTGTTTCAGCCATTTCCGGGTGACACTTCTTTAGTTGCGACACATGGAAAACATCGTGAACTGTTAGCACTTCGGGCAATTCCAACTGATAGGCAACTTCCCCTCTACGACCCAAGATTTTGTAGGGCCCTATGAATCGGGGTGCTAACTTACCCTTGATTCCAAATCTCTTAACTCCTCGTAGTGGCGAAACTCGGAGATACGCACGGTCTCCCACTTCATAAGTCACATCCCTGCGCTTGGAATCAGCATAACTCTTTTGTCTGGATTGGGCTATTTTTAACCTGTCTTGAATCTGTCTCACTTTCTCTTTGGCATCCTTGATCAGTTCAGGTCCAAACAAACTACGTTCTCCAACCCCACTCCATAGCAGCGGAGTCCTACACTTTCTGCCATATAGAACTTCAAATAGAGCCATCTTGATGCTAGTTTCCTAGCTGTTATTGTATGAGAATTCCGCATATGGCAAGTTATCATCCCAACTAGACCCATAGTCTAGCGCACAGGCTCTTAACATGTCCTCCAAGATCTGATTAACTCTTTCCGTCTGTCCATCGGTTTGTGGGTGGAAGGCGGTACTAAACTCCCGTCGTGTCCCTAGAGACTCATGTAGCTGTCGCCAAAACTTAGAGGTGAACTAGGTTCCTCTATCCGAGACAAT
This sequence comes from Avena eriantha, assembly GCA_910589775.1. Lineage (NCBI taxonomy): Eukaryota > Viridiplantae > Streptophyta > Magnoliopsida > Poales > Poaceae > Avena > Avena eriantha. The sequence continues at coordinate 340,083,487 of OU342743.1, read as the reverse complement.
CCCCTTGGGTACACCATGAAGGCTTACGATCCTTGACATGTAAATCTTGGCAAGTTTAGCTCTCGTATAGGTGGTATTTACGGGAATAAAGTGGGCCACTTTTGTGAAGTGGTCGACCACTACCCAGATGGAGTCATACCCAGAACGAGTCTGCGGTAGTCCTATGATAAAATCCATGCCTACCGTGTCCCACTTCCAATCGGGCACAGGTAATGGCTGCAGCAGTCCTGCGGGTTTTTGATGTTCAGCCTTGACTCTGTTGCACACGTCACACAAGGAGATACATTCAGCAATTTCTCTTTTCATGTTGTTCCACCAGAATCTATCTTTCACATCCATGTACATCTTTGTATTACCGGGACGAATTGAGTAAGGCGAATTGTGAGCTTCCTGAAGGATTAACTTCCTGATATTGGGATCATCGGGAACGCACAAACGCTTCTCATACCAAAGTGTTCCTTGCTCATCCGTGTGAAACCCTTTTGCTTTACCCTTTCTTATATTAGCTATTATTTCTTCCAACTCTTTGTCCCCCTTCTAGGCCTCTTTGATTTGGTCCAGAAGCGTTGGTACTACCTCCATTGTTGCTAAGTATCCCTCCGGAACTATTTCCAACCTAAGGTCCTTGAATTGTTCACACAAATCATTTGGAAGTTCTCCCACGGTAAGTCCATTTACATAGACCTTCCGGCTTAAGGCGTCAGCCACAATGTTGGCCTTTCCAGGATGGTACTTCAGGTCCAAGTCATAATCCTTGATGAGCTCAAGCCATCTCCTTTGCCTCATATTTAATTCCTTTTGAGTGAAGATGTATTTAAGGCTCTTGTGATCCGTGAACACATCACAATGTTTGCCCATTAGGTAATGTCTCCATACCTTGAGTGCATGCACAACTGATGCTAATTCCAAATCGTGCGTGGGGTAGTTATTCTCATGGTTCTTAAGTTGCCGAGAGGCGTAAGACACTACTTTTCCATCTTGCATCAATACACTATCGAGTCCTTGCCGGGAAGCGTCACAATAGACCTGGAAGTCCTTTTGGATGTTAGCGAGACACAAAACTGGTGCTGTTACTAGGCGCTTCTTCAACTCTTCAAAACTTGCTTCACATCCCTCGGTACATTGGAACTTCTTCTCTTTCTTCAGCAACTCTGTCATAGGCTTTGCTATCTTAGAAAAGTTTTCAATGCACCTTCGGAAATATCCTGCAAGGCCCAGGAAACTCCTAACATCACCCACATTCTTAGGGGACTCCCATTCTGTCACGGAAGCTACCTTACTTGGGTCCACAACAACACCTTTAGCTGATACAATATGACCAAGGAATCCCACTTCTTTCAACCAGAACTCACATTTGTTAAATTTGGCATACAACTTGTGTTCCCTTAACTTATCCATGATTAGGCGCAGGTGCCTCTCATGTTCCTTCTCGTCCTTGGAGTATATGAGTATGTCATCAATGAATACCACAATAAACTTATCCAAGTACTCCATGAACACCTTGTTCATCATAGTCATGAAGTATGCTGGGGCATTGATTAAGCTGAACGACATCACGGTGTATTCATACAATCCATATCTTGTGGTGAAAGCTGTCTTGGGTACATCCTGTTCCCGGATCTTTAGCTGGAAATATCCTGATGGGAGATCAATCTTAGAGAACACACTAGCTCCCTTTAATTGGTCAAACAGGTCGTTAATATTGGGTAGAGGGTACTTGTTCTTGATTGTCACTTCATTCAACGACCGGTAGTCCACGACTAGTCGACAGGTGCTCCCCAAGATGACGCACTTGGTTGAATGAAGCCTTTGTCCAATTGCTCTCTAAGCTGTTTCTTAAGTTCCTTCAACTCATCCACATCCATCTTGTACGGTCTCTTTGCTATTGGTCCAGTACCTGGCATCAAGTGAATGAGAAACTTGATGTCTCGGTCGGGAGGCATCCCTGGCAATTCTTCCTGAAACACATCTGGGTACTCCTTCACAATTGGCACATCCTCCAATCTAACCCCCTTAAGAGAATTCACCATACTTCCTTTGAGTGTGAAAGCTGACTTAAAGCGGATCCTTTTTTTATCCGGAGTCATGAGTGCGATAGTCCTTTTGGCACAATCTATGACTCCCTCATATTCGGTCATCCAATTCATGCCCAAAATTATGTCTAAACCTTGTGATTCTAGAACGACTAGGCTGGTGGGAAAGGTGTGCGCCCCAATCCTTAGTTCTAACCCACGGCATCGAGAGTTTGCCACTATTTCTCCTCTAGGATAACTTACCCTTAGGGGAGTACTAATAGTCTCCGTAGGTATCTTGCCTCTAGCCACAAATACCCTTGATATGAATGAATGCGATGCACCAGTATCAAAAAGAACAACTGCAGGTGTGGAGTTAAGCTTGAACTTACCAATCATGGAGTCAGGTGCCTCACGAGCATCCTCCACGGAGACATGATTCACCTTGGCTTTGACAAACAGATTCGGCTTCTTCCCATTTCCATTTCCATTACCATTGCCATGGTTGTGCCCGTTGCCGTTTCCATTACCATTCCCATTCTTCGTCTTTTCGGGGCAAGTAGTCGCATAGTGCCCTGTCTTGTTACACTTGAAGCATGTCACTTCACTCAGATCCTTCCCATTGCCATTTCCATTGCGGTGTTTATAGCCATTGTGGTTATGTCCTCCATGACGATGACCGTTGTGGTTATGGCCGTTGGGGTTGTGGCCATTGTGGTTATGTCCTCCATGACGATGACCGTTGTGGTTGTGGCGTGGTGGTGACGAAGTGCGTTGCTTCTGATATGGGGCAGAGTTGTGCTTGTGTGAGGTGGACTTTCTCTTTCAGTTCTCTATACTCCTTTGCTTTGCTTCAACCACCAGTTCCCTATCCAGGAGTTCCTGATAGTTATCAAACTTCAGAGCCACAAGCTGAATAGATATTTCATCATTAAGTCCCCTTAAGAACTCTTCCTGTCTCTTTGCATCAGTGGATACATCATCAGGTGCATAACGTGCTAGCTTGTTGAAAAGGTCCACATACTCGGAGACAGAGCAGTGTAGTTGTTTCAAGTCGCGAAACTCACGTCTCTTAAGTGACATGACTCCGCGACTACGTGATGAGTACGAAAGGCCGCTTCTAACTAGTTCCAGGTGATAGCTTCAATATCGGGGTGGGTGACCTGGTAGTTATCCCACCAGTTAGCAGCTGGTCGCTCAAGTTGGTGCGCGGCAAAGCGCACCCTGTCAGCTCCCACAACTTGGACGGTGTCTAACTTCTAGTTGGTGGTGCGGAGCTAGTCATCTGCCACAATTGGCTCAGAACTACTAGAGAAAATTGGAGGGTTCAACCTCAAGAACCGAGTCAAGCAATCCTGTTGGGGCGGTGGAGGTGGCGGAGGCGGCGGGTTGTTTTTGTTGTTGTTTTGAATTTTTTGAGTGAGGAGTTGGATCAACTAATTCTGGGAGTTCAGAAGTTGTGCTATCTCTGGGGGCATGTTGTTATTATTGTTTCCACGTCTCGCCATCTGGAGGGTTTGGGAGACAAGTGAAGAAATAGATAGAAAGCCTAGGGAATAAACTCCTACCCTTATGTAAACAAGAGAAGAAAAACACACGAGAAAAGCAAGGCACACAAGGAACATAGTTCCACACACTCAACCAAGTTTAACTAACCAATATAATTTTTGGTACTCATTACAATCGCGAACAACGTTTGACTATAGTACTAAAGGTGGTCCAACTACTCTACTCATCATCCACTTCCTCCTCCTCAATGATGAACCCTTCCTTTTCCAGCAGTGACTTGTATAACTCCATGTCCCTCGTCGTGGCTTCAAGTTTCTCCTGAAGTTCCTTCACCTCCTGTGTCTCCGGTGTTGCAGCTTCGAGCCTCCCTTGAAGTTCCTTCACCTCCTGCAGCTCCTAGGTAGCAGATGCCAGCCTTATTTGGAGTTCCTTCTTCTCCTTCTGTAGCTTCTTGATCAAACTTGACCCCATAGTCACGGGCGTGATCTTCTCCTCCAAGCTCCTCTTAGTTGCTCGCACTTCCTTCAACATGGTGGCAAAGTTCTTGAACTCCATCTCGTTCTTTGCGAGCACGAGACTTTGCTCCCTAATCCTCTTGTTCTTATCTTGCACCCTCTTCTCTTGATTAGCGAACCTCTTGTCTTGGGCGGTGAGCTCCCCTCCTATGGACTTGATCTTCTCTTCCAGCTCCTCGATCTTCTCGTCCTTCTCCTTGACTAGGTCACAAAGCTCGTCATTCCTCACGATCTCAAGGCAGCTCCCCTTCTGAAGGTCATTGATGTGGGATTCCAAGTCTTGATATTGGATTCTTCGATGTTTGCATGTCTTCCTTTCCTCCGGGGTTAACTCGATTGGAACTCCCTTCTCATCACGTCTTCCAAAGAGTTTGATGTAGTGGCCTTCAACCTCTTCATGGTGGCGTCCGCAAAGGCGTCCAATGAGCTCCTGTAAACAGATGCTAAGTCCTTTATCCTTGGAGTCGCTGGTGACATTGAGTACAATGGTCTCCGTCTTGGGTTATGTCTGACTGCGCCCTGGTTGGATGACTTCAATCGCCCAGCATCCTTCCTTGTGCATCTTCCTCAACTCGCTTCCCTTGATTGATGGCATGGGTAACTGCAGTGTCTTAATGATGTCCAGAAGGCATTCCCCGAAGCGCAGGCACTTGATGTCTTCGGCGGTGTCGTAGTAGAAGGCCGTCATCTTTAGGTTAGGAGAGAGAAAATTAGGCACAAGGTGATAAGGAAGAGAAATACTAGAAGAGTACAAATAACTTAGAAGAATATAGGAAGCAAAAACACATATGGTAAAGGTGGTTTCCAATCCTAGGGGTCACGTCCTACAGGCAACTTTGGGCTCTGATACCATCTGTTGCGACCTCGGATCGTTAAGGATCCTAAGTCCCCGTGATTAACATGCTAGTCCCTGGATCAATAGCTAGCACTTCACAGTCGATGAATATCATGTAAAACACAAGTCATTATTACACGAATAATCCAGAGTATAGTTATTACAACTTTCATAGCTTATAGCTAGCTCAAATAAAACAGCGGAAACTAAGTAAAACTTGAGTCCATCAACGCCTCAGGCCAGCCGCGTGAAGACCCGCGATCCCTACGCACCTTTCAATCTTCGGATTCTGCACATAAGATGTGCAGCCAACAAGTTGGGTCAATACTTTGAATGTATTGGCAAATTACACCAAGGAAAGAGTAAGGCTATCACTACATGTAAGGCTAAGAGTAGGCTCTGGGGTTCATTTGCATAAAGCCAATTTTATCAATGTAATAAGAAAATAGGAAGAAAGTTTTCCCTACTTTGTAAACTTTGATAAATAGTATAGGGTCGAATGGAACACGTGGATATTACTCACCAAGTGCCCAATCAACCTAGCACTTGGATATTACGCACCAAGTTCCCAAAATCCCGCCCAACGGTGATATTACTCACGCCTTGGGGTTTATAAAATGTTAAGTTTGGAAAAGTGAGAGGAAGATCTTTCAGAGGCTCCATCCTTCAGATGCTCAAAGTTGTTCTGTTTCCGTGAACACGGCTGATCGATCAGATTGTAATACTCCCGAGAGGTTGTGAACTTCCCCCCCAATCCACAATCAAGTCCTTTTACAAACAAGACCATGACGAAGCCTTCCCTTAGTAGCCCCTCTACCAGCTGGATCCAACCGTGCCAAGAACCTCCAAATGTTGGTACCGCGGTGAGGTTTCCCACTAAGTAGTAAGCCAAGACAGAGCCCATATGTATTGTGGTTGCACGGGAAGCTTCTGAATTCTGAAACATGGCAGACTTCTTTGATTCCTGGGCGGCCGTCCTCCACCAAAAATCCCACTCGTTGTCCCGACAACCATTCCGCCCAGAAGAAAACTTAGTTTTATTTTGATGGGGTTTTGCAGAAGAAAAGTTCGCTCGAGAGAGCTCTAATACTTAGAAAATTTTGAGTCTTTCGAACCCCCCAATGGTACTTAATATATATATATAGCATAGCAAGTAATACTTAGCAAAAATAGGGAAACCTAATAGGACGGAAATTCCTAAGTATAGAGCTATCATGGCATGCTACAAAATCATCGTACTTGCAAAATATTTTCAAGTAGATCTACCAAAACAATCCTACACATGCATACTACTATTTTGAAGAGCAGAACATGCATAGTATTCAAAACTGGGACATAAACATGAACAAGTGGTGTAACTTGCCTTGATCGGAGCAGCAATCTACACAACAGTACTCTGCAGCGCACTCCGAGCAATCTAACGAAACAAACATGGACCCAATCACAATTTGCACCAAACAAAGTCATGAAGTCGAATATGCTTGCATGCAACATGGTAATATGCAAGGATGGATTCGATTTTGACCAAGAGTTTTATTTAGGGGTGTTGTTGAGTTGGGGATGTCATTAGAATCGATTCCCCACAGATTTTAGGTATTTTGGGTTAAACCCTAAATATCCAAGCTCTAAACTAGATCTACAACTCCCATCTACCTCGAGACTGATCTGAACACCCTAAGCATGATATGACAATTTTCTACAGAAGGTCTTGTCGATATAAAGCCAACGCAACAAGAATCAACTAAAACGGAGCTACGGATAATTTTCTAGAATTTAAATACTCTAATCTAAACTTTAAACCCTATTGCAAGATTTCTGTGGCAAAACAGCAATATTATTGTAGATCTGTGTTCTACTCGAAAATATGAATCCAACGGTATATTATACACAATTTTTGGACTAATATTCGAATTACTATGGATTTTCCAAGATTGGAGTAATTTCTGCCTATTTTAAAAGAAAAACAAAAAGGTGGCCAGCTACGCGGCGACACATGGTGGCTCGGGATTGGCCAGCGGGGCAGCGTGACGCCGACGCGGTGACGACGCGGCGATGACGCGGCGGGTGCCATGCGGCGCGACGCGATTGGCCGATATCGGTTCGGTGCGGCCAGTCAATTTTGGCCGTCGGATCGCGATCAAACGGACGGGGGGGGGGGGGGGGGGGGCAGAGAACTCACCGGCTGCGACGACTTGATAACGACGATGATGGTGATGGCGGCGGTGCGTTAGTGGCGAGGTACAGCGGCGAGGTGGTGTTCCACCGGCCCGGTGAAGTAGACGAAGGCGAGGGGCTCCTCGCTGTGGATGCATTCCCGGGGACGGCGTCGGCTCCTCCTTCCCGAGGTGGGGGCGGGCGGCGGCTGGAGGCGGCGGAGTCCGGTGGATCTCCAGCGAGCGATTGGCGGCGGCTCGGTGGGGGTGGAGTAGAAAAAAAACTAGGGTTTTGGGAGGCGTGCGGAGGGGCTTTAAATACGCGGGTTTCTTGGCGCGGGGGCTACGGAGTCCGCTCCGATTCGGCCGGAGGTGGTTGCCGACGCGACGGCGTCTGTGTCCGACCTAGACTCGACGGAGGGGAGAGGGGTGACGGGCGGGGCCCGCCTATCGCTGGCTGCAGGCGCGGGGGCGGGCTGGCGACTGGTGGCGGTGTTGGGCTGGCCTAGCCAGGCGTTCGCGATAGGCGCCACTCGCTCGCGGGCGTGCGTGGTGAGTAAAAAAAGGAGGGCTGGCCCGCCTAGGTTAGACTTCTCTTTTTTTTATTTTTTTTATTTTCTGTTACACTATTTGTCTAATAACTTTTGCAAATGGACACCAAAATAAGCGAAATTTGTTTCTAAAATTTTGTAAAATGAAGAGGGTTAGAGTAGGACTATAAAATAACACTTTTGCAAGTGTTTTGGTGGTTCAAAAGGGTTTTACCCCTTTTAGTCTATATATGACTATGAGGTTTAAGAGGAAATATCTATGCAGTTTTTATTATGCGATGCCATGATGCAAGGATATGATGCATGCTTCTAGTAACATCTGAAACTGCAAAACTTGGGATGTTACAAGGTCACCTTGACATAATTGACTCAAGGAAATACACCAAGGATTACTTGTTTAAAACAAGAGCAGAATATCACAACAACATTGGACCAATCAAGGTTAGAACATTACTTTCATATTAATCTTCCAACTGCACTATTTTCAATACTGATCAATAAATGTTGCATTTCATGAAAACAACTTAAAAGAATAGATGAACTTATTAAAGCGGCATATCCTAATCACAATTTTCCAGAATTCGCAGAGAAGTTCAACGAAGCAAAGTTCCCTAGGTGTCCAAAGCAAACACAGAATGAGTGTGCTTACTCGATCCTAAGAAGTATACAGTGGTACAATGGAGACACGATAAAATTCAACCAAGAAGAGGCAAGTCGCGTTGTTTATGGTACAATATAATCTGCTTCGTATTTTTTCTATTGGCAACATACGTTCAAAACATACCGATTTCCTGTTTGTTGAACAGATCTCCCTTCCGCAATGAGAGAAGAATTTAACTACAAGATGATATACGAGATAGAAAACGATCTACTTGATGAACTTCCTGAAGTATTGAGAGTATTCAGACCTACCGTCAATGAGAAGGACATCCCCGACTAAAGATGTTAATTAGATTGATACTTGTAATAATATTAATACACTAGGTTGTTCGGTAAATCTATGTAAATAAAATATTTATTATATTTAAGATGTTTGTATGTATCAATATGCTAATAATACAGGAAACTAATATATGCACTTTGAATGTACATGGACAGGCCCTGCATGTGTATTGTGTATGCACTGCTTTCCTATTTTCATAAAATACATGTGTGCACGGTGCAACGTAAGGTGCCATGACACTACACTGAACATGCATTAAACTACACCTACAATACAAACAGAAACGACCTGCCTATGAAACAGGTATGCACTCCCTTACTATGGTCCATAAAATTACTGTGTGTACGATGTCAGTTAACGTGCCAAGGCAGTATAGTGACCGTGAAATGCATTGCTCACCCAATGCACATTGAATTGAAACTGCCTGTGCAACACGTATGCACTGTGTTATTATGGTCCCCGACTGAAGTTGTTGTGAGAAAGGTTCAGCATAAGGTGCCATGACAATGCATTGATCATGCAATGCACACCAACTACAATTCACAGTGACACGCATAGCCTATGAAGCCGATAGTACACTGCGTTCCTAATGTGCAAAATAAGGTGCCACGGTAGAGTAACAACCGTGCAATGCACTACACCTGTAACAAATAGTGATACGCACTGCCTCCAACATAAATATGCACTGCGGTCCTATGCTTCTTAAAGATGCTTTGCGAATGGGAAAAGATAAGTTGCCGCGGCAGCGTAGTGACCGTGCAATGCACTTCACCTGCAGCGCACTACACCTGTACCTGCAATACACTGCACATAATAAATAAGTATGCACTATGTTCCTATGGTTCATAAAGGTACCGTGCGTATGGTTCAAAATAAGGTGCCAAGGCAGAGAAATAACCATGAAATGTGCACTGCACCTAAAATTTAAAGTACCACGCACTGCACCTGTAACAAATACTGACACCCACTGCCTCTGAAATAACTATGCACTGTAGTGCTATGCTTCTTAAAGCAGCTTTGCGATCGGTGTAAGATAAGGACCCGCGACAGTGCACTGACCGTGCAATACACTGCACCTGCAACGCACTACACCTGTAACTGCAATACACTGCACCTGACAAACAAGTATGCACTTCGTTCTTATGCTTAGTTAAATTATCGTGCGTATGGAGCAAAATAAGGTGCCAAGGCAGAGAAATAACCGTGTAATGAACTGCAACTAAAATTTACAGTACCACGCACTGCTTGTTAATCATGTACGCACTACATCGATGTCATCCATGAAACTGCTATGCAAACGGTTCAAAATATTGAAACTGCTGTGCACCAGGCGCACTGCATTCCGTCTACACTGCCTATCCTATCTACCGTTAACTGCATAAAACGGAAGTACACAAAGGGTTTCGTTGAAATAATTAGCATTATAGTCTCTTTGTATAAAACGAAGCGACGCAACCTATCTATTTAAGAACTCCTTTTCCAACTTCCTCTAAAGCTCGTTCTCGTTTCTGCCACCGCCAAGAAACCAACTCCTAGCCGAACTTCTGCCGCTGCCTTCAACGAAAGATCATCGATTCACCACTCCCGTGTCTTCGGTAAGCAACCAACATCGTTTAATTTTCTAGTAAATCGTTTACATTGTACAAATATTAGCAAAAACGTTTGCGTGCTTATATTCCTCCAGATCTAAATCAATGTACTGAGATTTATACTATCTAGATTTTCACAAATATGAGTCCATTAGTATGAGTTAAAGATAGAACAAGATATATCTATATGATGTTGAACTAACACTAAAGTTCTTATACTTTTTTTAATCGTATGATGAGAATTTTCATTTGTTTAATTTGACAAACATCAATAGTAGTTTAATTACTAGATTAACCCTACTTATTAGTTCCAGTCTAAACGAACCATATCTACAGAATCAGATTATTAGAAGTAGCATAATTACAAAATATAAGAAAAATTCTAGGCACAAATTATAAATTATTTTATATATGTATAGACATTTAATAACACACAATTATTTTTATTGCAGAACAAATGGTGCCATGTCAAGTTTTTTCAGTCACTGTGGTAAAAATTTAGGATATTCAGGCTCAGAGTTCATTGTTCGTCTCGTAGAAGGCCGGTTCGAGCATTCACTGGTATGTATACACTACGTTTCAATATATATAAATCCATTTCTTAATATTTGTTAACATAATAGTCCTCTCCTTCACTATATCATTCCACAGACTATACCATACAATCTAAGGTTGCAATTCAATGACATAACTGTACTTGGAGTGGAATTCCAAGCTCTTGGAAAAACATATTATGTTGAAGTCCACAAAGAACGCACAATTACTCGCATTACAGGTCCAGGTTGGACAAGGTTCGTCACAGAAAACAGGATCGGCGTAGGAGCACACCTATTCTTTTCATTAGGAGCTCTAGGTCCAAAGATCACTGTGATATATTTGGATTCTGAAGAAGATAACAGCAGCAGTGATGATGAAAACAACAATGTCCAAGTGCTTAATTCTACAATTTTTTCCAAGACATACACCCTTACAGATTCTGAGGATATTACTTATTCGATATCTTCCCCTCAGCCAATTCATTTGTAGGGTTGCCATTTGTGACTCGTTTGACAAAAAAAACATTAAACAACACAATATGGTATGTTTCTAAATTTAACTTTATTTATTTATTTATTG
>OU342743.1:339380651-339472164 GCA_910589775.1 Avena eriantha | reverse complement strand
GTGTGTTCTTTTCATAAACCACATATGTATCCACCAGAGTCATTACATGTGCGTTATTTTCATGAACCACAAGGATCCACCGGTGTCATTACATGTGTGTTCTTTTCATTAACCACAGCTAGAGTCATTGCATGTGTGTCCTTTTCACAAACCACATATGGATCCAGCAGAGTCATTGCATGTCTATTCTTGTCACAAACCACATGGATCCACCAGAGTCATTGCATGTGTGTTATTCTCATAAAACACATGTGGATCCACTACTGTCATTGCATGACTTTTCTTTTCACAAACAACATGAATCCACTAGAGTTCATTGAATGTGTGTTATTTTCACAAACCACATATGGATCCACCAGTGTCATGTGTGTTCTTTTCATAAACAAGAGCTAGAGTCATAGCATGTGTGTTCTTTTCAAAAACCACACATGGATCCACCAGAGCCATTGTATGTGTGTTATTTTTATAAACCAGAAGGATCCACCAGTGTCATTGCATGTGTGTTCTTTTCATGAGCCACAACTAGAGTAATTGGATGTGTGGTCTTTTCACAAACCACATATGGATCCACCAGAGTCATTGAATGTGTGTTGTTTTCACAAACCAAATGGACCCACCCGTGTCATTGAATGTGTATTCTTTTCACAAACCACATATGGATCCACTAGTGTCATTGCATGTGTGTTCTTTTCACAAACCACATATGGATCCACCAATGTCATTGCATGTGTATTCTTTTCATAAACCACGGCTAGAGTCCTTGCATGTGTGTTCTTTTCATTAACCACATATGGATCCACTAGAGTCATTTCATGTGTGTTATTTTCATAAACCACATGGATCCACCAGTGTCATTGAATGTGTGTTCTTTTCACAAACCACATATGGATCCACCAGTGTCATTGCATGTGTGTTCTTTTCATTAACCACACATGGATCCACTAGAGTCATTGCATTTTATTCTTTTCATTAACCACAGCTAGAGTCTATCCATGTTCGTTATTTTCATAAGCCACATGGATACACTAGAGTCACTGCATGTGTTTTCTTATCCTAGACCAACATTAAAGTCATTACATGTGTGTTCTTTTCATAAACCAGATATGGATCGACCAGAGTAATTGCACGTGTGTTATTTTCATGAACCACATAGATCCACCAGTGTCATTGCATGTGTGTTCTTTTCATGGACCACGACTAGAGTCATTACATGTGTGTTCTTTTCATAAATCACATATGGATCCACTATAGTCATTGCATGTGTGTTATTTTCATGAACCACATGGATCCACTAGTGTCATTGCATGTGCGTTCTTTTTATTAACCACACCTACAGTCATTGCATGTCCGTTCTTTCACAAACCACATATGGATCCACCAGAGTCATTGCTTGTCTGTTCTTTTCATAAACCACATGGATCCACCAGTGTAATTGAATGTGTGTTCTTTTCACAAACCACATCTGGATCAACCACTGTCATTCCATATGTTCTTTTCATTAACCACATATGGATCCACTAGAGTCATTGCATGTGTGTTCTTTTCATTAACCACATCTAGTGTCATTGTATGTTTGTTCCTCTCATAAAGCACATATGGATCCACTAGAGTCATTGCATGTGTGTTCTTTTTATTAACCACATCTAGTGTCATTGCATGTGTGTTCTTTTCACAAACCACACATGGATCCACTAGTGTCATTGCATGTGAGTTGTTGTCCTAAACCAGCACTAGAGTCATTGCATGTGTGTTCTTTTCATAACCACATATGGATCCACCAGAGTCATTGCATGTGTGTTATTTTCATGAACCACATGGATCCACCAGTGTCATTGCATGTGTGTTATTTTCATAAAGCACAACTAGAATCATTGAATGTGTGTTCATTTCACAAACCACATATGGATCCACTAGAATCATTGAATATCTGTTCTTTTCATAAACTACATGGATCCACCAGAATCATTGCATGTGTGTTCTTTTCACAAACCACATATGGATCCACCAGTGTCATTGCATGTGTGTTGGTTTCATAAACCACAGCTAGAGTCATTGCATGTATGTTCTTTTCATTAGCCACATACGGATCCACTAGGAGTCATTGCATGTGTGTTCTTTTGATTAACCACGGCTAGAGTCATTGCATGTGTGTCCTTTTCGTAAACCACATATGGATCCACAAGAGTCATTGCATGTCTGTTGTTTTCATAAACCACATGGATCCACCAGTGTCATTGAATGTGTGTTCTTTTCATTAACCACACATGGATCTACTAGAGTCATTGCATGTTTGCTATTTTCATTAACCACAACTAGAGTCTTTGCATGTCTGTTGTTTTCATAATCCACATGGATACACTAGAGTCATTGCATGTGTGTTCTTATCCTAGACCAGCACTAGAGTCATTGCATGTGTCTTCTTTTCATAAACCACATATGGATCCACCAGAGTTATTGCATGTGTGTTATTTTCATGAACCACAACTAGTCATTGAATGTGTGTTCTTTCCACAAACCACATATGGATCCACCAAAGTCATTGCATGTCCGTTCTTTTCATAAACTACATGGATCAAACAGTGTTATTGCATGTGTGTTCTTTTCAGAAACCACATATGGATCCACCAGAGTCATTGCATGTGTGTTATTTTCATGAACCACATGGATCCACCAGTGTCATTGCATGTGTGTTCTTTTCATGAGCTACAACTAGAGTCATCGCATGTTTGTTATTTTCATAAACCACATGTGGATCCACTAGAGTCATTGCATGTGTGTTATTTTCATGAACCACATGGATCCACCAGTGTCATTGCATGTGCGTTCTTTTCATTCACCATAGCTCCAGTCATTGCATGTTTGTTCTTTTCACAAACCACATATGGATCGACCAGAGTCACTGCATGTCTATTCTTTTCATAAACCACATGGATCCACCAGTGTAATTGAATGTGTGTTCTTTTCACAAACCACATATGGATCCACCACTGTCATTGCGTGTGTGTTCTTTTCATTAACCACAGCTAGTGTCATTGCCTGTTTGTTCCTTTCACAAAGCACATATTGATCCACAAGTGTCATTGCATGTGTATTCTTTTTCACAAACCACATATGGATCCACAATTGTCATTGCATTTGTGTTCTTTTCCTAAACCAGCACGAGAGTCATTGCATGTGTGTTCTTTTCATAAACCACATATGGATCCACCATAGTCATTGCATGTGTGTTATTTTCATGAACCACATGGATCCACCAATGTCATTGCATGTGTGCTCTTTTCATAAAGCACAACTAGAGTCATTGAATGTGTGTTCTTTTCAGAAACCACATATGGATCAGCCAGAGTCATTGCATGTCTATTCTTTTCATAAACCACATGGATCCACTAGTGTCATTGCATGTGTGTTCTTTTCACAAACCACATATGGATCCACCAAAGTCATTGCATTTGTGTTATTTTCATGAACCACAAGGATCCACCAGTGTCATTGCATGTGTGTTCTTTTCATGAACCACAACTAGAGTCATTGAATGTGCGTTCTTTTTATAAACCACCTATGGATCCACTAGAGTCATTGTAGGTGTGTTATTTTCATGAACCACATGGATCCACCAGTGCCATTGCATGTGTGTTCTTTTCATGAAGCACAACTAGAGTCATGGCATGTGTGTTATATTCACAAACCACATATGGATCCACTAGATTCATTGCATGTTTGTTCTTTTCATAAAGCACATGGATCCATCAGTGTCATTGCATGTGTGTTCTTTTCACAAACCACATATGGATCCACTAAAGTCAATGCATGCGTGTTCTTATCCTAAACTAGCACTAGAGTCATTGCATGTGTGTTCTTTTCATAAACCACATATGGATCCACCAGAGCCACTGCATATTTGTTATTTTCATGAACCACATGGATCCATTAGTATCATTGCATGTGTGTTCTTTTCATGAACCACATCTAGAGTAATTGCATGTGTTTTCTTTTCATAAACCACATATGGATCCACCAGAGTCATTGCATGTCTATTATTTTCACAAACAACATATGGATCCACTAGAGTCATTGCATGAGTGTTCTTTTCACAAACCACATATGGACACAGCTAGAGTCATTGCATGTGTGTTCTTTTCATTAATGACATGGATCCACTAGATTCATTACATGTTTGTTCTTTTCATTAATGACATATGGATCCATGTGGTTTATGAAATGAACACTCATGGTGGCCATTAGATCGCATCTAATGGTGGCCGTTAGATTGCACCTTCTAGAAGGCCCGCCCCCATGAAGAACTAGTTGTGTGATCCGATTGTTGCAAACCCTTCGATTGGGGTGCGTGGATGAAGGTTCTTCATAAGAGCGATCCGCGAGTAGGCTGTTCTACGACATGATTGGCCGCGCTTACATTTTACTTATATTAGTATTATTTCAACTCCCATATAGCCTACTAGTAATATCATATAGCTTGTGAGTGTGCACGTCTACTCCACAACCCCCTCCTCCACCACACATCACCGTGCCCGGATGGCGCCCTCGACTTTCGTGCGTCGTACCCGGACAAGAGGCGCTGATTCTCAGGTCGCTACCTTCATGCTAAGAAATCATTTATAAGCTTTTGAATTTATCTTACATACTCCTGCTATTTGCCGATCTAACTACCGATCTTTTATCTGATTTCTCGACATACTACAGATGTCGAAGATGCTGCAGCCCAAGAATCTGGATATCTTTGCTCGCAACATCCCAGCGACGTTCCCGCTCGTGTGCTCCCACCTAGGATGCTTTTGTCATTACTCCTACCACGAGCTCCCGCTCCACAAGCTCGCGTGCTCCTGCACGGAGCCGGGCTGCAACTACATCGGCCCGCCGGCAGAGCTCGTCATCCACCTTACAAAGGAGCACTTGAATGAAGTGATTCAGATCTCATATGACCACGCCCAACTTCTCCAAGAGCAGGTGTTGTTCACTGACTCGGCATGCCGCTGGCTAATTTTCTAGGGGGAGGATGACTATTTTTGTCCTGACCATCACCGCCGTTGTTTCGGGAACCAAAACTGGGCCCACTTCATGTGTGCGGTATGCGTCAGGTCGGTCTCGATCACCTGGCCCCTATACATGGTGCGCATGTGGGCGAATGCCCAGCCGCCGTCGTCCGATAGCATTCTTGTGCTAGCCAAGGCGCCGAGCTACCAGACGCCACGGGAGGTGGAGTATACGGACCTAAGGTCGATCCTATGTGTGCCATATCAGTACCTTGTTGGTGCTGAACCGAACTTGCAGATGCATTTCTACATTTGTATCGAGAAGACCGACAGGGAATTGTAGTACTTATGTTATCCTTACTTTTAGACTTAAGCGATTCTTCTCAGGTGCGTAGAGCATACATGTTGTGCGAATGTACCCCAGTTGTAGTTTTTTAGTACTCCTTAATAATTCAACGAGTTATTGGTCACATCATCCTGTTGTTGTCATGCTGCAAAGTCCGCTTGCTCTGGACAGACTAGCAATACCGCGTGCTCCCACATGTCAGTGTCACGTGTTTCGTGGGCCCAACTTCCAGTGTCACGTCCCCCTTACTTCACTTCCTTCCCCTCGAAGCCACTGTCCCCACTTCTCTTCCATCCTGCCACTACCGTCTGATGGTTGTAATCTGATTTTCGTTGGATTGTTTACATGTAATCTACATGGATAATGCAGCATGCAAATGGCACAAACACAATTTCTAAATTGGAAGCACTTACACGCTGCTATTGCACATATTTCTCCATATAGCTTGCCAAACCCATTACAATAATTGTACTCGCACTAAACATAACCGAAATTGCAACTAGCCTAAACAACATCTAAACCCACATCACAGCGTTGCCGTTAGAGTCCACCTCGATTGGTGATAGCACCGTGCCATTCCTAGCGACATCCACTCCTGCCATGGCTTGCCCTTCGCCAAGGAGGCAACAATGGCGTTCTACATTGCTTCATCCCCGTCGTCCTCCACATCGGAATCGACAATGACGAAGGGGACGGGGTTGGCATGGGACGAGCCCCGTCGCGCCTGGCGGCTCCTGCTCGAGCTTGATGTTGCATTAGTCCTTCTACAGGTAGGAGGGGCCGCACTCGGAGATGTAGCGTCGTCACTCCGCTCAAGAAACCATGACCATTTGGTACTGCGATGGTAGGATCTTGGGGTGGATCCACCACGGCGAGCCCGACCATGAGCGGTGGAGCAGATGGATCTGCCAGCACGAGCCATGACAAGTTCCGAGGGAGTAAGAGTGTGGGACAGGCGTGTCTGGTTCCTAAGCAAGGCCTCCCAGTGATATGTACGCGAGCAAGGTGCCAAAAAATTCGTCTAATGCGTGCGAGAGGTCCTTTGAACCATGAAGGCGCGAGGTTTGGTTGACAAGTCCACATGGGTCCCCCACCTATCAGCCGAATGTGGACAATAGGATCCTACCCAAGTTATTAAGTGGGGATAAATCACGCTTCACCAAGCCACTAGTCTAACATCCAAAGTCTCCTCTTTCCTCTGCCCTCGCTCCCCTCACTCATGGCTCGCAGCTCATGCAGTTCGTCTCGGGCGGAATCAGGGTCGGCTCAACGCTATCAGGAGGGTGTCCCATCAGGTACCGGAGGATCCCTACTATTACTACCTCGATATGCTGTGTTTGTGTGGTGAGAAGATGCCGAGATGGATTTCGTGGACCAACGAAAATACTGCAGGAAAATTCAACAACTACAGCATCAGAGCGGTAAGTTCCAACTGTAGGTACAATGGTAACCCGGATCTAGAAAGCGTAATGTAATTCTTTTTTGGTTTCCTTTGATCGACTTCGCATGAAGGGAGGGGAACTGGCTGACAAGTTTGTATGGATCAAAAAGACACTGACAGGTTTTCACAAAGAGCTTGTTCAAGATCTGTGTGATGCTGTGTGGGACAAGAAAGAGGAGATTCGTGCGTTGGAGTGAGAGATACGGGAGCTTCGCCACATGTAGGGGAGGCAGGAGCAGAGAGGTGGTGAGACAGATGGGCTCAAGGTTAGGCCAGATAATGGAATCAATTTCCTCCTTATCTGGGCATTAGTTGTTGCCTTTGAAGTTTATGTTGCCATGTCGTTGTCCAGCAGCTGAAATAAGTTGCTGCTTCGTGGAGTGTAGCTGCCAGCTTAGAACTTGTTTTTCACCTCAGAACCTTATCATAAGTGTAATGCCAATAGCATGGATTTATTAAGCGCCTATAAATAATTCATGTATGTGCTACTAACATCCATCCATTTTAGAGACCCCTTAACCGCTTAGCTATCACGGTCCCGGTGGTGCGATTGTTCAGATAGTAGTGGCATAGTCACAATTTCGGATTCAACTAGTGGCCTCGGCCATATCCGATCTTGAAGTCGCGATACATTTTACTCCGAGTATAGGAGGCCTGACAAGTTCCACGCACACAACTCCAGATTTTAATCGAACTACATATATAGGTTCATGTTCAATACATTATTAGGCTTCTACACTGCTAGCCTTCTTCCTCTGCCTGGGTGCCAACTTTCTTCCTCTTGCCTTCACGTCCACTGGCTTCTTCATTTCCTGCCTTCATCCTCTTCCTAGGTGCCAATTTTCTTACCTTCACGTACCCTGCATCTCCGGGTCGAGGGAAGTTAGGCCAATCAGCACCAGAATCGTGTCCAGCATCATCATTCCACTTGTTTTGGTTTTCTTCCCGTAGAAAAATCACTGAGTGGGCTATCTTGTTTCTTACCTTCCGGTTCCTGTAAAAACAAGTGCAGGGATTACTACCTTATATCTACAGACTATTTTTTTTGAATGTACCATCTCAGACCTTGGTTTGGGAGCATTAAGGGGACAGCCCGCCGCGCTATGTCCTACAAGATGGCATGTCTTGCATATGTTTTTTGCCCTTCTTGCTAGCACAGAAAGCCGAACCCTTCTTCTCGAGAAATTCTTAAACCTATTCACCTGAGGTCTTCCTCTGTCCTTTTTGTAACTGGCTGGCAAAGCTCAAAACTCAGTTGGACTTGAGGCCACTGAGATGGGTCTATACATGGCTGGACGGATCCAGCGTACACAGCTCTGAACTTTTCCATAGAGTAGTAACCTGACAAATACTGATCCAAATGTGGTAGAGTTATTTTCTTCACCAAGAAGGCCAAGGCGTGGTCGCAAGGTTTCCCCATATGTTGCCACTCTAAGCAGGTGCATTCTCATAGCTGGATGTTCACAACATCCCTTTTGCCACTCTTGGACATATCGACCACCTCACAGCTGCTACAAGTTGACGGGAGAACCCTAAGATGAGCAAGTCCTCGACTTCTCTTGTAAAGTTGCTGTACAACTGGCAGTATCATATGTTCTCTAAGTCTCCTACTAATCTCTCTCCTGATATTTAACAACTTCATGATCATACCACGTACGTTGTCCATCAAGATATGAACAGGACACACTTTTATGTCCTTCACCTAGTCATTTACGCATTCTGCAAGGTTGTTGTTTATGTAATCAACTTTGATGTCAGGGTTGAATTGACTCCTCTTCCATAGCTCCGAATGATGGACGGCTAAGTACTCCAGAAGTTTAGGGGCTTCCGCAAAAATCTTGTTCATGAAATATTCGCTGCTACTAGCTTTTTAAGCTCTAGCAGCAGGAAACATGTAACAAAATACGATGCATGCATAGTGTGAGTACAAGTTGATCATCATATGGGCATGTCATTCTCTACCTTCAGCTCGCGGGAACACCTCCTTCACTACATTTGTCAGCCATTTGCATCCATCCGTGGATATAGCCACTGGATCCATGTGGCCTATTGATCTCCTGAGCTGCCTCATAAACCAGATCCTGTTTTCCTCTGTTTCTGTTTCAAATAGCCCGAATGCCACTGGGAACATCCAGTTGTGACCATCAAGTGTTGTGTTTGATGGTAGGCAGCCTTTCCATTTGCTAGTTAAGACAATGTTGTCGACACTCAAATATGGCCTATAGCCGTCCTTGAATCCCTGGATGCAAGGTTTAAGCGCCATGAAAAGTCTTTTGAAATAAATTTTACCATGTACTGATTCAGTGTCAATCTCCACAACACTCCCCGGACACCTTGCTTGTACCTCCACCTTGAAGTTGTACAGCATCCTGAAGCTATTGGTCCAATCCCCGTGCAAGACCCTTAGAGCTTTCACTTTACCTTTCCAAACCGTGTAATACGGTAGGACAATGTTGTATTTAGAACCTACGCTAGTCTGAATATTCTTCGCAGTCTCCAAAGGGTTACCCTTTAGTATAGACATAGCTTGTATAGCCACCCACTCCGTATCAGCCATTGAGGATTTTAGTTTGCTTCTTGTTGGACACATGTCTGGAGGGCCCATTTTGTTCACTTGCAACAAAGGTTCATTTAAAAGATAAGCGGAGTCGACTCATTGCTAGAAAGATCTTGCACAAAAATTTTAGTTATAGAGTGAAAAGAGAGAAAGTTCTAATGGTTTGCTGCATTCATTGCCCCAGTACCCTAATTGCCTTCAACGCAGGTAAGGCTCTTGTTGTGATCCTCTAGGGACAATGTACCTCGACCTGTCCATTCATCCACGTTACCCTACAAACGGCCTCATACCTCTAGGCAGTATTCTTTAGTCGATGAACGTCGAACTCCCCTTGATACAAAAAATCCGGAATGACATCCTGAACTCATGCATGCTCCTGAACTCGATGTCGACCGAAATTATAGGATACTCATGGTCATGTTTCATTTCTTCTACTTCAACACTCAAATCATCGACTGGAATGGCAGCCTCATCATTAAGTTCCTCGTCAATTTCATCATCACCAGATTCTTGATCATCTACAGTGCACTCTTCTTCATCTGATTTAGAATCTTGGTCATCATCTCTAATGCCTAGTACTACACACATCATATTGACTCCCATGGGTAGGGATGCACCATCATCTCCACCCGGATAGACCGGAACATTGCCCCAATCTACGTCACCAGCAACTCTGTTTTCTCCCAGACACTCGGTTGGTTCTGCTACAACCACATGGGGTGGTCTTACATTTGCACGCATCCCAGGTTCTTTAGTAGACAAACAATAGTCAGAATCTATTTCATCTTGACTGTACATAATCCTTTTTCTCTTCTTGTGTATATCCTCCTTCATGATGTAATCTTTCCTGATGGTATCAGTAGGGCTTGACATCTATGTTCCGTTCCCCATCGAACTAGGCTTTTTCCTACTGCTCTTGGGTGTGATCTCCTTCTTGCTTCCCCTCACGGGTGTTGGCTCCAGGGTGCTGGCATTATTTCCTGACCTTTGTGATGTGTTCTTCTTCGAATTAGCCCTTTTGTTGCTACTATTGGGTGTCTTCTCCTTTGTGCTGGCATTATTTCCTGACCTCAGCGGCGTGTTCTGCTCCAAATTAGCATTTTTCTGCTACCACTAGGTGTGGTAGCCTCCATGCTGGCCATCTTCGCCTTTTTGCTACCACTCCTGGGAGTTTTCACCACTATGCTCGCCCTCTTAGCGTTTTTGCTGCTACAATTCGGTGTGGCATTTTGACTGGATCTCAAGGGTGTACTCTGCGGCGTGGTGCCTTTTTTCGTGCAACTCTTGGGCGTCCTCTTCTCTAGCATGGTCTCCTTGGTGATGTTCTTCTTCGGGGTGCCCTCTCTGGGGATACTCTTCCTGCTCCTCTTTATGACGCTCCTCTGTAAGGCTCTCCTCTGTTCAAAGCTACCCTAAGTCACACAATCCCCAGTGATTCCATGGATCAGGTCACACATGCCTTCTACAAGTCCATCATCTCTATTATCGAAATCCAGTTCCTCTCCAACCATTTGCACTATCAAGTGGATGTACACTTCAACTCTATAATGTTTCCTTGTAAACGGTACGACTAAATCACTGGTTTCTTTCAGTTCTATAGCCTTTTTGCTCCTGTAACCAAAATATACCAAATGTGCTACCTAGGAGGACCCCCATAGCACCTTCACACGTAATGATGCCATCAGGTCAGATAATTGTACCACTTTAGGATCGTATCTACCAAGGATTACATCAAACTCGTCATAGAATTTTTCTGTGCCATCATCTAATTTTGCAGTATACTCCTCGACACCGATACAAACGATTACTTTTCCATCATCAGGTTCTGCAGGATAGAAACCTCTGAGAGGTTCGAGATGTGGAGCGGCACCATTAGACCCAACCACAATGCCACCGTCGCCATCACCACCAGCATCATTAGCTAGAGCAACCTCGGTGGAAGTACGAGGACCAGGAGCAAGGCGAGGGCCCTTAGCAGCGGGAGCTACAATACTTGGTGGAAAGGTAGGGCCACGGCTAACGGCAGCCACAATAGGAGCATCTACTACCACGCCACATCAATGATCAGGAGCAGCTCCCACAACAACAGTGTTTCGAGTGGTAGCAGAGTCCAGACAATGAGCTAGCTCTAGACAAGCAGCTCGCTAAACCTGAGCACGGGTTCGAGGAGGACAAAAGGCAGCAGTCTTGGCAACAATAGTGGGAAGCCTCTGGAAGCCTTAGTTTGCTCAACAACGGTAGGGATTGGGTCAACAACGGCCAGATCAACAACAACACGGGGACGACCAGTACCAGCAGATTCCAGAGCAGGGGTTTGCACAACTTGAGCACGGTTTCAAGGAGGAGTACCACACAAGGCAGCGGTCTTGGCAACAATAGCGGGGCAGCCTCCGGAAGACTTAGTTTGCTCAATAGCAGCATGGATTGGGTCAGCAGCAGCCGGAGTAACAACACCACGGGGACAGCCAGTACTAGGAGATTCCAGAGAAGATTTTTGCACAATGGCAATATGGGGACTCCTACGAGGAGGTTGCCTGACAGAAGGATGGCGTGGACGAGGAACAATATTTTGCTCAACAGCAGCAGGGGTTTGAGTTAGACCACCCTAACCAGTAATAGCTGGGCGACTCCCAGTAGTAGGAGCTTCTACATCCAGTATTTTACAAATCAGCATAACCACACGAATCCCAACAAACTGTTTCATCCACCCAATTAGCTTACTGCCATACACTATAGGAACTGTGAAGCCTCGTTCATCCATGAAGCTGAACCATGCAGTCTGCTCTGGCCCCATTTCAGCATGTTCACACACATCAACAACCATACTAGGGATAGTGCATAAACTGCGCAGGTGCTACTTCCATCTTCAGACTACGAGTGTGATTCCACTTGCTCTTCTCATCTGCTAATTTAGTGTGGTAGCTGTAGAGAGTGACCACAACCGTGTATTTGGGTTCAGTGGAGATCATACTTGATAGAAAATTGGGGACAAAAGATAAAAATTGTTTGTCAGCGTTGTGATACCAAACAATTCTAGGTTCGATCTATCTCTGTAATGCCAATAGCCAGCTAGCAGTTATAGATAGTGCGAAAAGCAAAGAGAAAATTAGCTCACCCGCAATTAGCCAGAAGTACTTCTTCCTCGGCAATAGGATCTGCCATCCTTCGTGCTGCTCAGATCGTCGGTGGTAGAGGCGGGCTCGTCGGTGCACAAATTGTTTGTAGCTAGTTTTGAAATAAAGATATCGATCCCACAGGGAGCAGGAGTCTGCAGTCTAATAACTCTTTGAACTAAATACTGAAATAGTAATGCTAAATAACGTTCTAAGTAACAAGATAAAATGCGAGTTTTGTATAAAAGTTATTTTTGGGTTTTCAAATAAGAGAACAACAAGTAAACTAAAGTTGTAAGTAAACAAGAGCATGCAAGTATTATTACGAAAGTCTGAAAGATGATGGAAAGTGTTCTCCGGGAGTAGTGGATCCACCGCTAGTAATTAGAAATAGTGATCAAAATTATTATAATGATTAAGACCATTTATGACATGTGTGGGAGGAGCTCCATATATGGACGAATATCCAGCAACCGCTGCACACATCATCCTCATAACCACAGTAGACAGCAATCGACATCAATCGAATTACTGCGCTATTAAGGGATTTCTCCCCTGGCATGGATATGGCTTTATGAGTTCTCCTTGATTCCCCCAAGTTAGTACGTAAAGAATGACAATAGCTTTATAGTCACAGTAAGTGCTATCATAGTCATAGTAAGTGCTTTATAGTCACGTAAAGAATGGCAAGGTCGATGGAGTACCAGGAGGCCCACACCCCCTGGTGGCGCAGCTAGGGCTAGCCGCTCCACCACCAAGTGTGGCCGCCCTGGATCCCATCTTCGTCTCCCCTCTAGACTCCGTATTCCTTTTGGTGAAATATTGACTTGGGCTTTTGTCCGGTCCAATTCCGAGAATATTTCCTTACTAGCTTTTCTGAAACAAAAAACAACAGAAAACAGGCAACTGGCACTGTGGCATCTTGGTAATAGGTTAGTTCCAGAAAATGTGTAAAAATACTCCAAAGTGTGGACAAAACATAAGAAAGTAGATATAAAACAAGCATGGAACATCAAAAATTATAGGTACGTTTGCAACGTATCAACATCCCCAAGCTTAACCCCTACTCTTCCTCGAGTAGGTAAGTGATAAAAAAGAATAATTTTTGAGGTGACATGCACCATCATAATCTTGATCAAAGTATTTATAACACATTGATAGATGGGATCATACTACTTTAACATAGCATGAAAGATATAGTTCTAACAATAAGACATATCAACTATGTTATAACATGAAAAGGTACAAATAAAAGATTCATGAATAACAATGATTTCCAAGACGTTTGTTTGTTTCACATATAGAAAACATAATAAGAATGGTATTCAGCGTGTCCCTCATAGTGTAAAACATAAATGCATAGGACACCTTAAAAGTTCGTAAGGGTGACTAGATACAAATAGTTTAAGAACAAGCAATATCAAAGTACGAACCAATCAACAAATCTTGGGACAATGCACATTAAACTAGGAATGGCCACTATGCTCTCTCAATAGGTTCATAAAGATAGAAGATGGAGACTCAACATAAAAGTAAAAGAAAGGCCCTTC
The DNA here is from genome assembly GCA_910589775.1 of Avena eriantha. Lineage (NCBI taxonomy): Eukaryota > Viridiplantae > Streptophyta > Magnoliopsida > Poales > Poaceae > Avena > Avena eriantha. Next base: position 339,458,166 of record OU342743.1, on the reverse strand, counting down.
ATAGAAGGAAGAAGGGACTCAAGTCTCATAAAGAGCTTCCAAAAATTATGGTCCTTATTAGCTTTCAGCTCTCATTTCCCCTATCATAAGCATCGTTAGGTGGTTAAGGTTAAAGTGAACAAATATGAGGATATGCTTGCCAAGTTATAAGCTGAAAATCGCTTGCCCCTTACTTACGAGTACCATTCCTCACACTACTAAAGTTTAGTCACAAGTAAGTTCTTGTGTTCTTGTCATTGTAAGTACATGTGTATCATAGAGAACCGCCAACCGGGTACCCCTTGCCCGATGATACGGAAGAATCCCCATATCAAAATGACAAGGCAAGCAGACAATGAGCATCTTAGCATCCTTTTATTTCCTATTTGCATAGGCTTTTTTTCTTTTCTTTTTTTCTCTTTTTTCTTTCCTAGTTGCATACGATTCTTTTTTATAGAGGATGCTTCATAGATTGCTCACTATGGTTACGCTCCAAGTTTCCACCATGATTAGGCATGGATTAGACCAGCCGCCCAGGCGTTTCTCTAACACATATACGAACTCCATGAGCCTTACAAGCTCCCCTTTCATTTCACACCGCCGGGATCCATAAGCAAAAGAACATGATATCAACTAAATAAAGTGCAATGTTGAAAGCATGCCCCATGACATCATGGTTCTGCTAATCCACAACTTACAAAACGCAAGAATATACGCAACACAGATGGGCACAATGGTTCAAGTTAATTAAGTGTAAGAAACTAAAATGTGCCATCAAGTTCGTGAGAGCTTTAATTACTAATTTTCACATAACAAATTTAATTTGGAAGGTAGATAAAAACATGAATATACTTGGAATAGCAAAATGCTAATAGGTAGGTATGGTGGACTCTTGGGAATAACTTGGTTTTATTTGGAGTTGGATGCATGAGTGGAACTCATACTTGATATGGAGGCTAGCAAAAGACTGGGAGCGACCAACTAAAAGAGCAATAATGGCCATAATCATGCAAAGTGACAAAACATTATTGATTAAAGCATAAAATGATATTACAAGACAAAAACTAAATGATCATAGAGGCTATGATGACTTGGTATAGTATTAACATGGTGTGAGCATGCGCCAAGTCAACCTAAATAAAGCATCAAAGGAGAATACCACAATATTATGCTTTTATACACTAAAACAACGCATGATTCTTTCAAGGCATATTAAGTAATCTCAATTGTTTGTAACATGTCATGCTACAACAATAATCACTAAGCATAAAGCCAAATCAATATCAAGCATGCCATGATAAAGCCTAAGCCACACTAAAAAACAAGCTCCTTTTATACCACTTAAGCATGAATTTTCCTACTCTTTTCCAATCCAAATAAACTTATTTGAAGACTAATGTATGAATGTGGGGGTCCAACCAACTTATTCAAGGAAACTAAGCAAAAAAACTAAAAATGAAAACAAATATGCTCCAAGAACAACACAATTGTGCATGAAAAAATAAAAATGAAGTGTTTGGAAGAAACCCAAGATTTTTATTGATGAAGAAGGGGATGCCTTGGGCATCCCCAAGCTTTGACGCTTATACTTCTTGAATATTTCTTGGGGTGACACAGGTGGCATCCCCAAGTTTGAGATTTTGTCCATACTTCACCTTATCACATTACTCTTATGTACACTTTAAAATTTCCTTCATACAAAACTTCACACAATCTTCATTAGCAACATTAGTGTACTCAAGATAATAAGTCTTTTGGTTCAGTTTCAACACAAGTAAAACTTCCATTAAAACAAAAGCTAATGTAGTACTTACTTTTAAAAGTTCAAGAATTTTGGCAAGAACTCAAAGAGAAAGTGATTACGAGGCAAATGAAAATAATGGCAGAAATCTGTCAAAACAGACCAGTAGGTAAAGTGTTGAACTAATGAAAGTTAGATAACAACCTGGAGCAGAAGCACAAAAAATTACAGCTCAATCCGACATATAGAGATTTTTCACGTATTTTTATAGCGAAGCACAAAAATTTATTTCGGGACAGCAACTTTCCCAAATCTTACTTCTCTCTCATTAGAGGTTACTATTGGCACAAAAACCACACAAAAATGATAAGGAGAGGTTATTACCGAAGCAATAACTTCCAAGACTCAACAAAAGACTCCTAATGAAATTTGTGTTATCTCCCAATAAGTGCTTTTCTTTAACGCCTTTGAGCTAGGCATACGAAGCAAGAAAATAATCAAGTATTCTCAAATGAAGAAGAATTAAGAGCAAATTTTGTTTTAATAGGAGAGGCAAAACGAATCTTCTCTCTCTGCTTAGGGAAGTGTTCTATACCTTTCTTGAGTGGAAATTGATATTTAATGGTGCCTTCTTTCATATCAATAATGGCACCCACAGTTCTAAGAAAAGGTCTTGCCAAAGTAATAGGACAAGAAGCATTGCATTCAACATCCAAAACATAGAAGTCAACGGGGACATAGGCATTGTTAACCATAATAAGAACATCATTAATACTCCCCATGAGTTTATTTTTAGCATTATCATCAAGTTGGATATTTAAATAACAATCTTCCAACGGTGGTAAATCAAGCATTTCATAGATCTTTCTAGGCATAATAGAAACACTACTATCAAGATCACATAGAGCTTTGAGATCAAAATCATTCACTTTAATATTAATGATGGGTTCTCAACCATCTTCTAATTTCATAGGAATAGAAGCTTTATATTTCATCTTTTCATCTTTAATTTTTATGAGAGCATCAGTAATGTATTTTGTAAAGGCCATATTCATAGCACTATCATTAGGACTTTTAACAAGCTTTTGTAGGAACATAATTACTTCAGATATATTGCAACCATCAAGATCAAAATCATAATTATCATCTAAAGTAGTAGAGCTATTGTTTCCTATATTTCGAAGAATTTCAACATTTTTATTAGAAAAGGTTCCATTGGGTTTACTAGCTTCAACAGTAGTGGTAGTGATAGTAGAATTACTAATATTTCTAGCAATTCCATCTTCTCTTTCCCACTTAGCATGCAATTCAGCTAACAGTCTAACATTTTCATCAATTCTAACTTTTATGGCATTAGTAGTAGCAAAGGGATTTTCAATGATTTAGGTTTAGCAGGGATTTTATTAATCAAAGAGGATTGTGCTTCAGACAAAGATGATATATTTCTTTTAGCATTAGAAAGTTTTAATTGCAAAATAGGAATTCCCCTATTTAAACTCTCAAGTTGATGACTATTATTCTGCTCATATTGCATTTGCATAAAGTTTTTAGTGGCTCTTTCAACTTCTGATATTCTTTCTTCACTAGGTATTCTAGGTTTACCATGACAACCATAAGTATTATTTGGAGGATAAGGCTTATAATTGTTATTACCAAAATTATTCATGTAGGCATTGTTGCTGAAATTATTATTTCTGATAAAGTTCACATCAACTTGCTCTTCTTGAGCAACCAAAGATGTTAAGGGAACATGCTTTGGATCAATATGAGCTTTCCCATTAACAAGCATAGACATAATAACATCGATTTTCTCACTCAAGGAGGAGGTCTCTTCAATAGAATTTACCTTCTTACCTTGTGGAGCTCTCTTAGTGTGCCATTCAGAATAGTTAACCATCATATTATTGATACATTGCAAATTTATCTATAATTTTTGATGTTCCATGCTTGGTTTTATCCACTTTCTTGTGTTTTGTCCACACTTTGGAGTATTTTTCATATGATTTCTTGGAGTAACCTATTAACAAGAGCCACAGTGCCAGCTGCCTATTTCTGCTGTTTTTGGTTCCAGGAAAGTTAGAAAATGAATATTCTTTGGAATTGGACGGGACAAAAGCCAAGGTGCCTATTTTTCCAGAAGTCATTAGATGCCAGAATACGAGACGGAGAGGACCCAGGGGGCCACCACACCACCTGGCCGTGCGGGCCAGGCCTAGCCACGCCAGGGGGTGGTGTGGCCAGCCCAGGAACCCCCTCAGCCTCTCCTTTCGCCTATAAGATGCCCTCGGGATGAAAACCCTAAGTACCCGATCAAAAATCCATGAAAGAGTCTGTAGCCGCCGTCATCTCCATCCCTAGATCAGGAGGGATCTGAAGCTCTTCCCGGCACCCTGCCGGAGAGGGGAATTCACCCTGGTGGCCTTCTTCATCACCATGCAAGCCTCCCGTGTGATGCGTGAGTAGTTCATCCTTGGACTACGGATCCATGTAGTAACTAGATGGCTGGTTCTCCTCCTTTGTGCTTTCATGTCTAGATCTTGTGGGCTCCGTTCATGATCAAGATCATCTATTTGTAATTCTACATGTTGTGTTTGCGGGGATCCGATGGATATTGAGATGCTATTTCAGATTGATTATTGATTCTATCATGTCTTTGTTATTTGTGATTTTGCATGCTTTCCATTGTTAGTAGCTATCTTGGCCAAGTAGATGCTAGCAACTCCAAGAGTTAGTATTTATGCTCGATAGTGGGTTCATGCCTCTGGTAATCTAGGGAAGTGACAGAAATCTCTAAGGTACTAGATGTGATGTTGCTACTAGGGAGAAAACAACAATCCTTTGTTCATATAACAATCGTATTGTTTACTTTACACACAATTCGTAAAGCAATAATCTGTTGCTTGCAACTTAATACTGGAGGGGGTTCGGATAATAACCTGAAGGTGGATTATTAGTCATAGATGCAGTTGGATGGCAGTCTATGTATTATGTTGTAATGCCCAATCAAGTCTCAAAGGATTCAAGATGATTAGTATATGCATGTATTGCTTTCTAGATGTTTGTCAATTGCCCCACTGTAATTTGTTCACCCAACATGTTATCTATCCTAAGGAGAGCCACCTCTAGTGAACTATGGATCCCGGTTCTTTTCTTTACATACAATCTATAAACTGTTTACTGCTTTGTGTTTACTTTCTGCAAACTATTACTTCCTTCCATTCGATACGTTTAATCCTTTGTTTTCAGAAAAACACGGTGAGATTGACAACCTCATCGCAAGTTGGGGAAAAAGTTATGTGGTTGTGTTATGTAGGTCTCCACGTTGCTACTAGCACCGGTAGTGCGCCCTGCCAAGGCTCAGCTAGCAACACCTGTGGGGTGTTTCCTTACTCCTACTGGTTCGATTAAACCTTGGTTTCATAACTGAGGGAAACTTGCTGCTGTGCTCATCATACCTTCCTCTTGGGGTTCCCAACGAGCTCTACATCAACACCGAGACATCAAGCATTTTTCTGGCGTCGTTGCCGGGGAGGTAAGTGAAAAGGTATTCACGCCGGAGGATTAAAGAAGAAGAACCTTCCACGGCAAATGCCTATTTTCTGGCGCCGTTGCCAGGGAGTTAAGGTAAAAGGTACTCACATCCTCCAGTGTGAGTGCTCAAAGTTATTTCCTTTAGATTCTGCAATTTTATCTTTTTGTTTCTTGTTTTCACTAGTTAGTCTTAATGGAAAACAACAACAAAATTAGAGAGCTTTATAGTATTTATCTTGAGTTAGGACATGATGTGTTTGAAGAGAAAATTAAAAAACCTATGGAACTTTATTTGCGTGCTAATAGCAATATTATTAGTATGAATCTTTTGAACACCTTTGTTACTAATGCTATGGAAAAGTCTAAGCTTGGGGAAGCTAGTTTTTATGAAAATGATCTTTTTAGTTCCCCAGCTTTGGAAGATAGCTATTATATTGCTTATGATGATACAAAACCTCCAATATATGATGATTACAATGATGAATACGATATTTTCAGTCCACCTACTATTGAGGAGAATATTAATTATGATTACAATATGCCTCCTATATTTGATGATTATGGTGATGATAATAATAATGATAGCTATTTTGTTGAATTCGCTCCTACTACAACTAATAAGAATGACTATGCTTATGTGGAGAGTAATAATGATTATATGCATGTGGATCATGATAAGAATGTTTCCTGTGATAGTTATATTGTTAATTTTATTCATGATGCTACTGAAAGTTATTATGAGAGAGGGAAACATGGTTGTATGCATCTCTATAATATTAAGTTTTCCCTCTTTATGTTGAAAGTCTTGAAGTTGCACTTGTTTTGCTTTCCTATGCTTGTTGCTTTGTGATTTCATGACTTGTTTCTTTACAAGATTCCTAGGCATAGGAAGTGGGTTAGACTTAAATGTGCTTTGAATTTGCTTCTTGATGCTCTCTTTTACTTCAATTCATATTTCTTATGTGAGCATCTTCTCAAACTATCATGCCTAACTTAAAGGCGTTACAGAAAAGTACTTATTGGGAGATAACCCAAAAGTTTTAGATGAGTCTTGGAAGTTATTACATCTGTAATAACCGCTCCTTATCCTTTTTATTTGCCTTTTTGTGCCAAGAGTAACCTCTAATGAGAGAGAAGTAATGATTGGGAAAGTTGTTGTCCCGAAACAGATTTCTATGCTTCACCGTAAAAATTCGTGTAAAATCTCTGTACGTCCTTTTGAGGCGTGAATTTATGTGGTTCTGCCGCAGGTTGTTATCTAACTTTCCTTAGTTCAACACTTTTTGATTTGAGCAACAAAAGGTCTTCGCAAAAAATCGTCTTTACCTGCTGGTCTGTTTTGACAGATTTCTGCCATTTTCTGCATTTGCTTCTTGTTGGTTCCTTTTTAAGTTCTTTTGGGGAATTGAGATTTTTGAGGGAAGTGCTTCAGTATCTAGTGTTCTAATGGAAGTTTTCTTTGTGTTAAAACTGAACCTTAAGACTTATTATCTTTAGTGCACTAATGTTGCTAATAAAGATTGTGTGAAGTTTTGTATGAAAGAAAATTTCAGGTGTATGGAAGGAATGAGTAATAAGATGAAGGATGGACTAAAGCTCAAGCTTGGGGATGCCACGCGTGTCACCCTAAGAAATATCCAATAAGCACAAGAGTCAAAGCTTGGGGATGCCCAAGGCATCCCCTTCTTCATCAATAAAAATCCCAGGTTTCTTCCAAACACTTTATTTTTATTGTTTCATGCACAGTTGTGTTGTTCTTGGAGCGCTTCGTTTTTGTTTTTCGTTTTTGTTTTCTTGGTTTGTTTAGTTTGCTGAATAGTTTGTTTAGTAGGTTGCCGAGAAGAGCTTCAGATCTCTCGCAATCTAGGGATGGAGATGGCGGCGGCTACAGACTGTTTCGTCGAATTTTGATCAGGTACTTAGGGTTTTCATCCCGGAGGCAATATATAGGCGAAGGGGCAAGGTCAGTGGCGTACCAGGGGCCCCACACCCCCTGGTGGCACGGCTAGGGCTGGACGCACCACCACTAGTTGTGGCCGCCCTGGCTCCCCTCTTCGTCTCCCCTCCGGAATCCGTATTCCTTCTGGTGAAATATTGACTTAGGCTTTTGTCCGGTCCAATTCCGAGAATATTTCCTTACTAGCTTTTCTGAAACCAAAAACAGCAAAACACAGGCAACTGCCACTGTGGCATCTTGTTAATAGGTTAGTTCTAGAAAATGTGTAAAAATACTCCAAAGTGTGGACAAAACATAAGAAAGTAGATATAAAACAAGCATGGAACATCAAAAATTATAGATACGTTTGAAATGTATCAGCAGGCACCGAAATAGTGTCCACAATAGCGGTAGGCACCGCGAGTTCTGCTATAGCAACACACGCAGAACGGGAAAACGTCATGGTGACAACAGGTCCAATTTTGTCGCCAACACTAGTTATGGCCACCGTGACCACAAGAACTTCCACCGCGACGCTACCGCCAAAACAACAACACCACGAAGCCGAAATTTGACCTCGCGGCCTGGCTCAACCAACCCTGTGTTTACCATAGCAGAGAGGGGAAACCCACCACTCACACTACCACCGACTACCACTCTCTCAAAGATATCGAGAACGCAAGGCGCACCAGGGAAGGCTAGAACAAGGAGTAGCCGAGAGACAACGTCAACACTTGCGCGTTTGGAAACACAGACGACTCGCTCCACACCTTCATCGATGTAGGAACAAGGCGCGAGAAGAAAGAGCTTTCCCGCTCAGTCACCATATATGTGGTGAAGAAAGGCGATATCCCGTGCTTCCTCAACTGGTCAGAGCAATCCTATTGGAAATATGCCCTAGATGAATATAATAATATAGATTATTGACATATTTCATTAAGTTCATAATAGGTTTCATATCATGCTATAACTATATTGATAGGAACGTTAACACACGTGTGATATGTAAACCACCGGGTCCCTAGTGATCCTCTAGACACTAGTTCATTGGTCAATCGATGATCGATGTTTCCCGATCATGGACATTTATGTCAATTGACAATGGGGTCACTTAATTAGATAAATGAAAGTGATAGACATACCCAACATAGGAATTGTAACACGATCAAGTCACGAAGTTCACCGTTACAATGACTAAGTAACATAGTACCCAATTCCTTAGACCGTGAGACCATAATTAATCATTGTCACCTGAGAGTGCCTTTATTGCATCAAACGTCACTTGGTGAAACATTGATCATAAACATGTCTTCTGGTATTCAGAGGGGCAGTAGAGGCATATGTGTCAAGAGCAGGATTTGGTCTACCGTGTGGCGGACAGATACTCTGGGCCCACTTGAATACATGACATCCATAAAGCTGCAGCGTGTGACTAGGTCATGGGGATGGCATAGCTTGGTACGAGTAAAGATTGTTATTGTTGGTAACGAGATTTAACTCGACATGGCCATATTGTTGATCAAGTCTTGGACCAGTAAATTATCAAAGTAACAAATGGAATAGGAATCTATGTTGAATGGTTCAACAACAAAGATTCTCGTGAAATGCACAGGGGAAATTATGGGCATCCAGGTCCCGCTGATGATCATTTGTCTGAGAGGGGTCTCGGCCTTGTTTGGAGTGTTCCCGAACCATTAGGGTATCATGCTTAAGGGTTTGATAATGCTGGGAGATTTTTTTGGTATCATAGGAATCACCAAAGAAGAGAGAAGGAAAAACCGGAAGGGTTCTAGGAAAGTCTGGCGGGTGTCCGGAGTTGTCCGGAAGGAGTTATGGTGCAACAAGAATTAAATAATATGTAAATATATGTTAATTATTGAAGTATACATTTATTTATATTTATTTAATATTTTAAATATGATTTAATGGGGTAGCCCACCTAAATGGTCCTCAAGAGGGGCCCAAGACGGGGACGCATGCCCTAGGAGGGGCCAAGGGGTGGACGGCGACCCTAATGGTATAGTCCCCATGTGGGGCCCATGTGTGGGCTAGCCGGTGCGCCTCCCCCACCTCCTCCCTTGATTAGTCCAACCCTAGGACTTTGAGGGAGGGAGTACCTCCCCTCCCCTATATAAAGGAGGGCATATGGAGGGATTTAAACACACCAATTAATCCCATGCTTTGAGGCTTCCCCCAGCAAGTTCTATCCTCTCTCCCTCTCTCTCTCTTGTGAGAGAGGCCCCACTGTAAGGGTTGCCCGAACGAGAGTGTTCTTCACCGCAAAGCATCATCGCGCTGCGAGGATTCCGGTTCTAGGAGATCTACTTCCGCAACCTCTGCTGGATTAGGATCCGGGAGTCGTGGTCAAACACCGTATGTGTGTGACCCCCTATGAGGCGCTGCACCAGTGGTTCTCGAGTCGTTGGATCCATCGGAGTCATTTGAGATGGAGATGGTGGAGCCGTCCGAGTTTAGAACGACCTTGAGGTCAACATTAGTACGACTACAGCAACCATGTTCTCCCAAACATTGACAATGTTTTTCGGTCTTCAAGGGTAAGTTCGCGAAAAGACCTTCCCGTTACTACATTACTAATAGATAGATCCTAGCATTAGGGTTGTTTGCGTAGGAAATATTATTGTTTTTAGGCACTAAACCCCAATAGTGGTATTAGAGCCGATGTATGCGTAGTTATGCTAGTATGGGTAGAACACATGTTGATTGTGTGGATGTTGATCATTAAATTGTTACCCTCTCATGCGTACTTGCTTATACCGCAACACTTCTTGATCGAAGCAGCCCCCAACGGACATTATGCATTCATTCGGGAGACTGGTCCACACTTGACATATTGCTTGCACCATATGAAGTGGATTGGGGTATCAGTTTCTCTCGTAGTAGTTGGTATACCATTTACAATGGAAGGCCCCGAAATGGATATAATATAGAAAATTATTTAAGCAACATTGTGGTCCATGTTCGTATGTAAGAAACGGTTCTTGTGTGAATGCCCTAGTAGCCACATGAAATATGCAAAAGATAAATTAGAGGTGCTTAACTTTATTTTGCAGGGGCTTGTGATATTATATGGTCAAAGTAAAAGGTAAAATAGTTTACTTTCCTATTGCTAAGTTGTAGTAATAGGAGGGTGGCATCAAGGGCTTGGCACCACACACCGAAGCACACGATGGAGATCATGGCACGACGATCAACGACCATGTCATGTCACACTTATTTACATTTGATGTTTATTGTGTGCATTTTGTTTATGCTAGTATTTGATACTCGACGATAGCATTAATAGGATGATCCCTTAATATAATACTAACATTGTGTTCTCCCTTAGTGTGCACCACCAAGAAAGTTCTCCGATATGAGGCACGTCATGATGATCGGGTGTCAGACATATCTGCGTTCGCATATGGTGGGTGTAAGACATGTTCCACAGCAAATATACGTAAGGTTGAATTGGCGAGCCTAGCATGTAAAGACATGGCCTCGGAACACGGATGATCAAAAGATCGAGTATGAGTCACATGAATGATGTTATTGACATTGGATAATATCTACCTTTGTAGCTATGTTGCCGGTCGTGATGATCGAGGGTGATATAGTGAATTGGGATCGTGTTATCACTAAATATTCTGTAGGGATGTTTGTTTTAGTAGGACCTCATCAAATATAATGTGATTATAATTTGAACGCATGCTATGAACTTAGTCTAAATGTCTTTGTAAAACTTTTGTAGATCATGTGAGAACCCAAGTCTCTATTTAGTTTTGAGGGATTCATGAAGAGTGGGAAACTGAATGTAGATGGGTCTAACTTCATAGACCAGTGCCAATGCCCGAGGAACCTCCTCATCTTCCATGATCTATTCTATGCGCTGCAAGAACAGCTAGGAGATTTTCCTGTGGGCTTCACCGGGTTGCCCGATGATCATGATTATCGAGCTCGACGTGATGCCCTCATGACAGTCAAATACACTATGGTGCATGTCCTGGAGCCTGCTCTGGGAGCATAGTTCCATAAGATTGAGGCCTTTAGCTTGGTTGAAGGAGTTCAAATGCTCTTTCCATCTCAAGTCAAAATCATGGAGTTTGAGTACATGGGTGAATTCCTCTCAAACAAGATGAGGGAAGACACCAGCCTAGAAAACCACTTGGATATCATGGAAATAATACTTGAATGTCTTGTGGACATCATGGACTACTAGGTGACCGACAAATTTGCGATAGGTTTCGCTTGCTACCCCACAGCTACAAAGATGTCATCTTGAACCTTGTGCGAGGGAAAGAGTTTACCTTCCTTGAGTTCATGGCTCATATGAGAACCCATATTGTAGTGCATGCTCTAGGATTTGTGATCAAAAGGAAAGGTATATACTTGATATACAAAGTTATAAATGTTTAATTTCAAACCCTTATAGAAGTTTGCAAAGTATTTGTGAAAACATGACCTGCTGCTTGAGAAGTGATTGAAGGAGTGGGCGTGGCAATGCGTGTTGATGGCAAACAATATGCCAACAATGCTCTCCTTCTGAAGTTATCATTTGGATTAGAATTTTTGCATAAATTTGTAATGAATGTGAGTGAACTACGTTAGTCTGTGCCTTGCATTTGTAGGACAGTTATTCATATGAATTTGAGACCAATCAGTTGATTTGTTCCTATGAGTAATATATTTGATGTTCATGAATATGATTATGAATAGGTTATACATATTTGATCTTAATGATATAAATTTAATGTTTATCAAATTGTGAAAATGCCAAAAGATATTCAAATTTAATAATGACATCATTTTGAATGACAAAAGTGTGTGTTGAATAATTAGATATCATACAAGATGGTATGTTGTATTATTCAACGAATGGTGGATACCATTATTTCGTGAAACTTCATTGTGACTCTAAGAAAATAGATGTATTCGCTGAATGAGACAGAAGTCTGAAACTATTTGTTATGAACAAAGAATTTAGGAGTAAATAAGAATATATAAAAGAATGCGAGTCTTTGTGATTTGATCAAAATGACAAGTATTTGAGTTGCGATTCAGGCATATAAGACTTGTTAAAAGTGTTCCACAAATTACAATGCTAAGAATACATCAATGTGTTGACATGTATAAAGAATTGTAATCATACCATATTAGATAATGTATGGTATAAAGTAATCACTTATCTTGTTAGGATTAGTATTTAGAGAAGATAAAATTAGAATAGCAAACACTTACTTATTGTATAAATAATCATCAAGGACTCGTCGAAACAACACCATAAGTGTATGGCGCAATGTGGTTTTCATAAATTCTAGAGTTATGTGATAATTCAGAATTAGAACGAATAAAACTTTGTAGTGTGTTCCTAGGAAACTAAGAATACGTATTACACAACTACAACCAAAGGGGAAAATCAGTATTGCTCAAGGTGGTGATTTATCAAGAAGAGTTTCTCAATAAAATAGTTGATGGATAAAGGTGAAAGCTCAAATAAGGTTGAGAACCTTGTCTCCAAATGTTAGAGTAGCACATTGGAATTGATTCTGGAACAAAACTCTACACGTGGAGGAGAAACTAATGATAAGGATCAAAAGTTTCAGTGGGATCTTTTACTAAGAAAGAGTAGGATTCATGAATAAGTTTTGCCTCATTGTAGAACTGAATTCATGATTCACTTGTCATGTTAATATAGCAATGGCATACCTACGAACTACAAAGAAGCGATGGTGAACCCAAGTACGAGAAATTACCTAGAGTCATGAAATCATGTACATTAAGTTACATCTAAGATGTTACTTGATCTTCCCAAAGGGACTACTAGAGTAAATGATCATGCGGCAAGTTCAAAAGAATATGTGCCTCCGTGCCCAAGTTCATAGTCTCTCTACATGAGTCACAAGGAAGAAATGAAACTTAAAGTAATACATAAAGCTTGATTTGTGTCAAGAAATGTCTTGACAAATTTAAATGGTTGACTACCATGTGCAGCAATGCTTAATTCAGAGAAATGAAATCTCATAGCTGGAATTCTCAGTTTGATGAATTATCAAAGTATTTTGGGATTGTTCCTAGAATATTGAGAAGACCTGCATTTACAATAAACTGAGTGGGAGCTAATAGAGTTTCATACTATTATATCTAACTAACATATTTGAATGGGAGCTTGATGAAACATTATCATATGTGATTGACATATTATGAATGGTATTGTTTGTATTAGTTAGTGAATACTAAGTAGATGAAGTTGAAGGAATATTGATCATTGAAATCTATCAAGATAGATTGATATGTTTAATAGCATTAAGTCAGAATGTTTTCCTAGATTGGATTCTAAAGAAGGTCATAATGGAAAAGGTTAAGAAGGAAGTTCTTACTTTGTCTAACTAGGTGAAGCATTGAGATTGTCTCGGTACGCTGATGATTAACAGAAGGAAAAGATGTGTAACATCTACTATGCCTCAGTCATAGGTTCCATCTTATAAAATCATGTTGTATTCTCGAAATAATATGATCCAAGTTCTTATTCAGAAGAACAGGTTCCGAAGTGATATTTGTATAAATCACTGAACAAGAAGTTAAGTATAGTCTTTAGTGCCTAGAGAAAACTGAAGGTATACATCTAGTCTGTAAAGGATGGTGAACTTGATCGTAAAAGGGTTACGCTAGAAATTTCCACCCAACCTAGATGATTGGAATTCTTACAAATTGAGTGCCTTAGATAAAGAGAAGCATGTACACTGTCTATTAGATTTAAATTGACATAAGAAGTATATGATTACTTCAAAGGTAAAATATGTAATGTTATAGCTAGGGAAGACCATCTTCCCACATAGTGCGATCCTAATGTTCATGACAATGAAAACATCATCTTTTGATTGACTACTCAGACATCATGGTAGAAGGAACAAAGACAACACTCTGTCGCCAACGCATAAATATTTATACCGCAAGGTTATCATGTGATGATGATGGGAAATATCAAATTAGGTGACATTCACAATTCACAAAGACATAAGGATTTGTATAGTATGGTCCATAGACAAACCCTCTACCATGAGCAAGCATGATTAAAATACCAAAAGTTTTATGGTGTATTGATTTGTATCAAATGCAACTAGTTTATTTGTACTCTAGTGCAAGTGGGAGACTCTTGGAAATATGCCTTATAGGAAACTAATAATATAGATTATTGACATATTTCATTAAGTTCATAATAGGTTTTATATCTTACTATAATTGTATTGATAGTAATGTTAATATACGTGTGATATGTAAACCACCAGAGTCCGTAGTAATCCGCTAGACACTAGTTCACTGGTCAATCGATGATCAACATTTCCCGATCATGGACATTTATGTCAATTGACAATGGGGTCACTTCATTAGGTAAATGAAAGTGATGGACATACCCAACACAGGAATTGGAACACGATTAAGTCACGAAGTTCACCGTTACAATTACTGAGAAACTTAGTATCCAATTCCTTAGACCGCGAAACCATATTTAATCACTGTCGCCCGAGAGTGCCTTGCTTGCATCAAACGTCACTTGGTGAAATGGTGATCATAAATATGTCTTCAGGTATTCAGAGGGGCATGTAGAGGCGTATGTTTCAAGTGTGGGGGTTTTTATTCCGTGTGATTGATAGATACTCTGGGCCCACTCAGAGACATGACATCCATAAAGCTATAGCATGTGACTATGTCATGGGGATGGCATAGATCAGAACGAGTAAAGATGATACTTGTCAGTAATGAGACTAAACACGACATGGCCATATCGTTGATCAGGTCTCGGAAAAGTAAAGTATCAAAGTAACAAAGGGAATAGGTCTCTTTAATGTTTCAATGACAGAGATTCTCGTGGAATGGACATGGGTCATTATGGGCATCCCGGTCCCACTGATGATCATTGGTCCAAAAGGGGTCCCGACCATGTCTGGAGTGTTCCTGAACCGTTAGGGTATAATGCTTATGGGTTTGACAATGCTCAAAGATCGTTTTGGTATCATAGGAATCACCGAAGAATGGAGAAGGGAAAACCAGAAGGGTTCCGGGAAAGTCTGGCGGGTGTCTAGAGTTATCCTGATGGAGTTCTGGTGCAACGGGAACTAAATAATATGTAAATATATGTTAACTATTGAGTTATACTTATATTTATATTTATTTAATAATTTAAATATGATCTAATGGGGATCCCACCTAAATGGGCCTCTTAAGAGGCCCAAGAGGGGGCGCATGCCCTAGGAGGGGACAAGGAGTGGACGGTGGCCCTAATGGGCTAGTCCCCATGTCGGTCCATGGGTGGGCTGGCCGGTGAGCCTCCCCGCCTCCTCCCTTGATTAGTCCCACCCCAAGAATTTGATGGAGGGATTACCTCCCTTCCCCCGATATAAAGGAGGGCATATGGAGGGATTTAAACATACCAATTAATCCCAAGCTTTGAGGCTTCCCACTGCAAGTTCCCTCCTCTATCCCTATCTCTCTTGCGAGAGCGGCCCCACTGTAAGGACTGCACGAACGAGAGTGCTCTTCACTATAGAGCATTGTCGCACTGCGAAGATTCTAGATCTAGGAACTCTGTTAGATCAGGGTCTAGGAGTCGTGGTCTAACAACGTATGTGTGTGACCCCCTACGAGGTGCTAAATTAGTGGCGCTCGAGTTGTTCGAGCCATTGGAGTCACTAGAGCTGGATCTGGTGGAGCTGTCCGAGTTCAGAACTCCTTGAGGTCAACTACGACATCCCGAACATTGAGAACGCTTTTCGATCTTCAAGGGTAAGTTCGCGAAAATCCCCTCTCGTTACTGCATTACTAATAGATAGATCCTGGCATTAGGGTTGTTTGCGTAGGAAAAATTATTATTTCAGGCGCTAAACCCTAACAAATCCATCACCTAGAGTCGTGAAGATCACATGCCTAGGATCGAGTACCCATGGCGAGCCGCTCTCGTTGTGAAGCCCAAAGTGGTTGACTACTGGATCTCCAAGACCCTGATGGATGGGGGAAGATCCATAAACATCATGTACCTGGACACCTTCAGGCAACTACAGCTCCTGTAGCCGATTGTCGAGTTGAACATCTGCATGTCCCACCGAATCATTCTAGGTTGGAAGGCATACCCAATCGGCAAGGTGATGCTACCAGTCACCTTCGGTGCTCCTGCCAACTTCCGCACTGAGCGAATCGTCTTTGAGCTGGTAAACTTTCACAACCCATACCACTACATGCTCGGGTGATAGGCATTCGCCAAGTTCATGGTGGCCCCTCACTACGCCTACAACATGATGAAGCTCCCGGGCCTGTGTGGCATCATCACCGTGCACGGCGACCCCGACATGGCCCTAGAGTGCGAGGACAACGACACCAAGCTCGCCAACACTCTCATCACCAAAGAGGAAAATCATACGAACAAACTTTCCAAGTACGCGAGTGGCATCGACAAGGACGACCCCCGATCCTAAAGAAGCCAACCATGGCGAGTTCAGCCCCAGTTTCTTTTGAGGCCTCCACGCACATATCATCGATATCATCTCGAGCGACTCAAGCCATAAGGTCACCGTGGGGACAAACCTCACTCCCCCATAGGAAAGCACGCTCATCGAGTTCCGCTGTGAGAATCGCGACATCTTTGAATGGAAGCCATCTGGCATGACAGGTGTCCTGAGGGAACTCGCTAAGCAGTAACCCAAGGCACAACCGGTCAAGCATCCACTGTGACCCTTCAATGAAGAGCATCGCCGTGCAATCATGAAAGAAGTAAACTTGCTACTCGCTACCATATTCATCTGGCCAATCAAGTGCTCCAAGTGGCTGGCAAACCCAGTCTTGGTGATAAAGAAAAACAACACTTGGTGGATGTGTATCGAGTACACCAACTTCAATAGTGCTTTCCCCAAGGAAGAGTTCGTGCTACCATGAATTGATCAAATCATCGACTCGACCGCAGGGTCCGAGTCACTGTGCTTCCTTGACGCGTACTGTGGCGACAATCAGATCGACATGGCCACTAAGGATGAGCAAATGGACTTCATCATGCTGTTTGGAGCCTTCTCCTAAACCGCCATGACATTCAGCCTCAAGAAAGCAAGGGAGACCTATCAATGATGCATGCAGGAGTGCCTAGAGAGCCAAATTGGCTGCAACATCCACTTCTACATCGAGGACATGGTGGTGAAGTCGACTCACCAAGACGACCTTCTCACCGACCTCGCCGAGACTTTCACGAATCTCCGGAAGTACAAGATCAAGCTCAACCTGGATAAGTGCATGTTCGGTGTGTCCAGCGGGTAACTTCTCGGCTCGTCATCTCCAATTGAGTCATTGATACTTCCAAAACGTATCTACTTTCCTGAACACTTTTGATATTGTTTCTTCTCTAATTTGTGTGATTTGGATACAACTAATGCAAACTAACGCTGTTTTCAGCAGAATTTCTTTGGTGTCTCGTTTGTGTGCAGGAATTCAACTTTTAGGAAAAATCCCGGAAAATATCGCAAAACTCCTATTTTACCAGAAGACTCACGGAGCCAGAAGACGGGACGAAGAGGAGCCACGAGGGGTCCACACCCCCTGGCCATGCAGGCCAGGCCAGGCCACTATAGGAGGGGGTGTGGCCGGCTTGGACTCCGCCTCGACCTCTCCTTTCTCCTATAAAAGCCCTCTGACCTAAAACAGACAGGGGGTTCAACAGTTTTTCCAAATAGAGTTCTGATGCACTGCCGCCACCAAATACCGCGATCCTGAACTAGAAACTCCGTTCTGGGACCCTGCCGGGACAGGGAATTGGAGGAGATTATCGCCATCATCATCACCATCGCTTCTCCATCAACCATCCATGATTCCCCCATCCATGAGTGAGTAATCCCCCACTGTAGGCTATGGGCATGGTAGGGATGGGATGAGATCATTCATGTAATTGCATCAGATTGTTAGGGCATGGTGCCTAGTATCTATTAGTGCTTTTTGACTTTGTTGCAACTTGTTATGCTTAATGCTTGTCACTAGGGCTCAAGTGCCATGATTTCTGTTGGGGATATACTTTCCGGGTATCCTCACAGTTCCTCACTGACCAGGGTGGCCCACTTAGGGTTAGAGCTTTGCTTCGCGGGCGGCCCAGTCAGGGAGAAAGACGGAGTCAAATCCGGCTACGGGAAGGCCCAGAAGACTTACCGACTTAGGCCCATAATGTTACTTGTAGTTCAAGATGTACTCTGTAACCAACTCTTAGTCGTAGCCGGATAGATCTCTCATGTAAACCCTAGGCCAGATATCTATATAAGTCGTCCTAGGGAGAGCCTTTAGGGCACACCTCAATAGTCTACAATCTCAACTCGCACAGGCGATACCCTTGTAACCCATATTCCGGCTCTGCCGTATTACTGGATTGCTAGCAGGAGTAGGATCCGTCCAAAGCCGGCGGATTCGAACCTGGGTAAACTTGTGTGCTCACCATCCCGGAATACCGCATGTCTCACATCCCTCTCTTCCGCACGCCTCGAGGAACCCCTCGTGGCGTACTTGTCCTCAATCCGAGGACAATTGGTGCCCACCGTGGGGCAAGTGAGCTACGGATCTGCGTTCCGAGCGGAATCTGCAAGAATCGGAATTGGCGAGACTATCGCCGTCGGTCGCATCCTCTACGCCAGCGACGTCCCTCTCATTGTTCTCGACGAGACTTGGATTCCGGCAAGGGAGGTCGTGACTGCTTACACAATCATGTCTTTTGGCGAGATCGATGTTTACATCGGTTTCGTTGAACCTGCCCAACCCACCCCAGCGGTGATGATAGAGGCAAAAGAATTTTCTGGATCCCCTTTGTCCGCGGAGGCGGTAGAGTTCCGGATCCCAGAAAACCCTAATCCCACCCAGCCCGCACCAGTTGCAGAGATAGTGGAGAAATCCGAGCCTGAGGAAGACCTAGCGGTCCAAGTCGAATCTGGAGTGGATCTCCTTGGAGAAGCCGGATCCCAGATCGACACACCCGTGGAGGTCGAAATCCAGGACGAGCATAACAACGACACTGATTCCGGCTCTGACGACGCCGGGACAGATAGGCCTTTCCTAAGGTACACACTACGACATATGATACAGCAAGGTGAAAGCGCAGATGCAATCCTCGAAACCATCAAAAGTTTAGACATGGCTGATCGTGAAAGCCGCAGGTACCTCAGGAAGCACACGTCGCACTTCGTCGGATACGTGGGATCCGGATCTGGCTCTGCCGATGCTGGAGAAAACACTAACTCTGTGCTGGAGGCAATTGGAACAAACGCCGACGTTCCCGCATCCTCGGATGAATCTATGATGTCGGCAGATTTCCGATAGTTCTCCGCGGAATATGAGGAGGAGTATAACTCCAAGGCTGCAGAAGAAGGAGAAGCCATGGATGAAGGATCCGGGGAACACTCTCCCAAAGCGCAGGATGGCATGGATGTCGGAGATAATCCCGAGGTCCAGATGTTCGAAAGTACCGATCAGAGCTTGACTCCGGGAAATGGACCCAAAGCCGTCTTTGCTACCGGCACTGCCAAGAAGGCAAAGAAGAAGAACAAGAAGAACAAGACCCTAGCAAAAGACCCTCTGACAGAGGAGGTGATTGCCGAGGAATACGAGGAAGACTCGGATGGAGCACTTATCCCAGACAAGCCGAAAAAAGAAGCATCAGTGGATGGACACGTGATCAACGAAGGTGCGCATAAACTCATCGATGCCGCACTAACCACACCTATCCCTACAGCTGCAGAACTTACTGCGGATGAGCTGGACGAAAGGGCGCAGGCCCTAGAAGCGCGTCATCAACAAATCCTCGATGAAGCCAAAAACATCGAGGTGGAGAAGAAACGCATGTCAAAAAGGACTACATGTGTCGGTTACATCAGAAGACACGGAAGCGTCACATAGATGACGACCAATTCCCACGTGTCCGTGCCGTCCTTTTTGGAGATGAGATGGGGAAGCCATGGAAAGATAGCAACGGAGATTGGGTATACCCAACCCCAGTACAGAATACCGTGGCAGCCCGAGAAATTCTATCGGCTAATCCAGGACAAGAGGAGATCCATTTGGGTATCAAGCTACTCAGGAAGGGACTAGAGCAGCAAAAGGTCGCCCTGTCTGGAAGTCAAAAACTGGTCTCGGATTCTGACCAATGTCGCACAGATCCGGCATGGGCTGGCGTAAGATCCCATTATGTCCAGGTGCAGTATCATCACCCCGAACGCTGGGAAGACAATTATTCAAGAACCGGATCATCAGGACAGCATCACAGAACTGCGTGTAGCTGGAGCAACATTGCTCCAGCGGCCGAGAAAGATGCCATCGCTGCACTGAATCCGAAAAACCCTCCCCGACGAGAATCTAACGATCGAAAGGGAGAAGATAAAGAGAAACGACGGGAGGAGGACCGTCAAAAAATGCCACCTCCTAAACATACAAGCCGACCGGCTGAGCCTCACCGTGGTGGGAATGACAGACAAAGGAACGATGGAAACCATGGGGGGACAAGCCGGCAGGGGGCTCGTTGTAGTCAAGATCCTCCTCGGAACCGGAATAATGACGCTCTGGACGGAGGCCGGCAATCAGCCGGAAACAATTCAGCTGCCCCACTCCCTCCACCAAGCAGTTATCATAACGGCCCCCAAGGAGGGCAACAAGGACGACATGGCGGAGGAGGTGGTGGCAGAAGCCGAAGTCCGGCTCCAAGGCACCGCAGCCACAGTCGGCATTCGGGATGATCCCTATCCCCGAACGACGCAAGACACAGGATCAATTCCAACATAGAAGCACGGCGCTATGAAAACGATGATATGTACGTGGGCCCAAAGTTCTTCGGACCATTGCATCAGAGCTACAAGATTCCCGGAAGGATTTGCTATCTCAAGGCACATCCAAGCCTACGACAGCATTGCTCGGCCAGATACCTGGCTTCAGGATTTTTTCCAAGCTTGCTACATCGCCAATGGCGGAAACAGCCTGGTCGCAACCCGATATCTCCCACTTCTGTTGCGTAAGATGGCGCGATCATGGCTCAATGAACTTCCGGAGAACACCATCCATAACTGGTATGACATGTAAAGTGCGTTCTTTCGGAATTTCGAAGGCACATATCAGAGGCCCTGTTCGGTCGGAGACCTACATCATTGCACCGAGAAAGCCGAAGAAACTTGCCGGGATTACCTCGGATGATGGATCGACACCAAGAACTCCTGCGAAGGAGTAAACAATCAGATCGTGATTGAAGCCTTCATCGCAGGGCTCCCAATTGGTCCACTACGTCATCGCTTGAAGTGTGACAAGGTCACTGATTTGGGAGAGATTATAGAGACAGCGAGCAAGTATGTAGATGCTGACAACGATGCAGAAGGATTACTCAACGTCCTGGCTATACCTTAGTCAGCAAAGACAAAGCAACTAGCTCAGAAGCGCAAAAATACCTCGGAAGAAAAACCCAACGTGGAAACAGCGGTGATCACTACTGTTTTCGGGTCTGGAGGACAAGGAGGACGTGGCGGAGGCCGCGGGCGTGGCCATGGTACTTCAAGGGTCCAAGGTAGAGGAGAACAACAACCAGGCAAAACCTACACTTCGGCCGACATTGCCAATAACCCATGTGTGCATCACCTAGACGCCAATGGGTGCTCGTCCCACACCAACGCTGAGTGTCATTTTAATGTCGACATCAAGAGAGATGATACCACGGGCTACAAAGCTAAGCGGAAGAAGGGAAAGAAAAATCCCGAAAAGGACAAAGAGACCAAGGAAGATTCTGACATGGAGGAGGCTGATGCTTCAAATCCGAAGCTAGAGCGGAAGAAGACTTTTCCCACCAAAAAGGACACTTACGTCACCTTCCTCGGATCTCACCCAGCAAAGGACAAGAAAGCAGTTCTCCACGAGCTCAATGCAACAGTTCCGGTTGCCCCCCAATATCTGGACTGGTCGGAAGTGGCAATCACATTTGACCGCGCTGATCATCCACCTAAGTTACACAGGCGAGGAAAATACGCCTTAATCGTCAACCCACTTATTGACGGTTATGGTTTCTCCAAGACCCTCATGGACGGTGGTAGCAGCATCATCTCTATGTCGAAACGCTACGCCGGATGAAGATCTCGGAAACCCAGCTGAACCATATCTCTGTGATTTTTCACAGAGTTGTCCTAGGAAGGCAAGCTAATTCCCTGGGAGAGATTACTTTGGATGTTACCTTTGGAACTCCAAAGAATTATCGGATGGAGGCACTTTCCTTCGAAGTTGTCCAATTTAAGAGCGCATACCACGCTATATTCGGATGTCCGGCTTACTGGGCTTTTATGGCTCGTCCGTGTTACATTTACAATATGATGAAAATTCCAGGTCCCAACGGCGTGATCACCATCAGGGGAGACCCGAAGAAAGCGCGAGAGTGCGAGGATGGAAATGCCTCCTTTGCCGAAGCTGTGCTGCACGCCCAGGATTACCTGGAGATCAAGAAGAGCATAGATCTGTCCGAGATGCCCGCAACGAAGAAGGAGGTGACAAAGCTAAATCCGGAGTTCAAGGCATCAGAAGAGACGAAGAAAGCGCCGTTGAAGGATGATGACCCCTCCAAGGTGACCCAGATAGGCGTAGGCCTAGGTAGCGCATAGGAAAGCGCGCTCGTCAAGTTCCTCCAAGAAAATCAAGATATCTTCGCATGGCAGCCATCTGACATGACCGGAGTACCTAGGGAACTTGTCGAGCACTCTCTAAATGTAAACCTGGACGCTAAACCCGTCAAACAGTCCTTACGACGGTTTGGGGACGAAAAGCGTAAGGCAATACCTAAGGAACTAGCGCGGCTCGAGTTAGCCGGATTCATAGAAGAGGTCATCCACACTGAGTGGTCGGACAATCCTGTAATGATCCCTAAAAAGTACACCACTGATTAAAGGATGTGTGTTGATTATACTGCCTTGAACAAGGCTTGTCCAAAAGATCCGTTCGCTCTGCCTAGAATTGATGAAGTTATCGATTCTACGGCAGGCTCGGAACTCCTCTATTTTCTCGACGCATATTCCGGCTATCACCAAATCCGGATGAAGGAATCTGACAAAGTCAAAACTTCATTCATAACCCCCTTCAGAACCTTCTGTTTTGTTATGATGCCCTTTGGGCTGAAGAACGCAGGAGCTACGTACCATCGCACGATGCAGCGTTGCCTCCACGACCAACTCGAACGCAATGTACATGCATACGTGGATGATATCGCGGTGATGTCCAAAAATAAGGAAACACTGATTTCCAACTTGGAGGAGACGTTCGCCAATCTACGAAAATACAACATCATGCTTAACCCGAAGAAATGCTTCTTTGGAATACCAGCCGGAAAATTGTTAGGTTCCATCGTGTCTCGGAGAGGCATACAGGTGAACCGAGACAAAATCAAGGCTATACTCAATATTTCCAGGCCAACTCACCTGAAGGACGTACAAAGATTAACTGGCTGCATCGCTGCGGTCAGTCGATTTGTAAGCTGGCTTGGTGAAAGAGCCGCATCATTATACAAACTCCTGAAAAAGACCAAGGATTTTGTCTGGACTGACGAAGCTGAAGCTGCACTACAAGATCTGAAGAGAGTACTCTCATCTGCTCCTATCCTTGTAGCGACAAATAAGGTCGTCAGTATCGTCATGGTGGTGGAGAGACCAGAGGAAAATCAGGAACACCTGGTGCAACGTCCGACTTACTTTGTCAGCGAGGTCTTGACAGAGTCAAAATAGCGATATCCGCATTATCAAAAGTTGGCTTACGTTGTTTTTCTAGCATCTCGTAAGCTACGGCACTATTTTCAGGAGCATCCAATTACCGTGGTGCGCAAAGCTCCCATGAGAGATATAATCAACAATAGTGACGCCACAGGACGCGTCGCCAAATAGGGCATAGAGCTTTTAGCTTTCGATATTGAGTATAAACCTCGGACAACAATCAAATCCCAGATCCTTGCTGACTTTGTCACTGATTGGACAGAGACGAAGGAGAACATGATCCTCCCTGTGTCGGAATATTGGACCCTCTTTTTTGATGGGTCTAAGGCTCGAGGGGGCTCGGGGGCTGGCGTGGTACTCAAATCACCCCAAGGAGACAAACTTTTATATGTGTTGCAGATCCACTTCACAGCGACAAACAATATTGCCGAGTATGAAGCACTGCTGCATGGAATCCGGATTGCTAAGGATATTGGCATCCGACATTTGATGTGTTACGGAGATTCGGATCTTATTGCTCAACAAGTGTCGGATATTTGTAATGCAAATAAACACATGACAGCATATAAAGCTGTCGTGGATAATCTATCTAAATCGTTTGAAGGGTTTGAAGTTCAACACATCCCTCGAGCAGAAAATGAGGAAGCAGATGCACTATCTCGGATAGGTTCTGCGCGGAAAGAGGTCCTGGATGGCGCTTTTCTAGAGCATCTCAAAGTTCTCTCAATAAAGGGAGTAGATGAGGAATATCCGACCAAATCCGACTCACCTCTGATAGCAGTTCTAGCTGTAATTCCCAGCTGGACTCAACCCTACCTCGATTATTTGGTAGATGGCAAATTACCCGAAGATGAGGTGCTGAACCGGCAGATTATCTGACGAGCAAAAGCCTATACTATTGTTAAAGGTGAGCTCCATAAACAGAGTGTTTCTAGGGTCTTTCAGTGCTGTGTATCTCCGGAAGAAGGAGTGGAAATCTTAAGAGAAATCCACGAAGGCGAGTATGGTCACCATGCTGCAGCCAAATCTTTAGTGGCAAAAGCTTTTAGACACGGATTTTTCTGGGTTATAGCTCAGGCAGATGCCGAACGATTAGTCAAGACGTGCAAAGGCTGCCAAAAGTACGCCAAGCAAGATCATGTTCCGGCTGATCAGCTGCGAACAATACCTATTACATGGCCCTTTGCGGTCTGGGGGCTTGATATGGTAGGACCATTTAAACGAGCTCCAAGTGGATTTACTCACCTCTTAGTGATGGTGGATAAATTCACCAAATGGATCGAGGCTAAACCTGTCACTAGTTGTGATGGAGCAATAGCCAAAAGATTTGTCGAGGATGTTATAATCCAGTATGGTTATCCACATAGCATTATCACGGACAACGGGAGTAACTTTTCTATGGGAGAATTGGCTGAATTCTGCAACGAGCAAAATATCCTGCTTGACATTGCGTCAGTCGCACATCCACAGGCTAACGGACAAGTCGAAAGAGCAAATGGTTTAATTCTACAAGGCCTAAAACCGAGACTTGAAGCACCACTACGACGTGCTGCGGGGGCTTGGGCAGAGGAATTGCCCTCTGTAATTTGGAGTTTGCGAACAACTCCAAACAGGTCAACATGATACACACCTTTCTTCTTGGTCTACGGCGCAGAAGCAGTTCTTCCTAGTGATTTGATTCATACTTCTCCTAGAGTGGCCGCGTATATCGAAGAGGATGCCGAGATTTCTCGACAAAATGATCTTGACTTAGTCGAAGAAGTTCGCGTCGTTGCTGAAATGAGATCTACAGCCTATCAGCAGAAGTTACGCGAGTATCATAGCCAGAGAGTCCGAAATAGACCTTTTAATAAAGGTGATTTGGTTCTCCGGCTTGTGCAACAAAGAAAGCACAAACTTTCCCCAGTATGGGAAGGGCCCTTTTTAGTTATTCGAGTATTGCACAATGGATCGTACTACTTAACTGACATGAGTCCAGTCAAAGAAACACCTACTACTAAGAAGAGAAAGAGAGCTGGAGGCAGTACAAATCCAGATGAGTTAGACAGACCATGGAATATTGCTCAGCTATGTCCCTTTTATTCTTAGTTTATCCTTGTTTGTAATCATACATATGTACATGTTCTCTGAGAAATAAAAGTTTTGGTTCCCTCAAGTTTTCCTAAGAAGTTTTTACCATC
The DNA here is from genome assembly GCA_910589775.1 of Avena eriantha. Classification (NCBI taxonomy): domain Eukaryota; kingdom Viridiplantae; phylum Streptophyta; class Magnoliopsida; order Poales; family Poaceae; genus Avena; species Avena eriantha. Next base: position 339,432,072 of record OU342743.1, on the reverse strand, counting down.
TTATTTCCAAATGAGCGTGTCATAGTCGAAAATCCGAGAATGCTTGAAAGGACTTTATGCTCATGTTTGTTCTGGTTTAGATTTCCGATTCTAAAATTGATACCTTTGGGTATAACTCTAAAATTTCTAGTCTTTACTTTGGTTATTTGTCTGATTGCTGGATGCGGGTATTTTCCGAGTAGTGAATTGTTGGTACTGGAAGCCGGCTTTGTTTCTGAGTTTAAACTAGTTTAGAAATTGAGCTCCGTTGCTCGGCAAAGTTTCTGGCGGAAGGTTTAGCCGGCTCACGAAAGGGACGAGGCGGAAAGCCAGATAAACGATAAGTGAAGACGAAAAAAATACAAGTGCTTATGTAAACATTTCAGGCACACAAAAAAAGAACCAAAGCCAAAAGTGTTGAATAGATCAAAAGCTTAGCACTAGCAAAAGTTAAAGTATTACATATTTACAAACGCATCCTGTTTTTTCTGGAATAATACAAAAATTTCTGATCTATGATGCAGGAGGAGATGGAGGAGCTGCCGGCTCGCTGGTTCCGCCGCCTTGGTATCGTTCCGAGATGTCCGCATCCGAGGTGGTGCGTTCATCGTCGGAAACTTCAGCTGTTTCTTCTAGAGGAGGAGGTGGAGTGGCTACACGGGTGAAGAAGGGGATCTCGTAGCTGGTCAGGTCAGCCACGCGACACCCATATCCAGCGTAGGAGTGCATGATGGCTTGAAGGTCCTGCTCTTGGCCGTCCTCATCTACCTTGCAGTACCCTCTGGTCACTTGCCATATTTCCATGTTTCCATGGTGGCTCATGACCATGGTGAGAGCGTTCTGCGCAGCAGTCCGTGCGTAGGACATGTTCCAGTACCGAACAAGTTGTGGCATCTCCTTTGCCTTGTCCCGCACCTGAAAATCCGACATGCTAGGCATGTCCGGAGTCTTGAGAGCTTCGCCGATGTCCTCAAGGGACTGGCGGAAGTCATGAAGCAGGTCACCGACTTGAGTAAGCCGGTGGGTGCGGGGCTCGGAGGAGGAAGAATCCGTCAAGTTCAGAGGACCTATACACAAAACAAGTTAAGAAAAATCCGACATTGATAAAAGTCGAAGAAAGAAACAAGTCAGATAGATCGAACGTACTGAAAATGACGTCGTCAATTTTGGTCTTCTCCTCCCGGAGACTCTGGAGTTCAGCCCGGAGCGCCTGGGATATGTCCTTCTCTCTGCCAAGCTCATTCTTGAGGTCCGAGATTATTTTATCTTGAGCAGCGATCTTGCGATCACGCTCTTCAGTAGCCATGGAGGAGGATTCAAGGACTTGAGCTATGCTCTTTTCATGATCTCCCTTGAGCTGACCCAGCTCTTGGCGAAGCTCCTTGTTCTCCACCACCAAGGTCTTGAGGTTCTCGGCCTCTTCAATCATGGCGACAGATTGTTTCACCAGCGATGTAAGTCAAAAAGAACAACAGTTCAGAAAAAATTCAACATTGAAAATAACAAAGACAAGGTTTGAGTCTCGGAATGTTTTACCTTCGGCCTCATCCTTGGCAACTTTAAGTTCAGTATTTTTAAGCCGGAGAGATTTGATCTCTCCGCTTATCGCAGACATTCTTCAGTAATTCCTGGTTATATGAACATACTTTCTGTAAGTCAGAATACCCAAAGTCAGAAAGCTACTTAAGACTCGGGCTAATATTTTTGCTAAATATCAACACGAGCCTTAGGGCTACACTAGTTTGTTCTTTGGCATCCTAATGAAGCATAAACCCGGATTATATATCCTACTTCATGCTTGGGGGCTAGAGGATATGATATAAGATAATGGAAAAAACAGGAGTTGGAATTCCGACTTACATATTGTTCGCGGGTGAGTTTATCCAAACCCGCGTTCACTTCAGCAGCCACCTTTTTGGTGAGAGTCAGAGGAATCACTTGAGCTGTTGGAAGCTCACGGTCCTAATCCTCTCATCGTCAAGGCGGACCTGGGCAAGAAGGTTAGAGAACTTGACGTCCTCTACTTTTTGCGCTTCTTCTTCGGGAGATAAATGGCTTTTCTCCAGGCATTGCCTGGCTAGCCGCTGGATCTCTTCTGCAGATTTCTAGGACAGGCAAAACTTGGCTAGTCTCGGATTGCTGATGAGGTTTTCGGCAAAGGTTTCTGCCGAAGGATCATTACCCAAAGAGGGTTCACCCTTATATAGAACTGATTCACCCATGGTGACGTCAGTATGCGATTCAAGGATCGCGGGCTCTGTGGAAGGAGCCGGATCTTCTGCGATGACCGGGGAAGGAGTGATCACCCGCGTTGCAGAAGGTTGAGGGGCAGGAGTCGGAGGAGCCACGGCAGGGGAAGCTATGGTGAGCTTCGTCTGTCGCAAGGGCTTTGAAGGAATCCCTTTCCCCTTTCCCTTGACGAGCGGCTTTGCTCTGAGAATGTAATAAAGTCGGAAACATTACATCTCGGAAAGAAATTCGAATAAGGTACAAAGGCGGAAATTGTGATTGAAAGTTACCTCTTCACAACAGGCACCTCCTTTGTGCCAACAGCCACTGTCGGAGCTTTGCGCTTCTTGAGCGCAAGGTCTTGCAGTGGGACACCCTCTGTCTCATGAGAAAACTCAGGAGGATATCCTTCGAGCGGAGCAAGTTCCGACTCGGGGAGGTCAGCAAGCTGAAAAGAAGAAAACATATCAGTATTGCAGTATAACTCGAAGATTGAAACACATAAAAGGTGTACTGATGGACACTTACCGGCACTACGGGGTTTTCCGCCGTGTGCATAACTAGAGAAACCTGTGGAATTCTCCTCTCGATCCGCTCCTTGATCAGCCGCTTGATCTGGCTTATGTAGCCTTAAGTGGTGTAGGCCTTGGGGCTGATGCGGAGGGACTCTTTTTTGGATGACGTGATGGAGTGCATTAGTCGATTCCCGTGGTACTGAAGGGGCTGGATCCAATGTGAGACCTAGCATTGGACCAAGTCGGATCCCTTCGGACCCTTGTGTTTGATCAAATATTCGATCCGCCTCTTAGCGAGGATCAGATCGTCGGAAAGAGCCGGAGCAGCCTCGTCCCAAGAAGGTTGGGCCGTGGCAGCTCCGTCGACAAAAGCCGGCAAAGCAGTAGCTTTGGCGGGAGCCAGAATAACCTTATGATAGAAAAACGTGGCTGGCCATTGTTTGACCGAGTCACTAGCTAAAATTTTGGGATATGCGCGCTCGCGTCTAAGCGAAAAACTAATAGTGTCGGTGATGTAAGGAACACCGCCAGTGATGGAGTTTCTCCGGACATGAAAATAGTACCGGAAAAGAGTCAAACTCGGCCTAATTCCAAGAAAATCCTCGCACAATGAAGCATATGCGCTCATCTCTAAGAGAGAGTTGGAAGGAAGGTTATGGAGTAGAACTCCGTAATGATCTATCAACTCGGAGAAGAACTCCGAGGGAGGAAATGACAAACCTCTATCAAGGTGGGTGCTGAAGTGGACCCGCTCGCCGTCGCGCGGGTTGGGAACGGTTTCCTCGAAGCTGCTCCGCTAGTTGCCGGCGGCAAGAAGCCCCTCTTTCTCCACGTTCTTGAGGCCCTCCTCGTTGAGGGTGCAGGGAATCCAGATCCCGCGGAAGCTCTCCTTCTCCGCCACCACTTCCGCCGTCGCCGCCGCCGCCACTGCGCCAAGCCGGAGGAAGAATATGAAGCCATTTCTCCGGCGAGCGATTGACCTAAAAGGAGCAGCACTGGGAGTTCTGTGGAGGAGGAATGGGGGAGCTCTGTGTGCGAAGGAAGATTGGGAGGAAAGAAAAAGGCAAAGACTGGTGGAAGGAGAAGGAGAAAATCCTAACCCCTTATATCCACCTAACTGCCCCAAGATTTGTGCAAATGCTACAGTGTAACCGCCACGCATCGTGGAAAGAACTGGGAAGGACCCACGCGATGATTGCGTCTCCCTGATCTCCACGCACACATTGAAACGGCGTCTCGGTTCCGCGAACCGCGGACCCACCAACGGTCGTGCTGATGGCATGCCTATCAGATGACGTGACTTGACCATGACTTGTGTCAGGTGGCATTAGAAACCAAGTTCCGGCTTAGTTTGAAATGAAGCTGGAAAATCCGAGTAACCTGTTGATAGGTCTGACTTATTTTTAAGACCCGGATCGTATTTTTTGTTGTGAAGTTTCAGGAACCCATCAAGATTCTGCAAGCCGAAGATCAAGGTAGACGATGATAAAATCTGACTTTCCGGGTATCCTCACAGTTCCTCACTGACCAGGGTGGCCCACTTCGGGTTAGAGCTTTGCTTCACGGGCGGCCCAATCAGGGAGAAAGACGGAGTCCAATCCGGCCACGAGAAGGCCCAGAAGACTTACTGACTTAGGCCCATAATGTTACTTGTAGTTCAAGATGTACTCTGTAACCAACTCTTAGTCGTAGCCGGATAGATCTCTCCTGTAAACCCTAGGCCGGATATCTATATAAGACATCCTAGGGAGAGCCTTTAGGGCACACCTCAATAGTCTACAATCTCAACTCGCACACGCGATACCCTTGTAACCCACATTCCGGCTCTGCCGTATTACTGGATTGCTAGCAGGAGTAGGATCCGTCCAAAGCCGGCAGATTCGAACCTGGGTAAACTTGTGTGCTCACCGTCCCGGAATACCATACGTCTCACACCCCTCTCTTCCGCACGCCTCGAGGACTCCCTCATGGCGTACTTGTCCTCAATCCGACGACAATTTCAGATTTGAACATGTTATTGATTCATGAGGATATTATTGTTTATGATCTTACCTGCAAGTTGTATACACATATTCTTGTCGGAAACCAAAGGCTCTGAAGTGACAATAATCGGGAGAACCGGAGGGAATGGCTATGATATGAGGATCCTGTGTGTTCATGGAGTGTTAATGCTTTGCTCCGGTGCTCTATTAAAAGGAGCACCTTAATTGCCAGTAGTTCCCTTGAGGCCCCGCTGCAAACAGGCTGACAGGACAAAAGATGTTGTGCAAGTTCTCATTATGAGCACGTATGACTATATATGGAACACATGCCTATGAATATTTAGTACTTGGATGCTTTATCTTATTTATCTGCAAATGCCCTATATCTTGATTACTTCATGAATTGTCTTGTCCATGCAACGCCCGTCCATCCTTCAGTATGCCTACCGTGCTTTAATCCTACTGTTTACTGCAATTGTTACTATTGTCTTACTTATACTAATGCTTTTACTTTGCTATTTCTATTACAAAAGTGTTGCTATTGATAAACTACTGTGAGCAAGATGCTTCTAGGTGCAGCTGAATTGACAACTCAGTCGTTAAGGCTTATAAATATTCTTTGACTCCTCTTGTGTCGAATCAATAAATTGGGTTTTACTTCCCTCGAATAGTGTTGCGATCCCTATACTTGTGGGTCATCGGGCATTTTGGCTAACCTCACAAAGATCAACACCATCGCGTAACTCGGCAAACCCGAGTGCATGCGCGACGTGCAGAAACTGCTGGGCCGAGTGGCAGATCTCAACCGCTTCATCTTTTGGCTCAATGAGAAGGCAATGACTCTCTACCGCCTTCTCCACAAGTCGCCCACATTCGAGTGGATCACCGAGGCTGACGGTGCACTTGCCACACTAAAAGTGGTGCTACTCGCATCCCTGGTCCTTGATGTGCCTATGGACAAGGGTTGATGTTGATGTACGTCGCCACCTGCAACCAAGTCATCAGCACCATCATGATCTTGGATTGTCCAGATGACGACAAAGAATGTCCAACACAGTGAACGGTGTACTACCTCAGAGAAGTAGTCATCGACTTGAAACAGTGCTACTCCCAGTACCAAAAACTGGTATACGTTGTCTTCCAAGCACAACGGCGACTCCCACTCTGCTTCTAGGAGCACTCCATAATGGTCGTATCCTCTGCCGTGCTGCAAGATATCATTCGCAATCTCGATGCGACGGGCAGAGTCGCCAAGTGATCCATCAAAATTGGCATCCACAACATCGGGTACAAGCTCGTACGACTATCAAGTCACAATCCCTAGTCGACTTTCTCGTTGATTGGGAAGATGCGTAGCAGCCCCAGCTACTCAGCACCAACACTTCTGGACCCTGTACTTCGATGGGTCCAAGAACACTGAAGGCTCCGGTGCCAACATCATCCTCATCTCCACAAAGGGAGACAAGCTCCGCTACATCCTATAGATCAACTTCACCCATACACTAACAACATGGAAAAATACGAGGCGCTCATCTATGGCATGCAAGTCTCCAAGGAGATGAGCGTCAATTGACTGAAGTGCTACGGAGACTCCGACCTAGTCGCCAAACAAGTCACCCGCACCTGCGATGCCATCGACCCCAACATGATCGCCTATCACAAGGCGATGGACCAACTAGGAGGCTACTTCGCCGGACATTCTGTCAAGTAGGTCGACTGGTGAAATAACAAAAGAGGTCGACGTGCTATCACAAATTGGCTTGTCTTGCCACACGCCCCCGACAGGCATCTTCCTCGATGCCATCGACCGCCCCTCGGTCTCTCTACCCAAGGATATCGATGTCGGAATCCCACCAAACCTTGACTCAGCCTTGGTCGCCATCATCACTGAGACCAGCGACTGGACCGAGCCTATGTCACCTACCTCGAGCGTCAGATCCAACCTAAGGACGAGACTGAGGCACACATTATCGTGCACCGCTACAAATCATTTGTCATGGTCAATAGCGAGATCTACAAACACAGCGTGACTGGTATCTTCTAGCGCTGCATTTCATTAGAGGAAGGACGTAAGATCCTCCAAGATATCCACTCCGGTGATTGTGGACACCATGTCAGAGCGCGGTCGCTAGTCTCCAAGGCCATGCTCCATGGCTTATACTCGCTCACTACCCATGCTGACGCAATTGACATCGTCCAATGATGTGTTGGGTGCTAAAAATATGCCAATCAGATGCATGTGCCTGGTTAGGCACTGAAGAAAATACGACATTCTCCGTATGGGGCATCAAAATGGTGGGCAGTTTAAAACCTCAACATATAACTTCAGCCACCTCCTAGTTGTAGTCGAAAAGTTCACAAAGTGGGTCAAGGCGAAGCCCATCAAGAAATGCGACAGGAATATTGCCACCAAGATCCTCCCCGAGCTCATCTAGTGGTATGGATACCCGCACAACATCATCACCGACAATAGGACCAAATTCGCCAAAGGCACCATGGACGAATTCTGCCAAAAACATGGGATCCTACTCAACCTTGCCTTAGTCATGCATCACGAATCAAACAGCCAAGCTGAGCACACCAACCAAAGGTTCCTCTACGGCCTGAAGCTGCAACTATAAGTTTCCCTCGAGCGAACACCAGGCTACTGGGTCGAGGAACTCCCGTCAGTCCACTGGGGAATTCACACCTACGTCAATAAGTCAACAGGGTTCACTCCCTTTCTTACGGTATACTTCATCGAGGCGGTGTTGCCAACTGACCTTGAGCACGACTTGCCCCGAGTCATGAAGTACGTGGAGGAAGACAATGAAGTTGCTCGTCAAAACGGTCTCGACTTGGTTGACGAAGCACGCGACCTAACTCTCTCGCATATGGACATCTATTAGCATGGTCTTTGCCGCTACCACAGGAACCAGGTCTGCACCTGTACCTTTCATGAGGGCAACCTAGTCCTGCAACTCATCTAGACAAGAAGGGAATGCACTAGCTCTCCATGCCATGGGAAGGCCCATTCGCCCTTGGCAGGGTATTGGGCAACAATGTATATTACCTCATAGACGTCCATGGCGACGGCAAGCTCGATGTCAAGTGTCTATGTAATGTCAACCTCCTCCGCAAGTTCTATACGTAGAACTAAAAATTGTAAGACCTTGTGCTAATAATCAATAAAGATGTGTATCTCTCCACACTCGCGTCAACTCGCCAAAACTTACGTGCACCAATGCACTCGCTATCAAACATGAGCTACTCGCCATCGTCAACCCTTGGAAGTGCAACTCTCTGTGGCAAGTAGTGCAACGCAAGGGTATCGAGGCAACTCGACTCTTGGTTCATCCACAAAATATGCCACCCGAGAGCCACCATTAAAGTCGCCTTACTCGACTGGCTTTACGAGCCAAGATGATCGGTCGTGCTTCTCACAGCACCATGTCCTCCTTAACCTTAGATGATGCGAATCGCATGGCCAAGTACTGCAGACGAGCACTCGGCAACCGAGACTCCGCCCGCCCAGGAAAAATGCCAAGACGAGAGCCATCTTTGGAGTCGCCAAACAATTGGCCCCTTGGACAAGACGAGAGCCATCTTTGGAGTCGCCAAACGATTGGCCCCCGGAACAAGACGAGAGACTCGCTAAAAATAGAGAGCACCACATCCTCTCCAACTACGGTTGCACGAATCCGAACGGCTAATTAACACGCTCGGAGACTCGCTAACTAACCCTACTCACATCTATGAAAAGTGCCAACTACTAGAGATTCATCCCTAGAGTCGTCAAGCAACTCTTTTCCGAGTCAAGGCGACTTGACCTAAGCTATGGAAACAGCTACAAAACCATTAATTCCCGCTAACCACACACATGCGACTCAAACACCAAGAAAATACGCTCAGGGACTCGCCAATCGACCTCGGACACGTCAAGCAAGATGTCAAATCACAAAACGACCGCCTCCACAAGTCAATATGAGTCGACTATAACACAAGCACAACATGCAAATTCAACCAAATTCACAAAATTATCGTCCAAACTTAACAAGTTTTCACCAATTCATGGCCTGTTACACAAAATTTACAGGTTGCAAAATAACAGGCTACTCTGCCACCTGAGAAGAAGAAGCACCTTCAGCATCCTTGGCCCGCACAAAGGGCTTCCACCTGTTGATGGGGTACGTCGATAGCAACCCCGTGATTGCCACCTGGAAAGGGCGCTCGGCCGACAAGTCCCGATGCTCTAGCGTGGCATCCCCCGATGCAACTCTAGTCTCTTGATAGGGGAGAAGGTCACTCATCGCCAACACACGCTCAGTAAGGGGAGCGACCTTCACGTTCATCTTCAAAACAACGACAATTTACACAAATCCAGTCACGGAGGGGAAGTGATGAGTCAAAAATTGAAGCATATTTACCTTTCATTTTTGCATAAGTAGAATAGGAATTTTTGTATTTTACTGCGTTTGCACGTACTTTTGGTCCTTGTTTCAAAATGATCCAGAATTACTGAGTCTCTTATGAACATATCAATTGGAATTGTCATATTATATTGTAATATGATATTTTTAAGTGATAAAAGTCATCTAATTGATTTACCTTCGCACCTGGGAGAATAGCAAACATGAGGAAGGCTACGACAACATTAACAACTAGTGGTATGGGCGGAGCATCCGTCCGTACCACGTGGCAGCGTGACTGCCGCATCAAATACATTCTCCTGGCAAAGACGGATCATAGATTCGACATTCACATCAACCATGAGCCATGAAAACCCACACCAAAAAGGGATTTGAAGGAGGAACCTGGAGAAGGGTGTATCCCTGCTGCTACACAGATCATTAGAGGACATCGCACCATCCCCTTCACCATCAACTGCTGCATCACCATCACCACTATTGCCCCCATCCTTCATTCATTAGATCTTGTTATAATTACAGAATCATTTGTGGTTTGCACCAGATTTATCTTTATAACTTTATCCATCCATTTGATTATGATGATGTCATTGATTACTTCCATGTGTGAGTAGTTTCCCCTCATTCTTGGAGAGATGAAGAAACCCTAGCACTATTATGAAATTGAAATAAAGATGATTTATTCTTGTGTCCATATGACTTACTGGTCTATGATAGATTTATGACGTGTGTTTGATCTCTCTCTTTAGATGGTATGTGTAGTCTACCACATATCATTTACCTTCGGGACTAAGGAAGAGGGAGAAATCCTTTGGACATGTTTGCAAGTGTACCCCGGAGCTATCGTGACTTTAAGCACCGACTCGCAACATGCGGTCAAAGGAGGATTAAGAGAGATTCTCTAAGCTAATTACAATATCCATTGGGATACCCTTAATTGTGGTGGTCTATGTGGGTGATTGCTCTCAGACATCACGGTGGTTATTTAGAGGTGAACTCGTTCTTAGCTCGACAAAGTGACTTCCTACGAGCCTTGTAGTGAATATATTATTATGGAGCTCTCTCCATACATATCATGACACAAGAAGTAGGTTATCCTAATTATGAATAATAATATCATGCTAGAGGTGTATCCTACACCCTCGAGAATGCTTTATCCCTATTGAGTTAAACCACGCTTCCAAACACTTTTGTTACTTGCTTTCTTTTACTTGTTTTAATTATTTTTCTACATTCAACCAATACCTTTTCAAACACCCTTTACTTGAAATCAAAGGCAGATTATAAGTATCATTTAGTACACAATGACGAGGGGCATAAAGACCTTAACCAAATAGCTCTCTCTGGGTTCGATACTCTTATTTCGAAACTAGCTACAATTGATCTATGCACTTGTAGTCATTAGGAAGACACTTGTCACGTCGTCAAGCTGGAAGTCCTCTTGGAAATGTGTGAGCCCATCATCGAGTCAACCACAACCTGATCCTGACCCAAGTACTTCCCCACCTCAACAAACCCTGCCGTGATAACTTCAGTGGGGCTAAGATCTTGTAGAATGGAGCAGACGCACAACAATGATGTCGCGGCCGCTGCCAGCACCGCATTCATGCAGTGGGTGGCCCCAAGAGTCTTCACCTCCAGGTCCTATGGACCTAAAGAATCCACAAATAGTTAGTACACTATACTCGGGGACTTGACCCACTCGAGGACTCAACTCGCCAACAAGGAAAAAAGAGGAAACACAGAAACTCACCAAGGATCTACTAGTAGTTCTCGATGACGAACTTCTCCACTGAGGAGAATTTATCATGTAGACCTGTGATCACGTACTTGGAGGCCTTGTAGTCCTTCTCTGCATCCACCACCATGGCCTTGGCCTTCTCCTCCGAAGCGGTCGCCACGGATTTTGCGGTTCCATCTCCACGACTGTCATGTAGCCCTCCCGGGCTTTCACCAGAGAAGACGCCTAGTTATCTGCAAACAGAGGATAAATCAGTCCTTTGTCAAATCGATGATTTAAAAGAAACAAGGGGCGAACAAATCACTAACCCGAGGTCAACCGCAACTGGTGATTGGCATGGGTCACCACATACAACTTGTACCCGAGACGATATAGCTCCGTCTGCTGATCTGCTTCTTCACGCTGCAATTCAACCACACAACAAGACCCAAATTATCGTCAAGACTCCTAGGACTCACTCTCCACTACCTAGAGACCTACCCTTGGGGACTGGGGAATCAAAACTATATGTCTCTAACCGTTACCAGCTAGAGACTAGAGCCTAAGGGACTGGACATACATGGAGTGCTTGTTCAAGCAAACTATGAAGCTGGATCTCTCCTACGGACGACACTGGTTACACACTCCTCCGGCTCCATGCGACATCAGACCGACGCTTCCGTCGATGACCTCTGCCACCACCGGCGACTGTGTCTAGGTGGCCATGAAGGGTTCCTTGGAAAGGAACCGCGGGAAGGTTGTGGTCGTGGCTGTCGTGCTAGCAGTTGCCAGTGACACACCCTTCTACTACACTGCTCTCTCCACCGGCACGATGTCCTTTTGCGGCATGACTCTCTCCTCCTATACAGGTGTGTCTTCTGCGTCGTCCTGCACTGCCGCCTCACTCACCTAGTCGAGGTTGACCTTCTTCTTCTTAGCGTCGGCTTCAGGGACCTCACTTGGTTCTCCCTTTCTATTCTTGGAGGCGTTATCTTCCTCCTCGGAACAGTTGGCAGAAATCTTCGCCACCCTAGCGTGTTTAATCTTCTTCTGCTGGCTCCGGCAAGGCCATGTCACAGTGATTTGGAAATTCCGAGATGCACTTAACAAATTCAATACAAGAGGAAACTATACTTACTTGGCAACCGAGAGGACACATAGACCCGTGCTGGTGTGCGTGGGTTTCTCTAGCTTGAGGCCGAGCGGGCGCTTCAAGCCTGTCTCAATGAGAGTCACCTATCGTCGCGCCTTAGATACCGCCTTCGGTTCTGGGATGGCCTTGGACAGGGTCGGCACCCACTTGGATCTCTCCTTGTCGATGATCTCCAAGTCATTGTCATACTCCTCGAGATTGTGACTAGTTTCTTCATCATGGGGCTTCTAGACGCATGTCTTTTGGTGCACGGAGGGAGGATCCTTCTCCGATTCGCTCTCCTCCTCCTCGCTTTTGGAGGCATCTCCATCTTCCAAGAGCTCCTCCGTCACCTCTTCGTCGAGCTGAGGCAACCAATTCTCTAGAATCTAGAATGTCTACGACACGAGGTGAACTTCATGGGTTAATTACCTAACTCAAACGAGTGAAGGAGGTGAATGCGAGCAAGGAAAACTTAAGGGGGGTGTGCTCCCACTCTGTACGGGCGATGTCCTTTTGTCAGGTCGGTGAACTTCGTATCTGTAATCTTCTTCAAGGCTACAACATAATCTTCCGTTGCCCATACTTCATGCGACGACTTCGTGGAGTCCGTCGACCCAGTGTACTCATACATCCAATGGGATCAGGTGGCGAGTGGAACGAGTTGCCTCCTGATCCAGCAGTTGAAGAGGTTGATCATCACAAACCCCTCGTCTTCTAGCTCCATCATACGGGAGAACATCTCTACAACGAACATGCCTTGGTCGCTGGGGATCTTCTACGCTAACAACCGCTGTGGATTGCTTCGCTCCATGGTGCATGCCAGGATCGCCACCTCGCTGGTGGGAGTAGATTCCTTGACATGGAACCAATATTTCTTCCACTTGTTGGCCCCCTTCTTCGGCAGCATCAACTTGAAGAACCTGGCATTGGGCTTGAGCTAGAAGGTGTCGCCGCCAGCTGCCAACATGGGTCTGGCCTTCCCCTCGCGACTGATCCGGCCAGGGAAAAGCTCCAGCCAGGGAGGGAAGGAGAACCTACATCTGAGGTAGCACTCGCAGAATGTGATGAAAATCACAAGCTGCTCGATGTTGTGAGGCCCTAGTTCTGAAGGCTTGATTCGGTAGTAGGCATAGAAGTGTCGGAAGAAGATCGAGGTGGGGAATCCCAATCCTCGCTCTAGATGACTGAGGAATGAGATAAATTCCCTAGCCCGCGTCTTTGGCTCAACCTTGCTCGCTGTGGGAACTCGCCAGTTCCCCTTCACAAGAACTTTGGCTTATTGGAAAGTTTGCAGTTGTGATGTCATGGACTTGGATTTCCCCCAGAGATCTTTGGTGCGCCATTGAAGCGAACTCGGTGGTATGGACATCTAGGTCGAATAATGGATTGGAGAAGAAAGGAAGAAGGGGGAAATGAGGAGTGAGATCCGTATATCGTCCCCTCGCTCTCCCTTAAATAGAGGTGCTAACAAGGGGTCCCGTATTAGCCATTTCCTTGCGGTAATTTTGCTGAAGTTACCATTAGAAGTTAACTAATGGCTAGTTTGACCAAGTTAATGGTCCAACTTCGACCAAATTGTTCACTCAGTCTACTCTCACTCGCTCTGCTCCCACTCACCTGAAGCGACGACTCGCGAGAAGCTCGACTCACCCAATATGAATGGAATACTGCGTCAAGCTTGCAACTTCTCCCTTCATTAGAGGAGTTTGTCTCTGATTTGACTTGGCATCCACTCGGACTCACCTACTCCGACTGTCAAGTTAAATCCTAGGTCAAACCCCTGATGCACTCGTGGAATACTGATGCGGACATGTCAATCAGGGTATGCCCAGGAGGTGGATTCGACTGACCAAGCCCACGATGAGTGGGCTCTTTGGTACGAAGACTAGAAGGCTGCGACCCAAGAGCATGGTGACTGGATACAAAAGGCCTAGAACCATAGCTAGGCCTAGTTGGATTGGGTCAACATCACCAAAACCTTAACCAATTCGATGTTTTCCATGTAAACCCTAGCGAGGTTTCACTATATAAGCCTACCTAGTGTAATATCTACTCATATACGTCTTGATACACCCCATAGAAGTGAATTGATGCCTTCATTTCTGAGCTCGCCACCCCTTGTAATCTCATACATATCAATACATATAGTAGGAAGTAGGCTCTTTACCCTACCGGGGCTGAACATGGGTAATCCCTTGTGTGCTCCTAATCTCGTTCTGAAGATCGCTAGCTCACCCTTGCCTCAATCAATTCAATCTCTACCCCTGGTAGCGACTGCTGAGGCCATTCCCACGAAAAGTTGTGATCCAAATTCATTAAGGATGTTAACTACTGACGAGCATACCGAGCCCCCCTCCCAAGGTACAGATTGTTAAAGACCAAGGTTTCCACCATTATATATACCTCTTGTAATCCACCGGTTGGGATCGGTCACATATGATAATCCCTAGTGTTGTGTAAACACTTCCCGAATAGTGATGTTTCGTCGGAGAGTTTTTCTCCTCTCTTTGTTGGAGAGGTTTTCCACGTTAAATATTCTATCCCCTATTATTATTTTATTTTTGTTCTTTGTTATTTTCTTGTCACATTTATAATAGCCACTACCCCAATGCACGTCCTCCTTCACCAGCTCCATGACGAATAAAATACTTCTCCAAGTAAAGGAAGAAGTTCTAGGCTTTGGGGCATTCCAAAATTTGTAATAAGGGAAATGTTGACTATTGGTGATGTGTGGATTTAGGCATGTAAGACACATGTTCCTAATCCACGACCCGTGCCCATGAAGACCTTGGTGTACAATAATCAAAGAATTGCACCCAGAATCTCTCAACTAACCTAACCTATGGGGCTGCAAGATGACTCTCTTGATATTCCCTAAGATGAGACGTGCATCTAAGGGAGGTCAAGGATCAACTTAATATGGAAGGAAAGATGAAGACCTATCGTAACTAAGGGAGACTCTAACACTACTAACAGCTATAAATATACTGTAAGACATTAATCTAAATAGGACACTCCATAATTTCCCAAGATGTAGCCATTAGCCTTAGTCATAAAACCTAGATTTATTTATTCTCATTGGGTACTATTATAAGCATGTCGGGATCATCTTGTAGACACATTGCATGTCGGGAATACTCTCTGTTATATACCTATCTTTTTCTTTGAGATTCAAACCTGCAGACCTGAGCCGATTGCCGAACAAATAAAACTATCTTTTGATCTTTGGAAGTGAGGCTGTCGTGGGAACTTGAAAATAATCTTCATCAGTTGGAGTGCTAGGAAGGGGGTTCCCATGTCATGGAGATCGGATCCACTATGAGGATGCTTAACAGTGGTAAAAACCAGCTCGGCGAAGCTTCACCCCTCATTGATTGTGAGGTGCAAAACCGTGGAAACTCACACATGAGCATGGGGTTGGACGACCGATGTACAAATACTACCCAGAAGCAATGGTCAGCATTGGACATCGCTTAGCGGGTTCATCCTTCCCGATGCCAGATACATGGATCGCCTCCTGAGGAGATTCGACGGTGGCATAGGTAGCCAAGAGGGATCCATATCACACTGGCCCCTTGTGGGAGGCCACTACAAAGGAGAAGGCCAAGATGGGAGAAGGATGGAGTACGTCAACATGTCGCGACATGCATACGATGCCCAAGTATGATGGATGCATGCAAGGGATCTTGACATGTCATGCCGAAGCACCCCGCGCCCCGCTCTGTTAGCCAAAAGCGGTCGAGCCACCCCAACCTACACGGAAGTAGGGTGCCCCATGTGCCCTAGAGCAGGATGTCCAACTTTGAGGACGGTGGCATGGCCAGTTCAAGGTCGACCTAGGTCTCAGGAGAGGAAGCGATAAATGGAGAAGACCTGGACTTGGAGGAAGGAAGTCTGCACGAAGTATTGCTCCTTCTCTGCTATTGGAGATGTTGGACTTCTGGTGTTGTTCTGGTGGGGTTAGTGTCGCTGCTACTAAGGATCTAATCACTGTAGCGGGACTTTTCTTTTTTATAATTCTTCTTCCTTTTTTTGGCTGTGTGCATCCGTATTGCCAATAGGGTGTGCGTTGTTGCAGAGGCTGGGAGTAATTGGTATCCGTGTGATATTCATATATGCTCATTTCAAAAAAAAATTAGGAGGACCTCGTATTCACAAGGAAGCGCGAAGAACTTACAAAACCGCGGGAGCATGGACACCGACAAGATGGCCGCTAGGATTTACCGAATGAACTAGACCTACCCGAGGTGGATATCGCTCTCCTAGTGTACAAGGGACAACTGGTGTGGATTTCACATGATCGTCACCCACGGGCACAACTAGTGTAGGACAATGGGACACTAGATCGAGTTTCAGAAAGATCAAAGATGCTTTAATACCTGGTTTGATCTGGCAGGGGATGAGGGCATGCAGCCAAACGTTGCTGCTCCCCACAACCCGGTCCCTACAAACTCAGTCATCTCTGGACCAAGGCAATGACAGGAAGGGTAGATGTAGATATAGCTAGTGATGCCGCACTCGAGCTCGAGGGTACCGCATGAGCTCACGTTTACCCGACGCTCGATCCAAACACATGGACCGACCCAACACTTCTATTCTCCCCTTACGTTGCCAACGTGTGGATCTAGGGAAGCGTAGCAGATCTGACAAAAATTGCCAGCACGATAGCGTCCAGGTTGTTGATATTCTTATAGGTCCTTGTCGTTTAGATCGGATTGGAGTGCACTACTAGTGACTCAGACGAATAATACATAGGAAGTCACTTTGTCGGTCACCTTGGAGGAAACAGGGAACTTCATAACCAGATTCTGCACATTCAAGGCGGTCAACAGGACAACATGGGACCTCCTGGTACTAGTCTAGGAACAATTGTCCCAGTTTAACACCGTCATCCACCACATGATCCGGATGTTGAACCTCACGGGGCCAAGGGATCTATCAAGGTACAGGAGGACTAGCCTTGAGGCATCAGCGAGATGGGATGTCAAGCCGTGGAGGTATCATGGCCTCTCCAACGACCTGCTAGACAAGACCACACACTCAGAGGTTTGTTCCTTGCCAAGGCCTTCACCGCGGCCAAGGCTATTGCCGAATATATACTTCGGAAGCCAACGGACATAGTCAGGGAGATGGTGCTGAGACAGCTCAGCAACCACGGATGGAGGACCTCGACGCCTGGATCAAAAGGAGAAAAGAAATAGTGTGAGGAAAACAACCCATGTCGCAGGATTTCATCGGAAGCTTGCACAAGATTTAGACCCGCAAGAGGAGTACGGAAGCACAAATACAGAAACTTTAGGGACCTCGTACGCTTGGGGGCTGTCAATAAATCTCAGAAGACATACCCTAGGGAGATTGCGATACTTAGCGGAGCCGATGGAGTAATAGACAATCACATGGATATCTACCACCCACAATACCCGTTCGGGACATTGGTGGATTATATCGAGCAGCACCCTAAAGCTAGGACACTCATGTACCCACTCTGGAGGGGTCTTGCCGTGTGGGTGCAACCAGCCTAAGTGGTTTGTACCAAATATTCATTCATTCTATACCTTTGTTGGGGTGGTTTGGAGAAAGTCATCTCAGGAAAAGTCAGAAAGATGACCAGCTCCGTGACCTGTAGCCCAGAATAACCACAAGCTACATCAACAGCCCCGGTTCAAGCAATATCACCAGTTCAAGCATGGGCACAAACACCAACAATAGATCTACCCCCAACCATGATTCTACTCCCTGATGGAACCAGACCTCACTCAGAAGATCGACCCCAACAAGGACACGGGGCCTCGACCATCCACCATGAGGCAATTGATATTATAACTTGAGGATCGGGTATTGTATGCATGTATCTACTTGGCTGCCCGAACTCATCCACACTTGCTCGAACACCCGGGGGCTATACGTATTACATGGCTTTTCTCCTCATCTACTATTATAGATAAAAGCTTTTTATATGGAATTACACATGTTTTTGTATAGCATGCTAGACCCAAATGAGTCTGGATGCAGAGTTCATATGGGAATCACGGTGTGCCACCACATGGAAGGTCATGAAACTTAAAAAAACACCAAAGTCACATGACTACTAACTCGCACAACCTGATCCCCTAACTAATACTTGTGTGCTCTCTGACCCAAAGGATCAAAAACATGTTTGAAGTGCTCAAGATCCTTCTCTTTTGTGCAGGCTTGGATTGTCCACCCCTAGTTATGTTTGACTAGCGGGAACATGTATGTGGATGCCGTGAGTGACGATAGGGATATTGAAGCATCGATGCTCACTCAAATATCCTAAACTTATGTTGTAGGCCTAAAAAAGCACCAGTACATGCGACTAGAATGCGGAGACCTTTGACAGGGATTACTCGGGTAAACCCAAGACCAAAATGCCTTTGTAGGCACAGTGCAGCTAATTTATGAATTCCAATGTAAGCAAATAGAGGTAATGGCCCAAGGAACATTGCTAATGGAATAGAGGCGGAAGGCTTCCACACAATACTAAAAATCTCAAGCTAGTCAGAAACTCACACCCACCTTAAACACAACGATAATTTTATGGGGACCCTAGGTGAAATTTTATGAGTGAAACACCCACATAAGACTGAGATACCAACGTCAGCTAACCTCAGCCTACTTTTTATAAGCCCGAGGTACTAACCTCAGCCTACTTTTTATGAGCGATACCCCCTGCGCAAAGCCTGACGTACCAAGACCTTAGTGCAGATCTGAACGAAGACATCAGAGGTCGTGAAGAAGAGAAACTAGAAATACTCTCGTCGGGAAACATGGAAATAGGTACACAACAGAGTCATCATCCCAAAAAGAGTTCTCAGATGTCACAACGAGCTAGTGAAATTTATAGGCGGTTTTATACCCTACATACAACAAAGGATTGGACAAAGAAGTTCAGAAGGATCTCCTGCTACTCGTCGGCGCCACCATCATCTTTTGTGGTCCCATATCCTGGGATCTCCTCGATGTTAAAGTATGAACATCCACGAAATCCTCCATGGTGCCTTACCGGTCCTCCACGTGTGCTTCTACCTATTCTCGCGGCAAGGTGGTTTGCATGTCCGCTAGCATCAAATAAGGAACCACAACCTAAGCTCTTCCCAAGGTGATCACCACACACTCCAACACTCGCTAAGAAGCCTCTCTCTCTAGATCGGCGTTGATCCAGTATCCCAAGGTTGGCAAGAGCGCCGCCATGTCCCCAGCGGAGGAAAAACGTTCCTCGGGGGAACGTCTGACAAGTCTGGACAATTCAGGAAGCTCCTCGTTGTGACTAGCGCAACATGTCCTAACGCATATTTCCCTATTGATGGTTGGCCCAAGTGATGCCTTGCAAGGAAGACCTAGCTTTGCCCCTTTCCTGGGCCAGTTCCTTATTAAGCTCAGATATCTTCACCTCTACCACCCTAAGGGCTTCCGCCATCATCTATATATTTCCATAGGAACCTGTGGGAGCCACTTCATCTTTAACAACTTGTAAGAATGAGGAGGCTCCCTGGAGAAGGAAAAATGGTAGGAAAAGATTAAGATAAGCGCACATAATTCTGATGAGGAGTCCAGGGGTCAAGGCGTGCAAAGACCTCACATGCATATTGGACCTCGTCATCTTCATGTATTCGTTCATCTTTTGAATGCTACCAAGGCCAATCATCGTACCCCCTACGCCCAAGGAAACAGTGGCACAGCTCAAGGACCTCCTCGAACAAGAGCCGTAGGGATAACAGAAGCAGTATTATCCACCACCACCCTAGAAAGGTGGAGCAGGGCTAAAATAGGAGACTAGTTTGACAAATTAGGGGAAAAGGAGCACTGTAGAAGAATACATGGTGGCTCGTGCCCTCTTCATGGAAGGAGCTCCTCCCGTGGATGGCTAGGCCACCACAAGATGAAGGGGCACTCTACCTCTGTCGGCCTCCTCGTCTAAGGAGCTGGGAGCCAAGGAGGCTTGTGTTTGGACTAACGGAAAAGAAAAGAAAAGAAAATTAGGAAAGTGAACGGTGCAGATGGACAGTAGGTCGGAGATGAAAGGGAAACACAATGAAGATATGCCTACCTTACGGTCGGGACCTATGCAGGAGTAGACTTAACACACCTCTTCTTACCGGTCGCAAGGGAACCTCTCCTGGCGTCACCCATTAAGGAGGGTCCAAACTCGGCGCGGGGCAAGGATGCCAGTGGGACCTCCGCAATCATCCATAGCTCCGTCGCTTGGTCAAGGTATAAGAGATCATCAAAATCAGGAACACAGGAGAAAAGAGCAAGTCTAGAAAGGAGAATCCAAGAAAATATGATCTAGGGAGTTTGGATCATATCTTATGGCATATATATCATCCCTCTCTACTTTGGGGATGTAGCATAGTGATAGGGGACCTGCAGACCTCCAGGACAAGTCGGCAAAGAGAGATCTTAGGCTATTATCTAGTTCATTGCCTCTCAGGGGCTCTGTAGAAGAAGAAAATACTATCGGACCAGCAGGCAGAGATTACCACGGCGGAAAAAATGCAGGTCATGGAATTGAATCTATAAGAAGGGGCTTACCATTGTGCTCCTACAACGGGTCTTTCAAGGCTATTATTCCCGGAAGGACCCTTATCTTTCAAGGGGCACAACCTTCATGAAATATAACCCTCCACCACGTGGACCTCTATTAAGCCATTGGTACGCCACTCCTCGATACCACTTCTCGATTTGGTCGTGGTAGTGAAGGAAGAGGGGGAGCTCTTTTGGCTCCTCTACCCAGTCATCAGAAGGGACGATGGGGCATTTATCAAATAGGGGGACATTTTATGTCCCATTGTCCATTACCCAACAGGAGGCCTTCTCTGGCCATCCATTGGTTCGAGGAATAGGAAGATATTGTTCCTCCCTATTTCCCCATGGGCGGAAGCTATAGGTAGAGAGAATTATGGAGTAGTACATGCGGGAACATTTCAGGTAGAATAATAAATACATAAGGCATGCATGGGCCAAAGGGAAATGTACACCTCGTAGAGATGGGCAAAGGAGGATAGAATTAAGATGGAATTTGTGGAAAGATGCATCAGTTGGAGGCCGTAGAAGCCAAGGGCATCTCTCAATAAACAAGAAAGGGGGAAATTCAAGCCGCACTTGAGGTTATCAATGGAGGCCATAGTGTGATCCTCCGGGACTTGGGGGATCCCCGCCTCCACCACTGGAATGTATGAAATCAATGAAGGATAAGCCTCACGGTGCACATTTCCCTAATATCTTCCTCGGTGATCATTGATGCTGGCCATGCATCTTCCCTATGAAACAGAGCTCTCCTGTGGCTGAGGCTAAACTGGGATCCTCCATGATGCCCCCTGAGGGTGGATTCAGTTGGAGGACGAGCGAGAGGCCATGGCGCCCGTTGTTTGGGTATTCGCTACACGAGGTTCGGAGGAAGAGGAGGAGGAGGAGGAAGGATGATGCAGGTTGAGCACTATAGGTTGCAGATCCTTATATAAGGAGGAGGAAGAGGACTTCACTCTCCTTGCTGAGGAGATCACAGACGTTCAGATTGGATCCGATGGAGGAGTTGAGGAGGTTACACCACAAGATCGGATGCGAAAAGTTAGGAAGTGCCCGCTTTCGTAACCAGGAAACCCCTATAGACACGCAAGCACATGTCTCGTTAATCATTGTTGTGCGAAGGAATCTAATTATGATTACCACCTTCAATTTCGTCGGACTAGTTAAATACCCATGCGGTGAAGAGCTCTTGAATGCAGCAGTTATTAGAGCGATCTCCTCAGTCGGTATGGATTTAGGTACTCACGACCACGGAAGACCTCTTGCATTCCTGAAGACCTCCTTAGGTTATGGACATAATTCAATGACAACTTACAACACCACTTATGTCATCCTGGACCAGACCTTAACCCCACTATGACATCTCCGCATCGAGATGGGTCCACAGGCAACACTCCATCAGGATAAGCATTGACTTAAGCATGCCCGTGCGACCTCTCGGTTCGGTACTCCACGTTGCAAGGATATCTCTCTCTTTCTTTTACCTATGCGGGTCGGTAAGGTATTGCCACACTCACAAAAGAGATATGCTATTTTCCTTTTTATTAACTTCTTTCCAGGACCTCTTGATAAGACCATTATCCTAGGACATCCAAAATGGGAAGGTTCATTATACCTTCTCTTAAGAAGAGTAATCGAGAATAGTATTACCTTTGGGACACTACTACAAGCCGAAGACCTTCTTCTCAAGACCTCTGACGTACGCTGGACAATCAAGACGAAGTTGAAGTCATCGAGCTTGCTAGTTCAAGGTTGAACACGAGCTTTGGGAAACTCTACAGAAGCAAAAGGCCGTCTTATTAAAGGTACTAAACGAGGGCTTGATGATGATGGGTGGATTTAGGCATGTACGACACTTGGGCCTAATCTGCGATCCCCTGCCCATGAAGACCTTGGCATATAAGAATCAAAGGCTTGTGCCCAAAAAGTCTCAACCGACCTAACCTGTGGGATGCAAGGCGGCTCTCTAGAGATTTCCAAAAACCAGACGTGCATCCAAGGGAGGTCAAGGATCAACATATGCCCTGTTTGATTCATAGGATCTCAAAACAAAGGAATAGGAATAGGAATAGGAATAGGAATAGGAATTTGGTAGGAATGTAGGTGGAAGACTATAGGATCATAGGACAAGAATTCTTCCTCGGTGGTTATTTGAAATGAAGGAAAGGAAGAGTAGAGGAATGTATACTTCCTTAATTATATTTATTAATGATAATAGATAACCAGCAAAGGCAGTAGGCAGCATGTAGTACTCTACATACTGCAGCTGTGTTAAACGAGCAGTAACTTTGATCTTCCTTGTTCCTCGCAAAGGAATGAAAAAGAAAAGAGCTTAGATTGGATTCTTTTCTTCCCTTGCTTTTTTGAGAATCTGGTTGCAAAGGGAAATTTCCTTTAGTGCATTCCTTTGAATCAAATGGTCCTACAGTGCATAGGAATAGGAATCCTATACTTTTCCTACAAAAATCCTGTGAATCAAACAAGGCCTTAATGTGCAAGGAAAGATGAAGATCTATCATAACTAAGGGAAACTCTAACACTACCGACAACTATATATATTTGAAGGGGATTGTTTTTTTGCGTCCCGAAATTTCCTGGGCGAGTGCATCGCGGTACCCAAGTTCCCTGTAATTACTGCATTTCGTAAAGTTGGGATGCCAACTACTAAGAGGGGCCATTTCAAGGCAAACTCATCTCGCCCTGCCAAACTCAAACATTCCGTTAAACTGTCCCGTGAAGTAGATGGTCGGGACCCACATGTCGGTCATCTGTCTGTGACGCGAGCGCCAACGCGGCAACCTCTTAGGAAAATCGAGGAACTAAGTGGATTGGATGCGTTGACCAATTTCACAAATCCATTCCCTCCTTTCCCCTAGCACCTACGGCGTCGAAATCCACCCTCTAGGCAGAATGATCCTTTCGGACATTTGACTTCCGGCGCCAAGTTGATGCGCCCATTCGCTGATCCCGAGCTCCAATGGCGCATGCCGTGGCCGCCGTTGTGAGGCTCTAGCCCGCCTCCAGCGCCAACGAGCTGAGCAGCTCGGAGGATGGCAGATCCTACTACCAAGGAAGAAGAAGTTCTGGCTATATGCGGGTGATCTACCCTTCTCTTTGCTATTCGCAATAATTATAACTACTAGCGGGCTACTGAACCTAAAATTGTTTGCTAGCCCAACGTTGACAAACATATTTTGTCCATAGTTTTCTATCAAGTGGGATCTCCGCGGATCACCCTTACCAGGTTACGGTAGCCCTCTTCAGGTATGACTCTAAATCAGCAAGGGTGAAGGGGAAGTGGTATGGACACCATTGTATCACGATGGAAGAAGCTCTTGCGTAGATCTGCACTATTCCTAGTATGGTTGCTGCTCTGCGTAATCATGATGAAATATGGCTGAAGCAGACTGCAAAGTTCAGCTTCATGGATGAACGAGGCATCATGGTTACTCTAACGTGTGATAGTCAGCTAATTGGGTTGATGAAAAGGTATGCTTCGTCTTGCATGTTTTAGCTGAATTGTGATGTACTGCATGTCGAAGCTGCTGCAACTGGGATTCGCCCTTCTATTCTTGGACAGGGTGGTCGCTTGAACCCAATTATCTCCTGGTAAACAAAAGTCTCTTGGGATTCGCATGTTTGTGCTGAATTGTAATTTTTGTTTTATTTACTCTGTAGATATTGGGTAGTTATGCAACATTCCAGTTTCTTTGACAGAAAGCGCCACAAGGTTAGAAACATGACTGCTGGGTCAATCATTTTGCTACGGAAGAAAATAAAAACGAGTGGACAGATGATGCTGGACACGATTCTGGTGCTGATTGTCTCGGCGATGCAGAGTACGTGAAGCTAAGAAAATTGGCACTAGGGAAGAGGAAGAAGGTAGGAAATGAAGAAGCCAGTGAACGTGAAGGCTTGGCACCCAGGCTGGGGAAGAAGGCAGCTGGCAATGAAGATGCATAATAATGTGTTGAACTTGAACCTATATATGTAATTCGATTAAATTCTGGAGCTCTGTGTGTGGAACTTTGCAGGGAAAAACAATCTACCCACGTTTTCAGAGTAAAATGTACCGCGACTTAGGGTTTGGAAATGCCGAGTCAGTACTTGAATCTAAAATTGTGATTGTGCCACTATTATCTGAAAACACGCAACACCGGTTCCACGATTGCTGAGGGGCGGGTGATACGTCCATAACATATCTATAATTTTGATGGTTTAATGCTAGTAATATGCTTTTGATACTCATTTTTGTATAAAGTTTATGAT
Organism: Avena eriantha; assembly: GCA_910589775.1. Lineage (NCBI taxonomy): Eukaryota > Viridiplantae > Streptophyta > Magnoliopsida > Poales > Poaceae > Avena > Avena eriantha. The sequence continues at coordinate 339,407,290 of OU342743.1, read as the reverse complement.
TTATTTGGACTAACCTACTAATAGTTGCAAAAGTGCACAATGTTCTTGTTTTACACTTTGATATGTAGGAATTACCAAAAATACAAGTGGAAACCTTGTTGGAGTCAAATTGGGATTTTCTAGAAATCTGTCTCTGAACTCTTTTTGAAGATGGTCACGTTTCGGGTCGAAGACGGCATCAAACGGAAAACTCTTCAACTACAAAGTTGATGGATATTTCGCGAAAAACGTTCTGGACATAAAATTTAGCTGATTCTAAATCCGTATGGGCCCGATAGGCCCGATTTAATGCAGCCCAAGATGGGTGACGAGAATCCGAGAAGCTATATAAAGGGAGGAAACCTAATTCGTGGGAGACACCTCCACCCACGAATTTGCAGCCATGCCATGTTTTTGCCTCTCCCATAGATCCCATCTCCATGGGAGAGGGCTCCCAATAAGCCATGAAGGAAGGGGGCTAAGGGGTCGTGCTCCCCTGTGATACCGGCAGCGGGGAAGGAGTCCTCCGCGCTGCCGCTGCCGCTGCCGCCGCCTCTTCACCATCTTCACCGCCATCTCCATCGATCTCCACCACCATCTCCATCGCGTTGCTGATTCCCATGATGATGAGGGAGTAGTTCTTCCTCGAGGCTAAGGTCTCTACCGGTAGCTATGTGTTCATCTCTCTCTCAATGCATGATCATATTGTGATCATGAGCTTTGTAATCAAGTAGATCTACTTTTCTACTCAAGTTCTTTAATAGATCTCTGCTCTCTCCATGTGTGTGAAAGTGACAGTGTGCAAACCATGGTGGCACTTAGGCTAAAGATTACAGATACTTGTTATGAGTTATATTTGGAGTTGGATGTTTCTATGAAATTGTGGTGTTTGATGGAACCATCTAGAGCTCAAGGTGACAGTGTGGAGTTATCTAGATGGGGAAAGCGAACTTTCAGGTGTGTTGTTATAGCCCTACCATGGATTACAGTGTCCAACTGGAGAGTAGTTCAGAGTAGTATCATGAAGAGAAGATATTTATATGAGAGTGTTCACTAGAGAAAGTATGATCCCTAGGCCTTGTTTCTAAGCATTGAAACACCATTTGCAACTAGATTTGTTACATGCTTGCTTGCTTCCATCTTTATTTCAGTTTTCCTTTAGTCTTTTCCACGCCATCAAACTATTTTCTGGCACTATTGTCTTATATCCATACCACTTGTATTTTACTATCTCTTCGTCGAACTAGTGCAACTATACACCTAACAAGTGTATTGGGTCTGTTGGGGACACAAGAGACTTCTTGTATCTTGATTGCAGGGTTGCTTGAGAGGGATACTTTTGACCACTTCCTCCTTGAGTTCGATCAACCTTGGGTGATCCACTTAAGGGAAAACTTGCTGATGTTCTACAAACCTCTACACTTGGAGGCCCAATAGCTGTCTACAAGAATAGAAGTGCGTAGACATCAAGCTAGTTTCTGGCGCCATTGCCGGGGAGGTAAGGTAAAAGGTACTCACATCCTCCGGTGTGAGTGCTCGAAGTTATTTCCTTTAGATTCTGCAATTATATCTTTTTGTTTCTTGTTTTTATTTTCACTGGTTAGGCTTAATGGAAAACAACAACAAAATTAGAGAGCTTTATAGTATTTATCTAGAGTTAGGACATGAAGTGTTTGAAGAGAAAATTAAAAAACCTATGGAACTTTATTTGCATGCTAATAGCAATGTTGTTAGTATGAATTCTTTAGACACCATTATTGCTAATGCTATGGAAAAGTCTAAGCTTGGGGAAGCTAGTTTTTATGAAAATGATCTTTTTAGTTCCCCAGCTTTGGAAGATAGCTATTCTATTGCTTATGATGATACCAAACCTCCAATATATGATGATTACAATGATGAATATGTTATTTTCAGTCCACCTACTATTGAGGAGGAAATTAATTATGATTACAATATGCCTCCTATATTTGATGATTATGGTGATGAGAATAATAATGATAGCTATTTTGTTGAATTTCCTCCCACTATAATTAATAAGAATGACTATGTTTATGTGAGGAGTATTAATTCTTTTATGCATGTGGCTCATGATAAGAATGTTTTATGTGATAGTTATATTATTAATTTTATTCATGATGTTACTGAAAGTTATTATAAGAGAGGGAAACATGGTTTTATGTGTCTCAACAATATTAAGTTTCCCCTCTTTATGTTAATTTTTTTGAAGTTGCACTTGTTTTGCTTTCCTATGCTTGTTGATTTGTGCTTTCATGACTTGTTTCTTTACAAGATTCCTATGCGTAGGAAGTGGGTTAGACTTAAATATGCTTTGAATTTTCTTCTTGATGCTATCATTTACTTCAATCCGTATTTCTTATGTGAGCATCTTCTCAAACTATCATGCCTAACTTAAAGACGTTAAAGAAAAGTACTTATTGGGAGATAACCCAAAAGTTTTTGATGAGTCTTGGAAGTTATTTCCTCAGTAATAATTTCTCCTTATCCTTTTTATTTGATTTTTGTGCCAAGAGTAACCTCTAATGAGAGGGAAGTAATGCTTGGGAAAAGTTGCTGTCCCAAAACAGATTTTTGTGCTTCACGTAAAAATTCGTGTAAAATCTCTGTACGTCGTTTTGAGGCGTGAATTTTTGTACTTTTTCCCCAGGTTGTTATCTAACTTTCGTTAGTTCAAAAAATTTCTATTTGAACAACAGAAGGTCTTCGAAAAAATTGGTTTTTACCTGCTGGTCTGTTTTGACAGATTTCTGCCATTATTTGCATTTGCTTCTTGCTGGTTCCTTTTTGGGTTATCTTTGGGGAATTGAGATTTTTGAGGGAAGTGATTCAGTAGCTTGTTTTATAATGGAAGTTTTATTGGTGTTGAAACTGAACCTAAAGACTTATTATCTTGAGTGCACTAATGTTGCTAATAAAGATTGTGTGAAGTTTTGTATGAAGGAAAAATTTCAGGTGTTAAGGAAAGAATGATGTAATGAGATGAAGAATGGACTAAAGCTCAAGCTTAGGGATGCCACCCCATGTCACCCCAAGGAATTATCCAAGAAGTACAAGCGTTAAAGCTTGGGGATGCCCAAGGCATCCCCTTCTTCATCAATAAAAATCCCAGGTTTCTTCCAAACACTTCATTTTTATTGTTTCATGCACAGTTGTGTTGTTCTTGGAGCGTCTTTGTTTTTTGTTTTTGGTTTTCGTTTGCTTGGTTTTCTTAGTTTGCTTGAATAAATTGGTTGGACCCCCTCTTTCATACATTGGTTTTCAAATAGTTTGGTTTGGATTGGAAAAGAGTAGGAAAGTTCATGCTTAAGTGGTAAAGAGAGCTTGTTTTTGACTATGGCCTATGCTTTATCATGCCATGCTTGATTTTGTTTTGTCTTTATGCTTAGTGATCTTTGCTGTAGCATGACATGTTATAAACAATTGATATTGTTTAATGTGCCTTGAAAGAATCATGCGTTGTTTTAGCATATTAAAGCATACTATTGTGGTATTCTCCTTTGATGTTTTATTTGGGTTGACTTGGCGCATGCTCACACCATGTTATGACTATCCCAAGTCACCATAGCCTTTATGATCCTTTAGTTTTCGACTTATAATATCACTTTATGCTTTAATTAATGATGTTTTGTCGCTTTGCATGATTATGGTCATTATTGCTCTCTTAGTTGGTCGCTCTCAGTCTTTTGCTAGCCTCCATAACCAAGTATGAGTTCCACTCATGCATCCAACTCCAAATAAAACCAAGTTAGTCCAAAGAGTCCACCATACCTACCTATTAGCATTTCCTATTCCGAGTATATTCATGTTTTTATCTACCTTCCGAATTAAACTTGTTATGAGAAAACTAGTGATTAAAGCTCTCATGAACTTGATGGCACACTTTATTTTTCTTGCCCTTAGTAAACTTGAACCATTGTGTCATCTATGTTGTATATGCTTGCACTTATATGTTGGGGATTAGCAGAACCATGCTGTCATGGGGAACGCTTTCAACATTGCACTTGTACATTGTACCTAGTTGATATCATGCTCTTTTGTCTATGGATGTCGTTAGTGTGAAATGAAAGGGGAGCTTATAAGTCCATGGAGTTATGTATGTGTGTTAGAGAAATGCCTAGGCCGCTGGTCTAATCCATGTTGTCATGGTGGAAACCTGTAGCGTAACCATAATGAGCTGTCAATGAAGCATTATTCTTATAAAAAAGAGTCAGATATTGAGAAAAAAAGAGAAAAAAGAAAAAAAAAGATTTGAGAAAAGAGGAAAGAGAGAAAAAGGCACCATTTTCCCATGGTAAATAAGAAGATTGCTGAGATGCTCGTTATCTGCTTGCCTTGTCATTTTGATATGGGGATTCTTCTGTATCATCGGGCAAGGGGTACCCCGTTGGCGGTTCTCTATGATACACATGTACTTACTATGACAAGAACTTACCGATAACTAAACTTGAGTAGCATGAGGAGCGGCCCTCATATTCAAGGGACATGAGATTGCCAACTTATACTTTGTCAAGCAAATACTCCATAGTTTGTTCACTGTAACCTTAATCACTTCAAGGTTCTTATGATAGGGGCAATGAGAGATGAAAGCTAATAAGTACCATAATTTTTGGAAGCTCTTTATGAGACTTGAATCCCTTCTTCCTTCTATGAAAGGCATTTCTTTTACTTTTATGTTGATTCTCCATCTTCTATCTTTATGTACCTATTGAGAGAGCATAGTGATCATTCTTAGTTTAATGTGCATTGTCCCAAAACTTGTTGATTGATTCATAACTGTGATATTGCTTGTTCTTAAATTATTTGTATCTAGTCACCCTTATAAACTTTGAAGGTGTCATATGCATTTATGTTTGATATACCATGAGGGACAAGCTGAATACCACTCTTATTATGTTTTCTATATGTGAAACAAAAAAACGTATTTAAATGCATTGTTATTCATGATATTTTGTTTGTACCTTTTCATGTTACAACATAGTTGCTATGTCTTATTGTTAGAACTCTATCTTTCATGTTCATGTTTAGAGTACCTTGATCCCAGCTATCAATGCTTTTACAATAATGATAATCAAGATTGTGTTGGCTACGTGTCACCTAAAAAATTGTATTGTTTTTATCGTTTACCTACTTGAGGACGAGCAGGAACTAAGCTTTAGGATGTTGATACGTCCATAACGTATCTATAATTTTTAATGGTTTAATGTTAATAATATGCTTTTGATACTCATTTTTATATAAAGTTTATGATTTATTTGGACTAACCTAATAATAGTTGCAAAAGTGCACAATGTTCTTGTTTTACACTTTGATGTGTAGAAATTACCAAGAATACAAGTGGAAACCTTGTTGGAGTCAAATTGGGATTTTCTAGAAATCTGTCTCGGAACTCTTTTTGAAGATGGTCACGTTTCAGATCGAAGACGGCGTCAAACGGAAAACTCTTCAACTACAAAGTTCATGGATATTTTGCGACAAACGTTCTGGACATAAAATTTAGCTGATTTCAGGTCCAGATGGGCCCGATAAGCCCGATTTACTGCAGACCAAGATGGGGTGATGGGAATCCGAGAAGCTATATAAAGGGAGGAAAAAATAATTCGTGGGAGACACCTCCACCCACGAATTTGTAGCCACCAAAGCCACGTTTTTTCCTCTCCCATAGATCCCATCGCCATGGGAGAGGACTCCCAATAAGCCATGAAGGAAGGGGCTAAGGGGCCGTGCTCCCCTGTGATACCGGCAACGGAGAAGGAGTCCTCTGCGCCACCGTTGGCGCTGCCGCCGCCTCTTCACTCTCTTCACCGCCATGTGTTGGGTCCGCAGCATAGAAAACAAAAAAATTCCTACGATGAGAACTACACGCCAAGATATATCTATTAGGTACAAAGCAACGGGTGGACATACATCCAACGAGAACTTACCCTCGAATACAACGAGTTTTGTTAACGAGTAGGAACTCGTGGTTGATGTAGTCGTACACTTGCCTATCTCAAGATCGTGAGGAAGTCCGAGCGCCGCAACTCAGCAGCGCATCTGTACTCGCACACACGTTCAAGCCACCAGACAACCTCCACCTCCTCGCTCCAGCGATCCAGCGGAAGCAGCAACTCCTTCCAGACGAAATGCCACCGGGAACATGTATCTCGCTAATCCGAGACCATGGGGGAATAATTCTAGAGGGGGAGAGAGATCCTTCACAAGGAGGTGTGAGGAAGAAGGAGGAAGAGGGTGGCCTTTTATAGGAGGAGGGGGGTGCCCCTCCTTCATGGCCGGCGCATAGGGGGTGACCCCTCACCTCCCCCATTCATGTGGTGGTAACCCCTCCACATTAAAATGCCTCTTCTCATTCCCCTTTAAAGTCCCTACTTTAAATGCATTAAAATTCTCCAAGTTTAATGCTCTCTCATTTAATAAAACTCTTTTATTAAATTTATTCAGAATTTTGTTAATTACTTTAATTAACAAACATTCACATATAACCCCTTGCAATATTTCAATATCACATGCAGAACCACTTTCTGCATTTCACCCGAAACAATTTCCGGTTTCTATCGAAACAATTCCTACGCTTTACAATTCTTTCGTCTAAAACATATGTGCTCCAAAATGGTGTCTGGTAACTCTTAAGTGTGTCACCCTACGGTTCGCGAATAATGCAGACATGATTGAGACTCCTCTCAGATCAATAATCAAAAGAGGGACCTAGAGATCCATACTGACTCTTGCATATTCAACGATGACTTATGTGATCGTGAGAACCTTTAACGTTAGTAATTAAATCCCTTTGTCTCGCGATATATTACATGTCCGAGATTCGATCATTGGTATCTCCATACCTAGTTTGATCTCGTTACCGACATGCACTCTTTTCTCGTTCCCGTGATATAACATTCTAGTGATCACATCACTTGCTTGCAAGCTATCTTAATGTGATATCACCGAGAGGGCCCAGAGTATATCTATCCATCATCAGGATTGACAAATTCCACTCTTGATCATGAGCCTCAACAAAACACCTTAGTAGCACTGAGCCCATCTTTATAGTCACTCTGTTACGGTGTGACGTTTGATGTTATCAAGATACTCTTTCGGTGTTAGCAATTAACATGATCTCATGGTCTAAGGATAAAGATTACTTGGTATAGTGTTATAGCAATATAAACATAATGACTTTGATCGTAATGCTATACTTCGGATGAATGTTCATCACATCATTCAACTAATGTTGTGACCATGTTATTAACAACATCGAATGTCTATGATCAGGAAACCTTGATCATCTTGTTAATCAACAAGCTAGTCTATAAGAGAGGCATAACTAGGAACCCTTTTTGTTTATTAAACACACATGTATTGATGTTTCTCATCAATACAATTATAGCATGCAGAATAAACATTTATCATAAACATGGATTAAGATAATAACCACTTTACTATTGCCTCTCGGGCATATTCCCTTCAGTCTCCCACTTGCACTAGAGTCAATAATCTAGTTTGAAAAACTTTGCGTATTGAACACATATGGCTTTCTGGTGTTGCATATACGTGATTGCTAGTGGTTAACATAATCTCCAGATCTGACAGTTTCAGGTCCGTGTTTATTTGCATGTCTTTGCGTCTCTACGCATCACTCATTCTCAAATGAGATGGCATTGTATAAATTTGGTCCTTTGGTGAGACCTTTAGTTCGTTCCGGTCAAAATATGTTGATATTATTGTCACACAATATATCTTCATATTATTAGCCCACTTTGAACCACACCTAGTTTGATAACAAACTACTTAACACAAATGCCCTCCTTTGCTGCTACTATAGCAGTTATATACTTAGCCTTTTGTTGTAGTATCCGTCACAATGTCTCAACTTTGGAACTCATCCAAGTCCATCATGGAACATCCTTTCCATTACATTGTGCCACCCATAGTCTAAATTGAGATAAATTTAATTTGTATCTTGTGACAAAACTAGTATCAACGTAACACTTTACAATGAACTACCTTTAACTATTTGTCACTTATACATGATATATTCTTAGTTCTTCCAAAGCTCACAAGAATATCTTTACTATCGTCCAATGATCATCTCATGAATCATTCTGGTATGTGCTCATAAAATTTAGAGCATAGGACATTCTGGATATATACATATCATGGTATAATCGATCAAAATCTTCATGTGATTTTACTCACCAAGTGTTTAAACACTTGAATTTTGATACAATCCTTTCCATGCAGCAAGAACCTTTCTTGTTGTTTCCATATTGAACCCTTTCAATATCTCGTATATGTATGTCTGGCACAACCATATTAGCGCCTCAATCTATCCATATAGATATTGATGCCAAATATTCCGGGTTTGCCGTGGTCTTTCATCGAAATCTCATTTTAATGAAATTCTTAACTTGTGTCAATACAAGATACATCATTTCCAATCAACAAAATGTCCTCTACATAATGTATTAGAAATATGTCTCAGCGCTCCCACTTAATTTATTACAAATGCAAGCATCTTCATCATCTCCGATGAATTTAAACTCTTTTAACAGTTTCATCATGGTGAAGATTCCAACTCCGTTATGCTTACTTCAACTATTGAAGTTTGCATGCCCTTTTAGCACCCTTTGAATTAACAAAACCCTTCGGACCGTGTCATGTATACGTCCTAGGTAACCATTCTATTAGAAGAACCTTGTTTTGTTTATTCAACTACCATATACCAAATTATATGTAGTGGTTGCTACATCAATCCATCAAGACTAAATATCGCTATGAAAGATCAAATCTTGTCATAGTCAACTCCTTGAATATTGCCGTAAACTTCTTTCTGGCATGTCGACTATTTCATAGATGTTAAACATCCATGTCTATTTCTTTATAGATCCTAACACAACAGATAGGCTTCATGCCTTTCCGGAGGGTCTTCCAAGTTCAGAAACTTGATTTCTCGTGTATGGATACTATCACGGATTCTATGACTTCTAGTCATTTTATGGAGTCAGGGCCCATCATCGCTTATTTGCATGTAGTCGGTTCATCATTGTCAAAACAATAACGACTTGCTTATAAAATCTTACTATTTGATTCTTACTGACCCATACGGTTCAATAGGAACTCTAATCTCCGAGATCACACCTTTTGTAATCACGGGAGCCATGAGCATTGTGGCCGCACCGGGACACTTTCCGGCGCTGTGCTACTTAGCACATATAGCTAAGGTTCAACAACCTTATCAAAGTTCTATTGTCCTCCCACTTAACTTTTCGCGAAAAATTCCTTCTCAAGAAACTTGACGTTCCAAGTGACAAACTCTTTTGTCCTCGGTGTTATGGAGAAATTCCCAACAAATTCTTTGGGATAACCTACAAAGACGTACTTATCCGACTTTGGTTGTAAACATTTTACTTATGCATAGCATACCAAAATTCAAGAAAAGACAATTTGGGTTTTATCCCAAACCATAACTTATATGGTGTCATTTCAATGGATCATGATGGTGCTCTTTTTAGTGTAAAAGCGATAGTCTCTAAAGTTTCAATCCTTAAAACATAATGGCAGTTTTATAAATGACACCTTTGATCTTACCATGTCAAACATGGTTTGATTTCATCTCTCGAATATGCCATACTCCTATGGTTTATCGGGAAAACACAAATCATGGAACAAATCCACAAATCTTAGGTGTTTTGCTAAACATGTAACTCAAATATCTTCCTTTATGATCGAATCATAAACTCTTTATTTTCTTGTTACAATGATTTTCCACTTCATCTTGAAAGTCTTTGAACAATTTTCAAATGTTTGATACTTCTTCCTTATTAAGTAAATATACAGATATATTCACTCAAATTTTCGGAGAAATCATATGAAGCAAAAAGATCCATCGCATATGGCTACACATAATGGACTATGCACATCAGCATGCACAATTTCCAATAAGATAGTCATCCGTTCCTCTCTGGCCTATGGACGGAGTTTCAATTATCTCGAGGAAAGTCTCACATGCGTCAATTGATCAAAATCAAAGACTCCAAAAATCCATGAAGATGGAGTTTCTTCATGTTTTCTTTCCAATATAATTTAAAACAGCGATGTCACTTCATAAGTGATCTTTTAATCATTTGTCTTGTGACATTTTAGCAATAATGTTTATGGATGTGATTTCTCCCACTAGACTTGTAAAAGTTCATCCATCCTTTATGGAATGTGGTAATTATTTGAACAACCATTGTTCTCGTAATACCGGAACAAAATAACAATTATTAAAACAAATCTTGAAGGCTAGGTTTGACGACAACGAAGAACACAATAACACTTTATTTTTTTTCGATGATCATCATCACTTATTGTCTTGCTAGTTACTTAGGCCATTTCAGTTCATGAATTGCGTTGTCCTATATGACACTTCATACCAACCAATTCGGTATCCAATACCTCAGAACCACATTGTTTAACAAGCAAGGAATACAGCCATAACATGTATATCTTCTATATACCTAAGTTGGACATATCCAACCTTTTCTTTTCTGCCAAATCTTTTATAGATTCTCTTTCAACAATTCCTTTTCTTTTAAAAGAATCTATCAACATCAATAGTGGTGTCTTTCACATGAAACATAGTACAAAGCGTATATAGTCAAATACTAATACCTTTGGACTTGCACTTTGAAGTGGATCACCATCATCAAATGTTTGGTATTCTTTCAAAAAATCCATTCTTTAGTAATCTTTTAGTGTAGTAAACATTTTACTTACATCTTCTATTCACCCTTATCATGAAAACTTTCATGATCAAGCTACTATAGCCTATAAGGAAGAATCGCGAGTATAATGTTAGTTAACGAAACCTTTTGGGAGATTCGGATGCCTAGCATCTCCATCCTTCACAAATTCTCATACAATATGAGAACATGTATTTTTCTAAATTACACTCTATCATAATGCAACCAACAACTTTGTTTCAGATATCACAATATCTTTCACACATGATGGTTTCTGAAACAATTATTTCAGCTCCTAGATAACCTCGGTATTAAAACAACTTTTGAATATCAAGAAACATGGAGGAAAACATGATACTTTAGATACTAACATTGGAATTCTTACTCTTGATTTCATACTACTTATTAAACTTCATGGAGTAAATAGAGTTTGCTGAAAGTTTGCAATAGGACTTATAAACTTTAAATTGACATTCAAAAGAATATGATACCAGTTCGTAAAGTAAATATCCAGAATTCTATAGTTCTACTATCTCAATTAAAACTAAGCATAAGGTAGTGAACAGACGCCAATGACTACAACAAATTATGCAAATTCACTTCAATTTAGTTTATGACAAATTGAGTTCGACTAATCCAAATTAGAGATAAACTCCCACTCAAAAACGACATCCCTCGTGCCTTTTTGGTGATTACATGAACCAAATCCACTACACCAAGTCCGATCATCACGTGAGTCGGTGTAGCTTCAAAGGAGAGCATCAATATGGGCATCATATCAACTATATGACTCATGCTTAACCTTTCAGTCCGTGTTCCGAGGCCATGTCTGTACATGCTAGGCTCGCCAAGTAAGAACCTTAGTACTGGCATGTGTACCCGTTGTATGAAAGCGTAGAGTCGAGTACACCCGATCATCACGTGATGTCTCGAAACGCGATCCATGGAACGGTGCATACTCAAGGAAGAACACATTTTATCTTGATATCTAAATGAGGGATCATCTTACAATGCTACCAAAAGCGCCAAACTAGCAGTATAAGATTCTAACATCTCATGTGTAAAGTGAGATGATATGGTCCATGCATTTGATCTGTATCATTTGCATTGTGGTATGATCTCTATCATTCCTTTGTGTCTAAGGCCAAGGTCTATGGAACTTACACGTTGAGTGTGTTGTAAGAGTATCTATCATACATCGACTTACAACACTACCATATCAAGACAGTAGCCCAGCAACGATCTAAACTAGACGCCTCTAATTTATCAATTGCAAGTTTTACGTGGCTTAGGGATTTCGGAGATAGAACCGTTCTTACCTACAAACATGAACCACAACGAGGATAACCAAGTAATTAGCAACTCGTTGTAAATTAGATATTGACTATAGTAGGAGAAACAGACACCCACCAGCCACTTATGCAAAACAAGTTGCATGTCAGTCGTGGACCCGGTCTCATGTACGATGACATGTAAGGTTGGTCCGGGCCGCTTCATCCCACTATGCCACCAATATCCAAAATACATAGAAGATGCAATAACATGATCATCATCGCCCACATATAAATATATGTGTACTACCCGTGCAAAGCACCTACGCATAGATCAAGCTCTAATACCACTGTTGGGTCCGTATCATAGAAAACAAAAAATTTCCTACGATGAGAACTACACGCCAAGATCTATCTATTAGGTACAAAGCAATGGGTGGACATACATCCAACGAGAACTTACCCTCGAAGACAATGAGTTTTGTTAACGAGTAGGAACTCATGGTTGATGTAGTGGTACACTTGCCTATCTCAAGATCGTGAGGAAGTCCGAGCGCCGCAACTCAGCAGCGCATCTGTACTCGCACACACGTTCAAGCCACCAGACAACCTCCACCTCCTCGCTCTAGCGATCCAGCGGAAGCAGCAACTCCTTCCAGACGAAATGCCACCGGGAACATGTATCTCGCTAATCCGAGACCATGGGGGAATAATTCTAGAGGGGGAGAGAGATCCTTCACAAGGAGGTGTGAGGAAGGAGGAAGAGGGTGGCCTTTTATAGGAGGAGGGGGGTGCCCCTCCTTCATGGCCGGCGCATGGGGGGTGACTCCTCACCTCCCCCATTCATGTGGCGGTAACCCCTCCACATTAAAATGCCTCTTCTCATTCCCCTTTAAAGTCCCTACTTTAAATGCATTAAAATTCTCCAAGTTTAATGATCTCTCATTTAATAAAACTCTTTTATTAAATTTATTCACAATTTTGTTAATTACTTTAATTAACAAACATTCACATATAACCCCTTGCAATATTTCAATATCACATGGAGAACCACTTTCTGCAATTTCACCCGAAACAATTTCTGGTTTCTATCGAAACAATTCCTGCGCTTTGCAATTCTTTCGTCTGAAACATATGTGCTCCAAAATGGTGTCTGGTAACTCTTAAGTGTATCTCCCTATGGTTCACGAATAATGCAGGCATGATTGAGACTCCTCTCAGATCAATAATCAAAAGCGGGACCTGGAGATCCATACTGACTCTTGCATATTCAACGATGACTTCTGTGATCGTGAGAACCTTTAACGTTAGTAATTAAATCCCTTTGTCTCGCGATATATTACATGTCCGAGATTCGATCATTGGTATCTCCATACCTAGTTTGATCTCGTTACCGACATGCACTCTTTTCTCGCTCCCGTGATATAACATTCTAGTGATCACATCACTTGCTTGCAAGCTATCTTAATGTGATATCACCGAGAGGGCCCAGAGTATATCTATCCGTCATCGGGATTGAAAAATTCCACTCTTGATCCATGAGCCTCAACATAACACCTTCGTAGCACTGAACCCATCTTTATAGTCACCCTGTTACGGTGTGACGTTTGATGTTATCAAGATACTCTTCCGGTGTTAGCAATTAACATGATCTCATGGTCTAAGGATAAAGATTACTTCGTATAGTGTTATAGCAATATAAACATAATGACTTTGATCGTAATGCTATACTTCGGATGAATGTTCATCACATCATTCAACTAATGTTGTGACCTTGTTATTAACAACATCCAATGTCTATGATCAGGAAACCTTGATCATCTTGTTAATCAACAATCTAGTCTATAAGAGAGGCATAACTAGGAACCCTTTTTGTTTATTAAACACACATGTATTGATGTTTCTGATCAATACAATTATAGCATGGAAAATAAACATTTATCATAAACCTGGAATAAGATAATAACCACTTTATTATTGCCTCTCGGGCATATTCCCTTCACCATCTCCATCGATCTCCACCACCATCTCCATCGCGTTGCTGATTCCCATGATGATGAGGGAGTAGTTCTTCCTCGAGGCTAAGGGCTCTACCGGTAGCTATGTGTTCATCTCTCTCTCTATGCATGATCATATTGTGATCATGAGATTTGTAATCAAGTAGATCTACTTTGCTACTCAAGTGCTTTGATAGATCTCGGCTCTCCCCATGTGTGTGAAAGTGACAGAGTGCCCACCATGGTGGCACTTAGGCTAGAGATTACAAATACTTGTTATGAGTTATATTTGGAGTTGGATGTTTCTATGAAATTGTGGTGTTTGTTGGAACCATCTAGAGCTCAAGGTGACAGTGTGGGCTTATCTAGATGGGGAAAGCGAACTTTGGGGTGTGCTGTTATATCCCTACCATGGATTAGAGTGTCCAACCGGAGAGTAGTTCAGAGTAGTATCATGAAGAGAAGATATTTATATGAGAGTGTTCACTAGAGAAAGTATGATCCCTAGGCCTTGTTTATAAGTATTTAAACACCGTTTGCAACTAGATCTGTTACATGTTTGCTTGCTTCCATCTTTATTTCAGTTTGCCTTTAGTCTCTTCCATGCCATCAAACTATTTTCTAGCACTGTTGTCTTATATCCATACCACTTGTATTTTACTATCTCTTCGCCGAACTAGTGCACCTATACAACTAACAAGTGTATTGGGTGTGTTGGGGACACAAGAGACTTCTTGTATCTTGATTGCAGGGTTGCTTGAGAGGGATACCTTTGACCACTTCCTCCCTGAGTTCGGAAAACCTTGGGTGATCCACTTAAGGGAAAACTTGATGTTGTTCTACAAACCTCTGCACTTGGAGTCCCAACAACTGTCTACAAGCGTAGACATCAGCAGGAGGTCTCCAAATTCGATGGAATGTAAGTGGCATAGAAATAAATTATTTAATCTACTACACTCCACAAAGCAGCAACTTATTTCAGCTGCTGCACAACAACATGGCAACATAAACAACAATGGTAACCGATAATTCCCGGATGATGAGGAAATCGGTACCACTTTCTGGCCTAATCTTGAGCCTATCTATCTCACCGCCTCCCTGCTCCTACATGCCCTGCATCTGGCAAAGCTCCCGGATCTCCAGTAACCGAGTGTACGTGCTTCCACTTTATAAATTGTGATTGTGCCATTTGCATGCGACACAATCCATGTAGATTATGTTTAAGCAAACCACCAATGTCAGAATACCACCATGATCAGACAAAAGTAAGTAATGCAGGGTTAAGACAGATTAACGGGCGACCAATTTTGTTTCTCCCAGGACTCCGGGACCACTAGTTCAGACCGCTAGGTCAATAAGTACTACTATTACAACTTAAAAAAGCACGAAGCTCAAGATAAATAGAACTAGTTATCACATATCTCCTTGATCTTCCTAATCTTAGCCCGATGCGCATCCTCCTGCGAGAGCAAGGATCGAATCATCTTCTCCTTCCTTTTAGCATCTTCCTTGCATAGCTTCAATTGTTTCTCTGCATTTATCCTCATGCACTTGTCAATACTCATAGTTTTGAACTGCAGGACTTTGGCCAATTGAAGATCATTCCTTGCTTGAGTCAGTTCTTGCTCTGCTTTAGCCTTCAGGGCCAATGCCACGTCCCTCTCCTTATCGACTTTGCTAACCTTGTCTTGCACCCTCCTGAGATCTCAGTTAGGCTTGGTTGTGTCAACTGGGTCCCATAGCTTCATCTCAACACTGTCAAGAAGTGAGCTAACTATGGATTCTATCAACTCAACAGTCATATCCCATAGTTTGTCCAGCGTTTTCTACATCGATTTGGGCCACTCTGGATCTATCCATTTGACAACAGCGCAACTTCAGCCTTGCATCATTGCACGATGTCCTTGACACCGTAAAAACCTCCTGCCTGCATTTCGTCCTTCGAACGCTACAAATTTAGCAGGCACATAGCCATGTTTACATAGCAGAGGACTATCTTCATCCACTAAACCGTGATAGTCGGAGTCGTATAGTGTCTGGTTGGCCTAACACATCATACGCGCATGAGTAAATAGAGTAGATCTAGATGAAAATAGATAATTGGCCACAGATGATAGAGATAGAGATGAGAGGACTCACATCGAAATCATTGTCCATGTCATCACGACGCGTTTCCTCACTGTCTCCCCTTGAACCCATGGCGAGAGGGGGGTGGGGGACTGGGGTGGTTGTGGGAGAGATAGATGGAGGCGATGTTGGCTTGCGGCTACAGTGGGATGGGAGAGAAGTGAGGAAAGTGGATTCGAGGGGAAGGAAGAGAAGTAAAGGGGAAGTGACACTGGCATATGGCCCACAGAACTCGTGAGTCATGAAACACGCAAAAGGGGAGCACCCGATGTTTCCAGTTTGTCCAGAGCAAGCGGGTAGTAAGCGTGGCCAATCATGTCGCAGAACAGCCTACTCGCAGATCGCTCTTACGAAGACCATCCCAATTGTCCAAGCACCCCGATTGAATGGTATGTAACAATCGTCATGCAGAACAACTATGTCAGGGCGTGCCTTCTAGAAGACATGGTCTAATGGCCACCATTGGGGGGCTAGGTTAGGGCTCTCCTAAGGTTAGGATCCATATGTGGTTTATGAGAAGAACACACATGCAATGACACTACTGGATCCATATGTGGTTTGTGAAAAGAACACACATGCAATGAACTCTGGTGGAACCATATGTGGTTAGTAAAAAGAACACACATGCAATTAACTCTGGTGGATCCATATGTGGTTTGTGAAAAGAACACACATCTAGTGACTCTAGTCACTGGATCCATATGTGGTTTGTGCAAAGAACATACATACAGTGACTCTAGCTGTGGTTTATGCAAATAACACACATCCAATGACACTGGTGGATCCATATGTGGTTTGTGAAAAGAACAAACATCAAATGACTCTAGCTATGGTTAATGAAAATAACAAACATGCAATGACTCTAGCGGTGGTTAATGAAAACACACACACATTTCAATGATAGTGGTGGATCCATATGTGGTTTATGAAAAGAACACACATGCAATGACTCTGGTGGATCCATATGTGGTTTGTGAAAATAACAGACATTCAATGACTCTAGATCTGGTTAATGAAAAGAACACACATTTCAATGACACTGGTGGATCCGCATGTGGTCTATGAGAAGAACACACAAGGAATGACTCTAGCTGTGGTTAATGAAAATAACACACACTTCAATGACACTGGTGGATCCATATGTGGTTTCTGAAAAGAACACACATGCAATGACTATGGTGGATCCATATGTGGTTTATGAAAAGAACAGACATGCAATGAATCTAGCTGTGATTAATGAAAAGGACACACATTTCAATGACACTTGCGGATCCATGTGAGGTTTGTGAGAAGAACACACATGCAATGACAATGGTGGATCCATATGTGGTTTATGAAGAGAACACCACATCCAACGAGTCATTGCATGTGAAAAGAACACACATGCAATGAACTCTGGTGGAACCATATGTGGTTAGTAAAAAGAACACACATGCAATTAACTCTGGTGGATCCATATGTGGTTTGTGAAAAGAACACACATCTAGTGACTCTAGTCACTGGATCCATATGTGGTTTGTGAAAAGAACATACATACAGTGACTCTAGCTGTGGTTTATGCAAATAACACACATCCAATGACACTGGTGGATCCATATGTGGTTTGTGAAAAGAACAAACATCAAATGACTCTAGCTATGGTTAATGAAAATAACAGACATGCAATGACTCTAGCGGTGGTTAATGAAAACACACACATTTCAATGACAGTGGTGGATCCATATGTGGTTTATGAAAAGAACACACATGCAATGACTCTGGTGGATCCATATGTGGTTTGTGAAAATAACAGACATTCAATGACTCTAGCTCTGGTTAATGAAAAGAACACACATTTCAATGACACTGGTGGATCCACATGTGGTCTATGAGAAGAACACACAAGGAATGACTCTAGCTGTGGTTAATGAAAATAACACACATTTCAATGACACTGGTGGATCCATATGTGGTTTTCGAAAAGAACACACATGCAATGACTATGGTGGATCCATATGTGGTTTATGAAAAGAACAGACATGCAATGAATCTAGCTGTGATTAATGAAAAGAACACACATTTCAATGACACTTGTGGATCCATGTGAGGTTTGTGAGAAGAACACACATGCAATGACAATGGTGGATCCATA
This sequence comes from Avena eriantha, assembly GCA_910589775.1. Taxonomy (NCBI): domain Eukaryota; kingdom Viridiplantae; phylum Streptophyta; class Magnoliopsida; order Poales; family Poaceae; genus Avena; species Avena eriantha. The sequence goes on along the minus strand of OU342743.1, from coordinate 339,389,049 downwards.
TGTGGTTTATCAAGAGAACACCACATCCAACAACTCTAGTTGTGGTTTATTAAAAGAACACACATGCAATGACACTAGCTGTGTTTAATGAAAATAACACACATGCAATGACTCTGGTCGAGCAATGAGGTTTGTGAAATGAATAGACATGCAATGACTCTAGCTGTGGTTAATGAAAAGAACACACATTTCAATGAAACTGGTGGATCCAAATGTGATTTGTGAAAATAACACACATGCAATGACTCTGGTGGATCCATATGTGGGTTGTGAAAAGATCAGACATGCAATGACTCTAGCTGTGGTTAATGAAAAGAACACACATTTATTTGACACTAGTGGATCCATATGTGCTTTGTGAAAAGAACACACATGTAATGATATTGGTGGATCCATATGTGGTTTATGAAGAGAACACGCATCCAGTGACTCTACCTATGGTTTATTAAAAGAACACACATGCAACGACACTGGTTGATCCATGTGGTTTATGAAAAGAACAGACATGCAATGACAATGGTGGATCCATATGTGGTTTGTGAGAAGAACACACATGCAATGACACTGGTGGATCGATATTTGGTTTGTGAAAAGAACACACATGCAATGACTCTGGTGGATCCATATGTGGTTTTTGAAAAGAACAAACATGCAATTACTCTAGCTGTGGTTAATGAAAAGAACATACATGCAATGACTCTAGATGTGGTTTATTCAAAGAACACACATGCAACGACATTGGTGGATCCATTTGGTTTGTGAAAAGAACTGACATGCAATGACTCTAGTTGTGGTTAATGAAAAGAACACACATGCAATGACTCTGGTGGATCCATATGTGCTTTGTGAAAAAACATACATGCAATGACTCTATCTGTGGTTAATGAAAAGAACACTCATGCAATGACACTGGTGGATCCATATGTGGTTTGTGAAAAGAACACAGATTTCAATGACACTAGTGGATCCATATGTGGTTTGTGAAAAGAAAAGACATGCATTGAACTCTGGTGGATCCATATGTGGTTTGTGAAAACAATAAACATGCAATGAACTCTGTTGGTTCCATATGTGGTTTGTGAAAAGAACACACATGCAGTGACTCTAGTTGTGGTTAATGAAAAGAACACACATGCAATGACAGTAGGGGTTCCATATGTGGTTAATGAAAAGAACACATATGCAATGACACTGGTGGATCCATATGGGGTTAGTGAAAAGAACACGCATGCAATGACACTGGTGGATCCATATGTGGTTTGTGAAAAGAACACACATGCAATGGCACTGGTGGATCCATATGTGGTTTCTGAAAAGAACACACGTGAAATGAAACTGGTGGATCGATATGTGGTGTATGAAAAGAACAGACCTGCAATGACTCTAGCTTTGGTTAATGAAAAGAACACGCATTTAATGACACTAGGGGATCCATATGTGGTCAATGAAAAGAAGACACATGCATGACACTAGTGGATCCATATGTGTTTTGTGAAAAGAACACACATGCAATGACACTGGTGGATCCATATGTGGTTTGTGAAAAGAACACACATGAAAATGACTAGATGTGGTTAATGAAAAAAACAAACACGTAATGACACTAGTGGATCCATATGTGGTTTGTGAAACTAACACACATGCAATGACTCTACTTGTGGTTTATTAAAAGAACACACATGCAATGAAACTGGTGGATCCATGTCGTTTGTGAAAAGAACAGACATGCAATGACTCTAGCTGTAGTTAATGAAAAGAACACACATGCAATGACACTGGTGGATCCATATGTGGTTTGTGCAAATAACACACATGCAACAAACTCGGGTGGATCCATATGTGGTCTATGAAAAGAACAGACATGCAATGACACTAGCGGTGGTTAATCAAAAGAACAAACATGCAATGACTCTGGTGGATCCATATGTGGTTTGTGAAAACAACACACATGCAATGACTCTAGCTGTGGTTAATGAAAAGAACACATAGGCAATGACACTGGTGGATCCATATGTGGTTTGTGAAAAGAACACACATGCAATGAACTCTGGTGGATTCATATGTGGTTTGTGAAAAGAACAGACATGCAATGAACTCTGGTGGATCCATGCGTGGTTTGTGAAAACAACACACATGCAATGATTCGAGTTGTGGTTAATGAAAAGAACACACATGCAATGACATTAGGGGATCCATATGTGGTTAATGAAAATAACACACATGCAATGACCCTTCTGGATCCATATGTGGTTAATGAAAAGAACACACTTGCAATGACACTGGTGGATCCATATGTGGTTTGTGAACAGAACAAACATGCAATGACACTGGTGGATCCATATGTGGTTTGTGAAAAGAACACACACGAAATGACTCTTGATGTGGTTAATGAAAAAATAGACATGCAATGACACCAGTGGATCCATATGTGGTTTGTGAAAAGAATACACATGCAATGACTCTAGTTGTGGTTTAATAAAAGAACACACATGCAGTGACACTGGTGGATCCATGTGGTTTGTGAAAAGAATAGACATGCAATGACACGAGCTGTGGTTAATGAAAAGAACACACATGCAATGACACTGGTGGATCCATATGTGGTTTGTGAAAAGAACACACATACAATGAACTCTAGTGGATCCATATGTGGTCTATGAAAAAGAACAGACATGCATTGACTCTGGTGGATCCATATGTTATTTGTGAAAAGAACACACATGCAATGACACTGGTTGTGGTTAATGAAAAGAAAAGACATGCAATGACTCTAGTGGATCCATATGTGGTTTGTGAAAAGAACACACACGCAATGACTGACGGATCCATCTACGCTTTGTGAGAAGAACACACATGCAATGACACTGGTGGATCCATATGTGGTTTCTGAAAAGAACACACATGAATGACACTTGTGGATCCATGTGGTTTATGAAAAGAACAAACATGCAATGAAACTGGTGGATCCATATGTGGTTTGTGAAAAGAACACACACGAAATGACACTGGTGGATCCATATGTGGCCTATGAAAGGAACACACATTCAATGACTCTAGATTTTCTTAATGAATAGAACACACATGCAATGACACTAGGGGATCCATATGTGGTTAATGAAAAGAACACACATCCAATGACACTGGTGGATCCATATGTGGTTTGTGAAAAGAACACACATGCAATGACTGTAGTTGTGGTTTATTAAAATAACACACATGCAATGACACTGGTGGATCAATGTGGTTTCTGAAAAGAATAAACATGCAATGACTCTAGCTGTGGTTAATGAAAAGAACACACATGCAATGACACTGGTGGATCCATATGTGGTTTGTGAAAACAACACACATACAATGAACTCTAGTGGATCCATATGTGGTCTATGAAAAAGAACAGACATGCAATGACTCTGGTGGATCCATATGTTGTTTGTGAAAAGAACACGCATGCAATGACACTGGTTGTGGTTATTGAAAAGAAAAGACATGCAATGACTCTAGTGGATCCATATGTGGTTTGTGAAAAGAACACAGATGCAATGACTGGCGGATCCATCTACGCTTTGTGAGAAGAACACACATGCAATGACACTGGTGGATCCATATGTGGTTAATGAAAAGAACACACTTGCAATGACACTAGGGGATCCATATGTGATTTGTGAACAGAACAAACATGCAATGACACTGGTGGATTCATATGTGGTTTGTGAAAAGAACACACACGAAATGACACTAGTGGATCCATATGTGGCCTATGAAAGGAACACACATTCAATGACTCTAGATTTTCTTAATGAATAGAACACACATGCAATGACACTAGGGAATCCATATGTGGTTAATGAAAAGAACACACATCCAATGACACTGGTGGATCCATATGTGGTTTGTGAAAAGAACACACATGCAATGACTCTAGTTGTGGTTTATTAAAAGAACACACATGCAATGACACTGGTGGATCAATGTGGTTTGTGAAAAGAATAGACATGCAATGACTCTAGCTGTGGTTAATGAAAAGAACACATATGCAATGACACTGGTGGATCCATATGGGGTTAGTGAAAAGAACACACGTGCAATGACACTGGTGGATCCATATGTGGTCTATGAAAGTAACACACATGCAATGACTCTAGATTTGGTTAATGAAAAGAAAACACATGCAATGACACTAGGGGATCCATATGTGGTTAATGAAAAGAACACACATGCAATGACACTAGTGGATCCATATGTGGTTTGTGAAAAGAACACACATGAAATGACTCTTGATGTGGTTAATGAAAAAACAGACATGTAATGACACTGGTGGATCCATATGTGGTTTGTGAAAAGAACACACATGCAATGACTCTAGTTGTGGTTTATTAAAAGAACACACATGCAATGACGCTGGTCGATCCATATGGTTTGTGAAAAGAATAGAAATGCAATGACACTAGTTGTGGTTAATGAAAAGAACACACATGAAATGTCACTAGTGGATAGATATGTGGTGTATGAAAAGAACAGACATGCAATGACTCTAGCTTTGGTTAATGAAAAGAACACGCATGCAATGACACTAGGGGATCCGTATGTGGTTAATGAAAAGAACACATATGCAATAGCACTGGAGGATCCATATGTGGTTTGTGAAAAGAACACACGTGAAATGACTCTTGATGTGGTTAATGAAAAAACAGACATGCAATGACACTGGTGGATCCATATGTGGTTTGTGAAAATAACACACATGCAATGACTCTAGTTGTGGTTTAATAAAAGAACATACATGCAGTGACACTAGTGGATCCATGTGGTTTGTGACAAGAATAGACATGCAATGAAACTAGCTGTGGTTAATGAAAAGAACACACATGCAATGACACTGGTGGATCCATATGTGGTTTGTGAAAAGAACACACATACACTGAACTCTAGTGGATCCATATGTGGTCTATGAAAAGAACAGACATGCAATGACTCTGGTGGATCCATATGTTGTTCGTGAAAATAACAGACATGCAATGACACTGGTTGTGGTTAATGAAAAGAAAAGACATTCAATGACTCTAGTGGATCCATATGTGGTTTGTGAAAAGAACACACATGCAATGACTCTGGCGGATCCATATGTGCTTTGTGAGAAGAACACACATGCAATGACACTGGTGGATCCATATGTGGTTAATGAAAAGAACACACTTGCAATGACACTGGTGGATCCATATGTGATTTGTGAACAGAACAAACATGCAATGACACTGGTGGATCCATATGTGGTTTGTGAAAAGAACACCACGAAATGACACTTGTGGATCCATATGTGGTCTCTGAAAGGAACACGCATTCAATGACTCTAGATTTGGTTAATGAATAAAACACACATGCAATGACACTAGGGGATCCATATGTGGTTACTGAAAAGAACACACATGCAATGACACTGGTGGATCCATATGTGGTTTGTGAAAAGAACACACATGAAATGACTCTTGATGTGGTTAATGAAAAAACAGACATGCAATGACACTGGTAGATCCATATGTGGTTTGTGAAAAGAACACACACGAAATGACACTGGTGGATCCATATGTGGTCTAGGAAAGGAACACACATTCAATGACTCTAGATTTGGTTAATGAATAGAACACACATGCAATGACACTAGGGAATCCATATGTGGTTAATGAAAAGAACACACATCCAATGACACTGGTGGATCCATATGTGGTTTGTGAAAAGAACACACATGCAATGACTCTGGCGGATCCATATGTGCTTTGTGAGAAGAACACACATGCAATGACACTGGTGGATCCATATGTGGTTAATGAAAAGAACACACTTGCAATGACACTGGTGGATCCATATGTGATTTGTGAACGGAACAAATATGCAATGACACTGGTGGATCCATATGTGGTTTGTGAAAAGAACACCACGAAATGACACTTGTGGATCCATATGTGGTCTCTGAAAGGAACACGCATTCAATGACTCTAGATTTGGTTAATGAATAAAACACACATGCAATGACACTAGGGGATCCATATGTGGTTACTGAAAAGAACACACATGCAATGACACTAGTGGATCCATATGTGGTTTGTGAAAAGAACACACATGAAATGACTCTTGATGTGGTTAATGAAAAAACAGACATGCAATGACACTGGTGGATCCATATGTGGTTTGTGAAAAGAACACACACGAAATGACACTGGTGGATCCATATGTGGTCTAGGAAAGGAACACACATTCAATGACTCTAGATTTGGTTAATGAATAGAACACACATGCAATGACACTAGGGAATCCATATGTGGTTAATGAAAAGAACACACATCCAATGACACTGGTGGATCCATATGTCGTTTGTGAAAAGAACACACATGCAATGACTCTAGTTGTGGTTAATTAAAATAACACACATGCAATGACACTGGTGGATCAATGTGGTTTGTGAAAAGAATAAACATGCAATGACTCTAGCTGTGGTTAATGAAAAGAACACACATGCAATGACACTGGTGGATCCATATGTGGTTTGTGAAAACAACACACATACAATGAACTCTAGTGGATCCATATGTGGTCTATGAAAAAGAACAGACATACAATGACTCTGGTGGATCCATATGTTGTTTGTGAAAAGAACACACATGCAATGACACTGGTTGTGGTTATTGAAAAGAAAAGACATGCAATGACTCTAGTGGATCCATATGTGGTTTGTGAAAAGAACACAGATGCAATGACTGGCGGATCCATCTACGCTTTGTGAGAAGAACACACATGCAATGACATTGGTGGATCCATATGTGGTTAATGAAAAGAACACACTTGCAATGACACTAGGGGATCCATATGTGATTTGTGAACAGAACAAACATGCAATGACACTGGTGGATCCATATGTGGTTTGTGAAAAGAACACACACGAAATGACACTGGTGGATCCATATGTGGCCTATGAAAGGAACACACATTCAATGACTCTAGATTTTCTTAATGAATAGAACACACATGCAATGACACTAGGGAATCCATATGTGGTTAATGAAAAGAACACACATCCAATGACACTGGTGGATCCATATGTGGTTTGTGAAAAGAACACACATGCAATGACTCTAGTTGTGGTTTATTAAAAGAACACACATGCAATGACACTGGTGGATCAATGTGGTTTGTGAAAAGAATAGACATGCAATGACTCTAGCTGTGGTTAATGAAAAGAACACATATGCAATGACACTGGTGGATCCATATGGGGTTAGTGAAAAGAACACACGTGCAATGACACTGGTGGATCCATATGTTGTCTATGAAAGTAACACACATGCAATGACTCTAGATTTGGTTAATGAAAAGAAAACACATGCAATGACACTAGGGGATCCATATGTGGTTAATGAAAAGAACACACATGCAATGACACTAGTGGATCCATATGTGGTTTGTGAAAAGAACACACATGAAATGACTCTTGATGTGGTTAATGAAAAAACAGACATGCAATGACACTGGTGGATCCATATGTGGTTTGTGAAAAGAACACACATGCAATGACTCTTGTTGTGGTTTATTAAAAGAACACACATGCAATGACGCTGGTCGATCCATATGGTTTGTGAAAAGAATAGAAATGCAATGACACTAGTTGTGGTTAATGAAAAGAAGACACATGAAATGTCACTAGTGGATAGATATGTGGTGTATGAAAAGAACAGACATGCAATGACTCTAGCTTTGGTTAATGAAAAGAACACGCATGCGATGACACTAGGGGATCCATATGTGGTTAATGAAAAGAACACATATGCAATAGAACTGGAGGATCCATATGTGGTTTGTGAAAAGAACACACGTGAAATGACTCTTGATGTGGTTAATGAAAAAACAGACATGCAATGACACTGGTGGATCCATATGTGGTTTGTGAAAATAACACACACGCAATGACTCTAGTTGTGGTTTAATAAAAGAACATACATGAAGTGACACTAGTGGATCCATGTGGTTTGTGAAAAGAATAGACATGCAATGAAACTAGCTGTGGTTAATGAAAAGAACACACATGCAATGACACTGGTGGATCCATATGTGGTTTGTGAAAAGAACACACATACACTGAACTCTAGTGGATCCATATGTGGTCTATGAAAAGAACAGACATGCAATGACTCTGGTGGATCCATATGTTGTTCGTGAAAATAACAGACATGCAATGACACTGGTTGTGGTTAATGAAAAGAAAAGACATTCAATGACTCGAGTGGATCCATATGTGGTTGGTGAAAAGAACACACATGCAATGACTCTGGCGGATCCATATGTGCTTTGTGAGAAGAACACACATGCAATGACACTGGTGGATCCATATGTGGTTAATGAAAAGAACACA